>CM032155.1:14853421-15037981 GCA_018901935.1 Pugionium cornutum
CTAAACTCCAAACCGAGTGCATCTAGCTTCTACATGTACCACTAGGGCTTAGATTCACTTTTGCATTGCCATTCACGTTTTCCTTTTTGCTTAAATCATATTTCCATTATTTTTAAGTTAAATTAAAAAGAAAAGAAAAAGAAAATAGGAAAAATACCAAAAGAATTCGACTAGGACAGCTAGCAATAGTTGTCAAGAAAGTTTCCATTTTTCAAATCTTCCATTTTTTTCAAATTTTTCCTTTTCTCAGATTTTCCTTTTTGCATTTTTTTGAATTCCCCTATAAAAGAAAACCCTCCTAATCAATTTAGGAGCAGCATAACTTGTCTTCTTTCTTTGTAGTACGCAATGGCAGAAGAGAATAGAGAAGCAGCCGAAGCCATGATGGCCATGTTCACCACCCTCCAAACGCAACTCGCATCAATAGGCGAGAGATTGGAGCGCGTGGAGAGGCCTGTGAGATTCCAGGCCATAAGGCACGTGAGAGCTGAGCAAGACCGTGCTGAGGGTCCTGAGCACCTTAGGACATGGCACGAACAGGAGGAGCCCCAGCCAGATGGAGATGAGGACGCACCACCTCATAACTATCACCATACGCCAAGAGGACCTCCACGGCAACCAGAGGCAGAAGGTGATGGCTTCGAGCCATATGGACATCACCAGAGACCAAGGATGCCTCCTAGACATCATGAGGATGGAGATGAACATGCCTACAACCGGGTAACTCATCCTGATGTTAAGCTAACACCTCCAAGTTTTGCAGGAAAAGTAGACCCCGAGGCCTACCTAGATTGGGAGAGAATGATGGATCATACCTTCGATCACTACAACCAACCAGGCTCTAGGAGAGTCTCCATGGCAGTAGCACAACTCACGGATAATACCCTCATCTGGTGGGATCGTGAGGTGTCTGACCGAAGGAGGAAAAGATTGAGGCCCGTAGACTCATGGGTCGACATGAAAGACGTCATGAGACAAAGGTTTCTTCCACATTATTTTCATAGAGATTTGCATTGAGGTTTTCGTACTCTTAAGCAGGGTACCAGATCAGTAGAGGAGTACTATGAAGAGTTTGAAAGACTAAGGAACAGGCTGGAACTCAATGACGATGAGGAAGCTTTGATGGCACAATTCTTGGATCGACTCCAAGAAAGAATCAGCCGCAAGGTGGAAAGACAAATCTACAATGACTTCAAGGACTTGTTCCACCTATCTGTCCAGGCTGAGCAGCACATCAAACGTAAGAGCCAAGACATCCGCAGCAAGCCTAAGACGCCTTGGGCACCAAGCAACATTCCCAAGCCCGTAGACAAAGGCAAAAGCATAGAGATCGAGTCATGGTTCAAGAGCAAGCGTCCTGAGTCAACCCGTGACCAGAGAGAACCTAGTAAGTCCTCTAACCCTCAAAGATCATGTACCATTACTTGTTTCAAGTGTAGGGGTCGCGGACCCATCTCAAGGGAGTGCCCAAACAACCGGGTCATGCTGATTACGGAGGCTGGAGAGTATGAGTCCCAAGATGAAGAGGACTATGAACCAGAAGGAGAATATGGTGACATTGAGTACCCTGATGTGGGGAAAGTGCTGGTCACTAGACGCATTCTCAGTGCAATGGTGGATCCCTCAGAGACCATCCAGAGGGAGAACATCTTCCACAGCCGTTGCACCATCAAGGGCAAGGTATGTAACCTCATCATAGATGGTGGTTCTTGCACTAACGTTGCTAGTGCGTACATGGTTGATAAGCTAGATCTAGAGAAGACAAGGCACCCTCGACCATATAGACTGAGATGGCTCGATGACAAAGTGGAGCTCAAGATCCATGAGCAAGTCACTGTGCCATTCAGTGTGGGCAAGTACCAAGACCAAGTCGTGTGCGACGTGGTACCCATGCAAGCCGGCCATCTTCTGCTAGGAAGGCCATGGCAGTTTGACAAAGAGACAAGGCATGATGGCCGAACCAATCTCTACACTTTTGTGCATGACAAAAGAAAGATCAGCCTAGCTCCTCTTACACCTGCCCAGGTACACGAGCTACTACTCCAAATGAGTAAGGAAAAAAAAACTTATCAAGTCTAATTTTCTTATTCAACCAAGCCATGTCCGGAGAGCTTTAGCCTCGAAGGATTTAATGTTACTAATGGTCTTCAAAGAAATTTTGAGTATAGAACAGGAACAGGTAGAGCTACCTCCTGAAATAGCAACCCTCCTCAACAAGTTCCAAGATGTGTTCCCAGAGGAGATACCAGCAGGCTTGCCTCCTTTACTTGGAATAGAACACCAGATCAACCTAGTGCCCGGAGGAGCCCTGCCCAACCGACCAGCCTACCGGATGAGTCCAGAGGAGTCCAAGGAGCTTGAGAAGCAAGTCAAGGAGCTCCTGGAGAAAGGCTATGTTCGAGAGAGCCTCAGTCCATGTGCCGTACCAGTGCTACTAATGCCCACGAAGGATGGGACTTGGCGAATGTGCATGGACTGCCGAGCAATCAACAACATCATAGTCAAGTACCGGCATCCGATACCATGGCTGGATGACATGCTAGATGAGCTGAGTGGAGCCACGGTCCTCTCCAAGATAGACCTCAAGAGTTGATACCACCAGGTCAGGATGAAGGAAGGTGATGAATGGAAGACTGCTTTCAAGCAAAGCAAGGGCTCTACGAGTGGACAGTCATGCCATTCGGCTGGACTAATGCCCCAAGCACCTTCGTGCGCCTTATGAACCAAGTTCTTAGGGCGTACATCAGTAAGTTTGTTGTAGTTGATTTCGATGACATATTGGTTTATAGTAAATGCTTAAGGGATGACCTCACACATCTTGAGTTGGTGCTTAAACCCCTTCGACAAGAAGAGCTTTATGCCAATCTCAAGAAGTGCATCTTTTGTACTGATAAACTTGTCTTCTTAGGTTTTGTTGTAAGTTCACAGGGCCTATAGGTTGATGAAGAGAAGATTCGAGCCATACAAGAATGGCCAACACCAAGCAACATCAGCCAAGTGAGGAGCTTCCACGGACTGACCAGCTTCTACAAGAGATTTGTGCCCAACTTCAGCAGTATTGCCTCACCCTCATCAGTCCCGCACCGGAACCAGTTGGGCCGGAGGTTTGGGCCTCTCCGCCGGAAATGTTGGTCAGTCCGGCCCGGCTGGTCGAAGCCCGGCAGTACCACTTGGGCCGGCAGACGCGCCAAATGGTCCGGCTGTCTCGGGCAAGCTCCCTGGTCGGCCAGTCTGGTCTTCTGGCCGGCAATATGATCTGATATCCCCATCATCCCCTCCCCCTTCAGTAGGTTTTGACCTCAAAACTGGTTCATCTGCATGGAAAGGGGCTAAATCAGTTACGTTGCAGGTGTTAGACACATTAAATTCAGCTGGAAGTTTGATCCGGTAGGCATTGTTGTTGGCCCTCTCCAGCACTCTGAATGATCCATCTCCTCTTTGGGGCCAGCTTGGAACTCCTTAGGTTGGGGAACCTCTCCTGCCGTAGGTGTAGCCACACCCAATTGCCTGGTTGAAAGATCACCTCCTTTCTTCCCTTATTGGCATGAGTCACGTACTGTCCGGTCCTCTTCTCCAAGTTTTCTGCTACCTTCTGGTGTATCTTCTTTATGAAGTCCGCCTTGGATGCTCTGTTGAGGTTGGTCATCTTGGCTGGTGGCAGTGGCATTTGCTCCAAAGGTGTTAGGGGGTGGAAGCCATATACTATTTCAAAAGGGGTCTTCTTGGTTGCTGAGTGCACAGCTCGGTTGTGTGCAAACTCTATGAATGGCAGGCACTCCACCCAAGTCTTGAGGTTCTTCCCTAGTGTAATCCTGAGAAGAGTCGACAATGTCCGGTTGACTACTTTAGTTTGGCCATTGGTTTGAGGATGGCAGGTGGTAGAGAAGAGCAGCTTCGTGCCTAGCTTCCTCCAGAGGGTCCTCCAGAAGTGGCTGAGGAACTTGGTGTCCCTGTCTGACATGATGGTACTTGGCACTCCGTGAAGCCGTACGATCTCCCTGAAAAACAGCTTGGTTGTTTGCGTGGCATCATTGACATTGGCACATGGGATGAAATGTGCCATCTTGGAGAATCTGTCCACCACTACAAAGATAGCATCTTTGTGGTTGATTTTGGGCAGACCTAGAACGAAGTCCATTGAGATGTCCACCCATGGATGTGTAGGTATGGGAAAAGGGAGATACAACCCGTGAGGGTGCTCTCGGGACTTCGCCTTTTTGCAAGTGATGCACCTTGCACAATGGGCTTCTACTGACCTCTTGATGTGTGGCCAGTAGAAGTGATCCTTGACCACTACTAGTGTCTTGTCGACACCAAAGTGGCCCATGAGTCCTCCCTCATGAGCTTCTCGGATGATAAGCTCCCGTAAAGATCCTTGTGGTATGCACAGCCTTCTCTCTCAAAACAAGAACCCCTCATGGATGTAGAACTTGCCATGACTCCCTGTGCCACACTCCTTGTAACTCTCAGCAAAGTCAGGATGATCCTTATATAGGTCCTTGATGTGCTCGAATCCTAAGACCTTTGCCTCCATAGTGGATATAAAGGAAAACCTCCTTGATAGTGCATCAGCTACCACATTATCCTTCCTGATGAGGACATCAGGTCGTACATCCAGCCAGGAGACCAGACTGGCCGACCAGGAAGCTTCCCCGAGACAGCAGGACCATCTGGCACGTCTGCCGGACCGGGCAGTACCGCCGGACCCTCGACCTATAGGACCAGACCGGTCAGCATCGCCAGCGGAGAGGCCCAAGCTTCCGGCACACTTGGTGGGGATGTGGATGACACCACCGGTCCCTCTGGTGATGCCGCCAACTCCGGGATCAACTTGGCGGTCCTGAAGGCATCCCGGCCAGTACCGCGCACAATCCAGCCGGTACAGCCGATCCAGCCGAGTACACACGCATTTCCACTTCCACACAAGAGGACTCGGACCAAATGAGCTACCAGCTCCAGGACATGCACCTAGAAGTAGTATCTACACCAGTGGTACCTCAGGGAGCAATGACAAGAAGCAGATCAAGGGCACTCTTCCACAAATTCAGCTTATGGGTCGACAAGCTCCTAGAGGAAGAGCAGCTAAGGACAATGGGCCAGAAGAGAAAATTAGAGTCCAAAGGCTTCTCAACAACACAAGGAACATCATAGACGTGGGCTTTAGTGGCAAGAGAGGTCAGGGCCCAAAGATTTTTAACCCTACTCCAAGTCGAAGACTAGGAGCAAGGCGCGTGCATGCCACAAGGACGGCCACCTTCCATTTCTTGGCCATGAGGTAAGTTAAGGTAAGTTTTCAATAAGAATATTTGCCTCTTTCTGTTTTGCAGGGTAGGATCTAGAATATTTACTTTATTGAGTCAAAAACATTTTAGGAATAGGTCCTTTTTCGATTATACACTTTTGTATCCTTTCCTTTGTGCACTTTTGTAAGTTTTCCTTTTCTTATTTGGGTCGACCCTAGAAGGTCAAGTTGTCGAGCATATTAATAAGGCTCCTTCCAGCATTGTAGTTCGACAACCTTTTTGATATTAATAAAGATCGAATTTTCTTTCAACAAGTTATTCTCTCAAGAGACTTGTGCACTTAGAACCTAGTTGAGACCAGCCCTCCTAGCTCTAAGTTTGTGATTTATCACGAGGTTCATCACCCCTCGTGTGGTTCACTTCACCCTTCCATCTTTTACCAACCAGAAAACCCCCATCCAGAAGCCTAAGGTTGAGTTTCTCACCTAATCTTCTACAAACAGTCCACGCGCATACATCCTTGAATCAAGGCTTGTATCATTTTGGTATCAGAGCTTAAAGCTCCTAAACCAGGTTGTTTCTATCCTTTTGCTTGTTTTGTTTTTAGTTCTTGCATTAGTTTAAGTCGCATTCAAGAAAAATCAAAAAAATAACATCAAACTCCAAACCGAGTGCATCTAGCCTCCTACGTGTATCACTAGGGTTTAGATTCACTTTTGCATTGCCATTCACGTTTTCTTTTTTGTTTAATTCATATTTCCATTAATTTTAAGTTAAATGAAAAAGAGAAGAAAAAGAAAAGAAAAGAAAATAGGAAAATACCCTAAAGATTTCGAATTGGACAGCTAGCACAAGTTGTCAAGAAAGTTTCCTTTTTCCTTTTATTCGAATTTTCCATTCCTTAGGATTTTTCCTTTTTGCATTTTTTCGAACCCCTTATAAAAAGAAAACCCTCCTAACAATTTAGGAGCATCCTAACTTGTCTTCTTTCTTTGTAGCACACCATGGGAGAAGAAAATAGAGAAGCAGCCGAAGCCATGATGGCCATGTTCACCACACTCCAAACACAACTCGCATCCATAGGCGAGAGGTTGGAGCGCGTGGAAAGACCGGTGAGATTCCAGGCCATAAGGCACCTGAGAGCTGAGCAAGACCGTCCCGAGGGTCCTGAGCACCTTAGGACACGGCACGAATAGGAGGAACCCCAGCCAGATGGAGATGAGGACACCCAACCTCATAACTATCACCATAGGCCGAGAGGACCTCCACGGCAACCAGAGGCAGAAGATGATGGCTTTGAGCCATATGGTCTTCACCAGAGACCAAGAATGCCTCCTAGACATCATGAGGATGGAGCTGAACACACCTACAACCGGGTAATTCATCCTGAAGTTAAACTAACTCCTCCAAGTTTTGCAGGAAAAGTAGACCCCGAGGCTTACCTAGATTGGGAGAGGAGAATGGATCATATCTTTGATCACTACAACCAACCAGGACCTAGGAGAGTCTCAATGGCAGTAGCACAACTCACGGACAATGCCCTCATCTGGTGGGATCGTGAGGTATCTGACAGAAGGAGGAAGAGAATGAGACCCGTGGACTCATGGGTCGACATGAATGACCTCATGCGACAAAGGTTTGTTCCACCTTACTTTCATAGAGATTTGCAACGTCGTTTTCGTACTCTTAAGCAGGGTACCAGATCAGTAGAAGAATACTATGAAGAGTTCGAGAAGTTAAGGAACAGATTGGAGCTCAATGATGATGAAGAAGCATTGATGGCACAATTCTTGGATGGACTCCAAGAAAGGATCAGCCGCAAGGTGGAAAGGCAAATCTACAACGACTTCAAAGACTTGTTCCACCTATCTGTGCAAGCTGAGCAGCACATCAAACGTAAGAGCCAAGACATCCGCAGCAAGCCTAAGACACCTTGGGCACCAAGCAACATGCCCAAGACCGTAGACAAAGGCAAAAGCATAGAGATCGAGTCAAGGTTCAAGAGCAAGCCTCCTGAACCCACCCATGACCAGAGAGAGCCTGGTAAGTCTTCTAACCCTCAAAGATCGCGTGACATAACTTGTTTCAAGTGTAGGGGACGTGGACACATCGCAACGGAGTGCCCAAACAACCGAGTCATGCTGATTACGGAGGCAGGAGAATATGAGTCCCAAGATGAAGAGGACTATGAACCAGAAGGAGAGTATGGTGACATTGAGTACCTGATGTGGGGGAAGTGCTGGTCACTAGACGTATCCTCAGTGCAATGGTGGATCCTTCAGAGACCATCCAAAGGGAGAACATCTTCCACAGCCGTTGCACCATCAAGGGCAAGGTATGTAACCTCATCATAGATGGTGGTTCTTGCACTAACGTTGCTAGTGCGTACATGGTTGATAAGCTAGGTCTAGAGAAGACAAGGCACCCTCGACTGTATAGGCTGAGATGGCTCGATGACAAAGTGGAGCTCAAGATCCATGAGCAAGTCACTGTGCCATTCAGTGTGGGCAAGTACCAAGACCAGGTCGTGTGCGACGTGGTGCCCATGCAAGCTGGCCATCTTCTACTAGGAAGACCATGGCAGTTTGACAAAGAGACCAGGCATGATGGCAGAACCAATCTCTACACCTTCGTGCATGACAAGAGAAAGGTCAGCCTGGCTCCTCTTACACCTGCCCAGGTACATGAGCTACAACTCCAAATGAGTAAGGAAAAGAAACTTATCAAGTCTAATTTTCTTATTCAACAAGCCATGTCGGAGAGCTTTAGCCTCAAGGATTTAATGTTACTAATGGTTTCAAAGAAGTTTTGAGTGTAGAACAGGGACAGGTAGAGCTACCTCCTGAAGTAGCAACTCTCCTCAACAAATTCCAGGATGTATTTCTAGAGGAGATACCAGCAGGCTTGCCTCCTTTATGTGGCATAGAACACCAGATTGATCTAGTGCCCGGAGCAGCCCTGCCCAACCGGCCAGCCTACCGGATGAGTCTAGAGGAGTCCAAGGAGCTTGAGAAGCAAGTCAAGGAGCTCCTGGAGAAAGGATATGTTCGAGAGAGCCTCAGTCCATGTGCCGTACCAGTGCAACTAGTGCCCAAGAAGGATGGGACTTGGCGCATGTGCGTGGACTGCCGAGCAATCAAGAACATCACAGTCAAGTACAGGCATCCAATACCACGACTGGATGACATGCTAGATGAGCTGAGTGGAGCCACGGTCTTCTCCAAGATAGACCTCAAAAGTGGATACCACCAGGTAAGAATGAAGGAAGGTGATGAGTGGAAGACTGCTTTCAAGACAAAGCAAGGGCTCTACGAGTGGGCAGTCATGCCATTTGGCTTGACTAATGCCCCAAGCACCTTCATGCGCCTTATGAACCAAGTTCTTAGGGCGTACATCAGTAAGTTTGTAGTAGTTTACTTTGATGACATCTTGGTTTATAGTAAGTGCCTACGGGAACGCCTCACACATCTTGAGATGGTACTTAAAACCCTTCGACAAGAAGAGCTTTATGCCAATCTCAAGAAGTGCACATTTTGTACTGATAAACTTGTCTTTTTAGGTTTTGTTGTAAGTTCACAGGGCCTACAGGTTGATGAAGAGAAGATTCGAGCCATACAAGAATGACCAACACCAGGAAACATCAGCCAAGTAAGGAGCTTCCACGGACTGGCCAGCTTTTATAGGAGATTCGTGCCCAACTTCAGCAGTATTGCCTCACCACTGATGGCAGTAGTGAAGAAGAACGTGGGATTCAGCTGGGGAGAAGCTCAGGAGAAGGCATTCAAGGCCTTGAAGGACAGCCTGACACAGGCACCAGTGCTAGTCCTTCCCGACTTCAACAAGACGTTTGAAGTGGAGATTGATGCCTCTGGAATAGGCATAGGAGCAGTGCTAACCCAAGGAGGGAGACCAGTGGCATACTTCTGTGAGAAGCTAGGGGGTGCCTCACTGAACTACCCCACTTATGACAAGGATCTTTATGCCCTTGTCCGAGCATTGAGACTTGGCAGCATTACTTGCTGTCCAAGGAGTTTGTGATCCACACTGATCATGAGACTCTCAAACACCTCAGAGGGCAAACCAATCTCAAGAGGAGACATGCCAGGTGGATGGAGTTCATAGAGACCTTCCTGTACGTGATCAAGTACAAGAAGGGCAAAGACAATGTGGTAGCCGATGCACTATCAAGGAGGTTTGCCTTGATATCAACCATGGAGGCAAAGGTCCTAGGATTCGAGCACATCAAGGACCTGTACAAGGATGATCCTGACTTTGCTGAGAGCTACAAGGAGTGTGGCACAGGGAGTCATGGCAAGTTCTACATCCATGAGGGATTCTTGTTCCGAGAAAGAAGGCTGTGCATACCACAAGGATCATTAAGGGAGCTTATCATCTGAGAAGCTCATGGAGGAGGACTCATGGGCCACTCTGGTGTCGACAAGACTCTAGCAGTCGTCAAGGAGCACTTCTACTGGCCACACATCAAGAGGACAGTAGAAGCTCATTGTGCAAGATGCGTCACTTGCAAGAAGGCAAAGTCCCGAGTGCAACCTCACGGGTTGTATCTCCCACTGCCCATACCCACACATCCATGGGTGGACATCTCAATGGACTTTGTTCTAGGTCTGCCCAAGATCAACCACAAAGATGCAATCTTTGTAGTGGTGGACAGATTCTCCAAGATGGCACATTTCATCCCATGTGCCAATGTCAATGATGCCACACAAACAGCTGAGCTGTTCTTCAGGGAGATAGTACGGCTTCATGGAGTGCCAAGGACCATCGTATCAGATAGGGACACCAAGTTCCTCAGCCATTTCTGGAGGACCCTTTGGAGAAAACTAGGCACGAAGCTACTCTTCTCAACCACTTGCCATCCTCAAACCGATGGCCAAACTGAAGTTGTCAACAGGACCCTATCAACTCTTCTCAGAACAACACTAGGGAAGAACCTAAAGACTTGGGTGGAGTGCCTGCCATTCATAGAGTTCGCTTACAACCGAGCCGTGCACTCAGCAACCAAGAAGACACCATTTGAAGTGGTATACGGCTTCAACCCTCTCACACCATTGGAGCAAACACCACTACCACCAGCTGAGATGACCAACCTCAACGGAGCATCTAAGGCAGAGTTCATAAGGAGATTACACCAGAAGGTAGCAGAAAATTTGGAGAAGAGGACCGGACAGTACGTGACTCATGCCAACAAAGGAAGAAAGGAGGTGATCTTTCAACCAGACGATTGGGTGCGGCTACACCTACGGCAGGAGAGGTTCCCAAACCTAAGGAGTTCCAAGCTAGCACCAAGAGGAGATGGACCATTCAGAGTGCTTGAGAGGATCAACAACAACGCCTACCGGATCGAGCTGCCAGGTGAGTTTAATGTGTCCAATACGTTCAATGTTACTGACTTAGCCCCTTTCCATGCAGATGAACCAGTTTTGAGGACAAAACATACTGAACAGGGAGGGAATGATGAGGACATCAGGTCGTACATCCAGCCAGGAGACCAGACTGGCCCACCAGGAAGCTTCCCCGAGACAGCAGGACCATCTGGCACGTCTGCCGGACCCGGCAGTACCGCCGGACCCTCGACCTATAGGACCAGACCGGTCAGCATCGCCGGCGGAGAGGCCCAAGCTTCCGGCACACTTGGTGGGGACGTGGATGACACCGCCAGTCCATCTGGTGATGCCGCCAACTCCGGGATCAACTTGGCCGGTCCTGAAGGCATCCCAGCCAGTACCGCGCACAATCCAGCCGGTACAGCCGATCCAGCCGGTACAGCCGATCCAGCCGAGTACACGCGCATTTCCACTTCCACACAAGAGGACTCGGACCAAATGAGCTACCAGCTCCAGGACATGCACCTAGAAGAAGTATCTACACCAGTGGTACCTCAAGGAGCAATGACAAGAAGCAGATCAAGGGCACTCTTCCATAAATTCAACTTATGGGTCGACAAGCTCCTAGAGGAAGAGCAGCTAAGGACAATGGGCCAGAAGAGCAAATTAGAGTCCAAAGGCTTCTCAACAACACAAGGAACATCAGAGACTTGGGCTTTAGTGGCAAGAGAGGTCAGGGCCCAAAGGTTTTTAACCCTACTCCAAGTCGAAGACTAGGAGCAAGGCGCGTGCATGCCACAAGGACGGCCACCTTCCATTTCTTGGCCATGAGGTAAGTTAAGGTAAGTTTTCAATAAGAATATTTGCCTCTTTCTGTTTTGCAGGGTAGGATCTAGAATATTTACTTTTATTGAGTCAAAAACATTTTAGGAATAGGTCCTTTTTCGATTATACACTTTTGTATCTTTTCCTTTGTGCACTTTTGTAAGTTTTCCTTTTCTTCATTTGGGTCGACCCTAGAAGGTCAAGCTGTCGAGCATATTAATAAGGCTCCCTCCAGCATTGTAGTTCGAAAACCTTTTTGATATTAATAAAGATCGAATTTTCTTTCAACAAGTTATTCTCTCAAGAGACTTGTGCGCTTAGAACCTAGTTGAGACCAGCCCTCCTAGCTCTAAGTTTGTAATTTATCACGAGGTTCATCACCCCTCGTGTGGTTCACTTCACCCTTCCATCTTTTACCAACCAGAAAACCCCCATCCAGAACTCTAAGGTTGAGTTTCTCACCTAATCTTCTACAAACAGCCCACGCGCATACATCCTTGAATCAAGGCTTGTATCACTTCCCCTTCTTGTACTTAATGACGTACGGGAAGGTCTCTATGAACTCCATCCACCTGGCATGTCTCCTCTTGAGATTGGTTTGCCCTCTGAGGTGTTTAAGAGTCTTGTGATCAGTGTGGATCACAAACTCCTTGGATAGCAAGTAATGCTGCCAAGTCTCCAAGGCTCGGACTAGGGCATAAAGCTCCTTGTCGTACGTGGGGTAGTTCAGTGAGGCACAACCTAACTTCTCACTGAAGTATGCCACTGGCCTTCCTGCTTCAGTCCGCACCGCTCCTATGCCTATTCCAGAGGCATCGCACTCCACTTCAAATGTCATGGTTAAGTCGGGAAGACTAGCACTGGTGCATGTGTGAGGCTGTACTTCAAGTCCTGGAACGCCTTCTCCTGAGCTTCTCCCCAGCTGAATCCCACGTTCTTCTTCACTACTTCCGTCAATGGTGAGGCAATACTGCTGAAGTTGGGCACGAATCTTCTGTAGAAGCTGGCCAGACCGTGGAAACTCCTCACTTGTCTGATGTTGCTCGGTGTTGGCCATTCTTGTATGGCTTGAATCTTCTCTTCATCAACCTGTAAGTCCTGTGAACTTACAACAAAACCTAAGAAGACAAGTTTATCAGTACAAACTTCTTGAGATTGGCATAAAGCTCTTCTTGTCGAAGGGTTTTAAGTACCAACTCAAGATGTGCGAGGTGATCACTTAAGCACTTACTGTAAACTAAAATGTCATCAAAGTAAACTACAACGAACTTACTGATGTACGCCCTAGGAACTTGGTTCATAAGGCGCATGAAGGTGCTTGGGGCATTAGTCAAGCCAAATGGCATGACTGCCCACTCGTAGAGCCCTTGCTTTGTCTTGAAAGCAGTCTTCCACTCATCACCTTCCTTCATTCTTACCTGGTGGTATCCACTTTTGAGGTCTATCTTGGAGAAGACCGTGGCTCCACTCAGCTCATCTAGCATGTCATCCAGCCGTGGTATCGGATGCCGGTACTTGACTGTGATGTTGTTGATTGCTCAACAGTCCACGCACATTCGCCAAGTCCCATCCTTCATGGGCACAAGCAGCACTGGTACGGCACATGGACTGAGGCTCTCTCGAACATAGCCTTTCTGATGAGGACATCAGGTCGTACATCCAGCCAGGAGACCAGACTGGCCGACAAGGAAGCTTGCCCGAGACAGCAGGACCATCTGGCGCGCCTGCCGGACCAGACAGTACCGCCAGACCCTCGACCTATAGGACCAGACCGGTCAACATCGCCGGCGGAGAGGCCCAAGCTTCCGGCACACTTGGTGGGGACGTGGATGACACCGCCAGTCCATCTGGTGATGCCGCCAACTCCGGGATCAACTTGGCCGGTCCTGAAGGCATCCCAGCCAGTACCGCGCACAATCCAGCCGGTACAGCCGATCCAGCCGGTACAGCCGATCCAGCCGAGTACACGCGCATTTCCACTTCCACACAAGAGGACTCGGACCAAATGAGCTACCAGCTCCAGGACATGCACGTAGAGGAAGTATCTACACCAGTGGTACCTCCAGGAGCAATGACAAGAAGCAGATCAAGAGCACTCTTCCACAAATTCAGCTTATGGGTCGACAAGCTTCTAGAGGAAGAACAGCTAAGGACAATGGGCCAGAAGAGCAAATTAGAGTCCAAAGGTTTCTCAACAACACAAGGAACATCAGAGACTTGGGCTTTAGTGGCAAGAGAGGTCAGGGCCCAAAGATATTTAACCCTACTCCAAGTCGAAGACTAGGAGCAAGGCGCGTGCATGCCACAAGGACGGCCACCTTCCATTTCTTGGCCGTGAGGTGAGTTAAGGTAAGTTTACATTCGAATATATGCCTCTTTCTGTTTTGCAGGGTAGGATCTAGAATATTTACTTTTATTGAGTCAAAAACATTTTAGGAATAGGTCCTTTTTCGATTATACACTTTTGTATCTTTTCCTTTGTGCACTTTTGTAAGTTTTCCTTTTCTTATTTGGGTCGACCCTAGAAGGTCAAGCTGTCGAGCATATTAATAAGGCTCCTTCCAGCATTGTAGTTCGACAACCTTTTGATTATTAATAAAGTAGAACTTTTTCCTACAAGTTTTCTCTCAAAAGAATCTTGTGCGCTTAGAACCTAGTTGAGACCAGCCCTCCTAGCTCTAAGTTTGTGATTTATCACGAGGTTCATCACCCTCGTGTGGTTCACTTCACCCTTCCATCGTTTACCAACCAGAAAACCCCTATCCAGAAGCCTAAGGTTGAGTTTCTCACCTAATCTTCTACAAACAGCCCACGCATACATCCTTGAATCAAGGCTTGTATCATTTTGGTATCAGAGCTTAAAGCTCCTAAACCAGGTTGTTTCTATCCTTTTGCTTGTTTTGTTTTGTAGTTCTTGCATTAGTTTAAGTCGCATTCAAGAAAAATCAAAAAATAACCATCAAACTCCAAACCGAGTGCATCTAGCCTCCTACGTGTATCACTAGGGTTTAGATTCACTTTTGCATTGCATTCACGTTTTCCTTTTTGTTTAATCATATTTCCTTTATTTTTAAGTTAATTAAAAAGAAAAGAAAAAGAAAATAGAAAAGATACTAAAAGAATTCGAATTGGACAGCTAGCACAAGTTGTCTAGGAAGTTTCCTTTTTTGAATTTCCTTTCTTTAGATTTTTCCTTTTGCATTTTTTTCAAACCCATAAAAAGAAAACTCTCCTAATAATTTAGGAGCACCCTAATTGTCTTCTTTCTTTGTAGTACACATGGGAGAAGAGAATAGAGACGCAGCTGAAGCCATGATGGCCATGTTCACCACACTCCAAACACAACTCGCATCCATAGGCGAGAGGTTGGAGCGTGGAGAGACCAGTAAGATTCCAGGCCATAAGGCACGTGAGAGCTGAGCAAGACCGTCCTGAGGGTCCTGAGTACCTTAGGACACGGCACGAACAGGAGGAACCCCAGCCAGATGGAGATGAGGACACGCAACCTCATAACTATCACCATAGGCCGAGAGGACCTCCACGGCAACCAGAGGCAGAAGATGATGGCTTTGAGCCATATGGTCTTCACCAGAGACCAAGAATGCCTCCTAGACGTCATGAGGATGGAGATGAACACACCTACAACCGGGTAATTCATCCTGATGTTAAACTAACTCCTCCAACTTTTGCAGGAAAAGTAGACCCGAGGCTTACCTAGATTGGGAGAAGAATGGATCATATCTTTGATCACTACAACCAACCAGGACCTAGGAGAGTCTCAATGGCAGTAGCACAACTCACGGACAATGCCCTCATCTGGTGGGATCGTGAGGTATCTGACAGAAGGAGGAAGAGAATGAGGCCCATAGACTCATGGGTCGACATGAAAGACCTCATGCGACAAAGGTTTGTTCCACCTTACTTTCATAGGGATTTGCAACGTCGTTTTCGTACTCTTAAGCAGGGTACCAGATCAGTAGAGGAGTACTATGAAGAGTTCGAAGGTTAAGGAACAGATTGGAGCTCAATGATGATGAAGAAGCATTGATGGCACAATTCTTGGATGGACTCCAAGAAAGGATCAGCTGCAAGGTGGAAAGGCAAATCTACAACGACTTCAAGGACTTGTTCCACCTATCTGTGCAAGCTGAACAGCACATCAAACGTAAGAGCCAAGACATCCGCAGCAAGCCTAAGACGCCTTGGGCACCAAGCAACATTCCCAAGCCCGTAGACAAAGGCAAAAGCATAGAGATCGAGTCATGGTTCAAGAGCAAGCGTCCTGAGTCAACCCGTGACCAGAGAGAACCTAGTAAGTCCTCTAACCCTCAAAGATCATGTACCATTACTTGTTTCAAGTGTAGGGGTCGCGGACCCATCTCAAGGGAGTGCCCAAACAACCGGGTCATGCTGATTACGGAGGCTGGAGAGTATGAGTCCCAAGATGAAGAGGACTATGAACCAGAAGGAGAATATGGTGACATTGAGTACCCTGATGTGGGGAAAGTGCTGGTCACTAGACGCATTCTCAGTGCAATGGTGGATCCCTCAGAGACCATCCAGAGGGAGAACATCTTCCACAGCCGTTGCACCATCAAGGGCAAGGTATGTAACCTCATCATAGATGGTGGTTCTTGCACTAACGTTGCTAGTGCGTACATGGTTGATAAGCTAGATCTAGAGAAGACAAGGCACCCTCGACCATATAGACTGAGATGGCTCGATGACAAAGTGGAGCTCAAGATCCATGAGCAAGTCACTGTGCCATTCAGTGTGGGCAAGTACCAAGACCAGGTCGTGTGCGACGTGGTGCCCATGCAAGCTGGCCATCTTCTACTAGGAAGACCATGGCAGTTTGACAAAGAGACCAGGCATGATGGCAGAACCAATCTCTACACCTTCGTGCATGACAAGAGAAAGGTCAGCCTAGCTCCTCTTACACCTGCCCAGGTACACGAGCTACAACTCCAAATGAGTAAGGAAAAGAAACTTATCAAGTCTAATTTTCTTATTCAACCAAGCCATGTCCGGAGAGCTTTAGCCTCAAGGATTTAACATTACTAATGGTCTTCAAAGAAGTTTTGAGTGTAGAACAGGGACAGGAAGAGCTACCTCCTGAAGTAGCAACTCTCCTCAACAAGTTCCAGGATGTATTTCCAGAGGAGATACCAGCAGGCTTGCCTCCTCTACGTGGCATAGAACACCAGATTGATCTAGTGCCCGGAGCAGCCCTGCCCAACCCGCCAGCCTACCGGATGAGTCCAGAGGAGTCCAAAGAGCTTGAGAAGCAAGTCAAGGAGCTCCTGGAGAAAGGATATATTCGAGAGAGCCTCAGTCCATGTGCTGTACCAGTGCTGCTAGTGCCCAAGAAGGATGGGACTTGGCGCATGTGTGTGGACTGCCGAGCAATCAACAACATCACAGTCAAGTATAGGCATCCAATACCACGACTGGATGACATGCTAGATGAGCTGAGTGGAGCCACGGTCTTCCAAGATAGACCTCAAAAGTGGATACCACCAGGTAAGAATGAAGGAAGGTGATGAGTGGAAGACTGCTTTCAAGACAAAGCAAGGGCTCTACGAGTGGACAGTCATGCCATTTGGCTTGACTAATGCCCCAAGCACCTTCATGCCTTATGAACCAAGTTCTTAGGGCGTACATCAGTAAGTTTGTGGTAGTTTATTTTGATGACATACTTGTTTATAGTAAGTGCCTACGGAACACCTCACACATCTTGAGATGGTCCTTAAAACCCTTCGACAAGAAGAGCTTTATGCCAATCTCAAGAAGTGCACCTTTGTACTGATAAGCTTGTCTTTTTAGGTTTTGTTGTGAGTTCACAGGGCCTACAGGTTGATGAGAGAAGATTCGAGCCATACAAGAATGGCCAACACCAGGAAACATCAGCCAAGTAAGGAGCTTCCACGGACTGGCCAGCTTCTATAGGAGATTCGTGCCCAACTTCAGCAGTATTGCCTCACCACTGACGGCAGTAGTGAAGAAGAACGTGGGATTCAGCTGGGGAGAAGCTCAGGAGAAGGCATTCCAGGCCTTGAAGGACAGCCTTACACACGCACCAGTGCTAGTCCTTCCCGACTTCAACAAGACGTTTGAAGTGGAGATTGATGCCTCTGGAATAGGCATAGGAGCAGTGCTAACCCAAGGAGGGAGACCAGTGGCATACTTCAGTGAGAAGCTAGGTGGTGCCTCACTGAACTACCCCACTTATGACAAGGAGCTCTATGCCCTTGTCCGAGCATTGGAGACTTGGCAGCATTACTTGCTGTCCAAGGAGTTTGTGATCCACACTGATCACGAGACTCTCAAACACCTCAGAGGGCAAACCAATCTCAAGAGGAGACATGCCAGGTGGATGGAGTTCATAGAGACCTTCCTGTACGTGATCAAGTACAAGAAGGGCAAAGACAATGTGGTAGCCGATGCACTATCAAGGAGGTTTGCCTTGATATCAACCATGGAGGCAAAGGTCCTAGGATTCGAGCACATCAAGGACCTGTACAAGGATGATCCTGACTTTGCTGAGAGCTACAAGGAGTGTGGCACAGGGAGTCATGGCAAGTTCTACATCCATGAGGGATTCTTGTTCCGAGAAAGAAGGCTGTGCATACCACAAGGATCATTAAGGGAGCTTATCATCTGAGAAGCTCATGGAGGAGGACTCATGGGCCACTCTGGTGTCGACAAGACTCTAGCAGTCGTCAAGGAGCACTTCTACTGGCCACACATCAAGAGGACAGTAGAAGCTCATTGTGCAAGATGCGTCACTTGCAAGAAGGCAAAGTCCCGAGTGCAACCTCACGGGTTGTATCTCCCACTGCCCATACCCACACATCCATGGGTGGACATCTCAATGGACTTTGTTCTAGGTCTGCCCAAGATCAACCACAAAGATGCAATCTTTGTAGTGGTGGACAGATTCTCCAAGATGGCACATTTCATCCCATGTGCCAATGTCAATGATGCCACACAAACAGCTGAGCTGTTCTTCAGGGAGATAGTACGGCTTCATGGAGTGCCAAGGACCATCGTATCAGATAGGGACACCAAGTTCCTCAGCCATTTCTGGAGGACCCTTTGGAGAAAACTAGGCACGAAGCTACTCTTCTCAACCACTTGCCATCCTCAAACCGATGGCCAAACTGAAGTTGTCAACAGGACCCTATCAACTCTTCTCAGAACAACACTAGGGAAGAACCTAAAGACTTGGGTGGAGTGCCTGCCATTCATTGAGTTCGCCTACAACCGAGCCGTGCACTCAGCAACCAAGAAGACACCATTTGAAGTGGTATACGGCTTCAACCCTCTCACCCCATTGGAGCAAACACCACTGCCACCAGCTGAGATGACCAACCTCAACGGAGCATCCAAAGCAGAGTTCATAAGGAGGTTACACCAGAAGGTAGCAGAAAACTTGGAGAAGAGGACCGGACAGTACGTGACTCATGCCAACAAAGGAAGAAAGGAGGTGATCTTTCAACCAGGCGATTGGGTGTGGCTACACCTACGGCAGGAGAGGTTCCCAAACCTAAGGAGTTCCAAGCTAGCACCAAGAGGAGATGGACCATTCAGAGTGCTCGAGAGGATCAACAACAACGCCTACCGGATCGAGCTCCAGGTGAGTTTAATGTGTCCAATACGTTCAATGTTACTGACTTGGCCCCTTTCCATGCAGATGATCCAGTTTTGAGGACAAAACCTACTGAAGAGGGAGGGAATGATGAGGACATCAGGTCGTACATCCAGCCAGGAGACCAGACTGGCCGACAAGGAAGCTTGCCCGAGACAGCAGGACCATCTGGCGCGCCTGCCGGACCAGACAGTACCGCCAGACCCTCGACCTATAGGACCAGACCGGTCAACATCGCCGGCGGAGAGGCCCAAGCTTCCGGCACACTTGGTGGGGACGTGAATGACACCGCCGGTCCCCCTGATGACACCGCCGACTCCGGGATCAACTTGGCCAGTCCTGAAGTCATTCCGGCCAGTACCGCGCACAATCCAGCCGGTACAGGCCATCCAGCCGAGTACACGCACACTTCCACTTCTACACAAGAGGACTCGGACCAAATGAGCCACCAGCTCCAGGACATGCACGTAGAGGAAGTATCTACACCAGTGGTACCTCCAGGAGCAATGACAAGAAGCAGATCAAGAGCACTCTTCCACAAATTCAGCTTATGGGTCGACAAGCTTCTAGAGGAAGAACAGCTAAGGACAATGGGCCAGAAGAGCAAATTAGAGTCCAAAGGCTTCTCAACAACACAAGGAACATCAGAGACTTGGGCTTTAGTGGCAAGAGAGGTCAGGGCCCAAAGGTTTTTAACCCTACTCCAAGTCGAAGACTAGGAGCAAGGCGCGTGCATGCCACAAGGACGGCCACCTTCCATTTCTTGGCCATGAGGTAAGTTAAGGTAAGTTTTCAATAAGAATATTTGCCTCTTTCTGTTTTGCAGGGTAGGATCTAGAATATTTACTTTTATTGAGTCAAAAACATTTTAGGAATAGGTCCTTTTTCGGTTATACACTTTTGTATCTTTTCCTTTGTGCACTTTTGTAAGTTTTCCTTTTCTTATTTGAGTCGACCCTAGAAGGTCAAGCTGTCGAGCATATTAATAAGGCTCCTTCCAGCATTGTAGTTCGACAACCTTTTGATTATTAATAAAGTAGAACTTTTCCCTACGAGCTTTCTCTCAAGAGAGACTTGTGCGCTTAGAACCTAGTTGAGACCAGCCCTCCTAGCTCTAAGTTTGTGATTTATCACGAGGTTCATCACCCCTCGTGTGGTTCACTTCACCCCTCCATCGTTTACCAACCAGAAAACCCCTATCCAGAAGCCTAAGGTTGAGTTTCTCACCTAATCTTCTACAAACAGCCCACGCGCATACATCCTTGAATCAAGGCTTGTATCACTTTCTCCAGGCGCTCCTTGACTCACTTCTCAAGCTCCTTAGACTCCTCTGGACTCATCCGGTAGGCTGGCCGGTTAGGCAGGGCTGCTCCAGGCACGAGGTCGATCTGGTGCTCTATGCCGCGTAGGGGAGGCAAGCCTGCTGGTATCTCCTCTAGAACTACATCCTGGAACTTGTTGAGGAGAGCTGCTACTTCAGGAGGTAGCTCTACCTGTTCCTTTTCTACACTCAAAATCTCATTAAAGACCATTAGCAACATTAAATTCTTCGAGGCTAAAGCTCTCCGAACATGACTTGGTTGAATAAGGAAATTGGATTTTATGAGTTTCTTTTCCTTACTCATTTGTTGTTGTAGCTCATGTACCTGGGCAGGGGTGAGAGGAGCTAGGCTGACCTTTCTCTTGTCGTGCACAAAGGTGTAGAGATTGGTTCGGCCATGATGCCTGGTCTCCTTGTCAAACTGCCCTGGCCTTCCTAGCAGAAGGTGGCCAGCTTGCATTGGCACCACGTCGCACATTACCTGGTCTTAGTATCTGCCCACACTGAATGGCACAGTTACTTGCTCATGGATCTTGAGCTCCACTTTGTCATCGAGCCATCTCAGCCTATACAGTCGAGGGTGCCTTGTCTTCTCTAGACCTAGCTTATCAACCATGTACGCACTAGCAACGTTAGTGCAAGAACCACCATATGTGATGAGGTTACATACCTTGCCCTTGATGGGGCAACGGCTGTGGAAGATATTCTCCCTTTCGATGGTCTCTGAGGGGTCTACCATTACGCTGAGAATGCGCCTAGTGACGAGCACTTCCCCCACATCAGGGTACTCAATGTCACCGTATTCCCCTTCTGGCTCATAGTCTTCTTCGTCTTAAGAATCATACTCTCCAACTTCCGTGATCAGCATGACGCGATGTTTGGACACTCCCTTGAGATGTGACCGCAACCCCTACACTTAAAACAAGTGATGTCACGTGATCTCTGAAGGTTAGAAGACTTACTAGGCTCTCCCTGGTCATGGGTTTGCTCAAGAGGCTTGCTCTTGAACCGTGATTCGATCTCTATACTCTTGCCTTTGTCTACAGGCTTGGGGCTATTGCTTGGTGCCCAAGGCGTTTTAGGCTTGCTGCCGATGTCTTGGCTCTTATGCCTGATGTGCTGCTCAGCATGGACAGATAGGTGGAACAAGTCTTTAAAGTCATTGTAGATTTGCCTCTCCACCTTGCGGCTGATTCTCTCTTGCAGTCCATCCAAGAATTGTGCCATCAATGCCTCTTTATCGTCATTGAGCTCCAGCCTGTTCCTTAGTCTCTCAAACTCTTCATAGTACTCCTCTACTGATCTGGTGTCGTGCTTAAGAGTACGAAAACGTCATTGCAAATTCCTGTGGAAATAGGGTGGAACAAACCTTTGTCTCATGAGATCTTTCATGTCGACCCATGAGTCTACGGGCCTCAATCTCCTCCTCCTTCGGTCAGAAGCCTCACAATCCCACCAGATGAGGGAATTGTCCGTGAGTTGTTCTACTGCCTAGGTCCTGGTTGGTTGTAGTGATCGAAGATGTGATCCATCCTCCTCTCCCAATCTAGATAGGCTTTGGGGTCTACTTTCCCTGCAAAACTAGGAGGTGTTAATTTAACATCAGGATGAGTTGCCCGATTGTAGGCGTATTCATCTCCATCCTCATGATGTCTAGGAGGCATTCTTGGTCTCTGGTGATGACCATATGGCTCGAAGCCATTGCCTTCTGCCTCTGGTTGCCGTGGAGGTCCTCTCGGTCTAGGGTGATAGCCGTGAGGCTGCGTGTCTTCATCTTCAACCGGTTGGGGCTCCTCCTGTTCGTGCTGTGTCCTAGGGTATTCAGGACCCTCAGCACGGTCTTGCTCAGCCCTCACGTGCCTTATGTCCTGGAATCTCACCGGCCTCTCCACGTGCTCCAACCTCTCGCCGATGGATGCGAGTTGTGTTTGGAGGGTGGTGAACATGCCCATCATGGCCTCGGCTGCATCCTGATTTCCTTCTGCCATTGTGGTAGAAGAAAGAAACATAAGTTATTTTGCTCCTAAGTTGATTACGAGGGTTTTCTTTTTATAGAAGAATTCAAAAAATGCAAAAAAGAAAAAACTGGAAAAAAGGAAAATTTGAAAAATGGAAAAATTAGAAAAATGGAAACTTCCTAATAACTAGTGCTAGCTGTTTTTTTGGTTGATTTCTTTTGGTGTTTTTCTATTTTTTTGTTTTGCTTTTTAATTTAACTTAATGATAATGAAAATATGCTTTAAACAAAAAGTAAAGACAAAAATTGCAATGCAAGAATGAATCTAAGCCCTAGTGATGCACGTAGAAGCTAGATGCACTCGGTTTGGAGTTTTGATGTTATTTTTTTTATTTTTCTTGAATACAACTTAAACTAATGCAAGAACTGGAAACAAGACTTAGTAAAAGATAGAAACAACCTGGTTTTAGGAGCTTTAAGCTCTGATACCAAAATGATACAAGCCTCGATTCAAGGCCGTATGCGCGTGGGCTGTTTGGAGAAGTTTAGGTGAGAAACTCAACCTTAAGCTTCTGGATAGAGGTTTTCTGTTTGGTAATGGATGGAAGGCTGAAGTGAACCACACGAGGGGTGATGAACCTCGTGATAAATCACAAACTTAGAGCTAGGAGGGCTGGTCTCGACTAGGTTCTAAGCGCACAAGTCTCTTGAGAGAAAAACTTGTATAAAGAAAATTCGATCTTTATTAATATCAGAAAAAGGTTGTCGAACTACAATGCTGGAAGGAGCCTTATTAATATGCTCGACAGCTAGACCTTCTAGGGTCGACTCAAAGAAAAATGGAAAACTTACAAAAGTGCACAAATGGAAAAATTACAAAAGTGAATAACCAAAAAAGGACTTCTACCTAAATTGTCTTTGACTCAAAAATGTAAACATTCTAAATCCTACCCTGCATAACAGAAAGAGGAAAGGATATAATTTGAAAACTTACCTTTCTTACCTATCGGCCAAGAAATGGAAGGTGACCGACCTTGTGGCATGCACGCGCCTTGGTCCTAGTCTTTGACTTGGAGTGGGGTTAGGAATCTTTGGGCCCTGACCTCTCTTGCCACTAAAGCCCAAGTCTCTTAAGTCCCTTGCATTGTTGAGAAGCCTTTGGACTCTTCTTTGCACTCTTGGCCCAATGTTATTTGTCGATCATCCTCTAGGAGCTTGTCGACCCACAAGCTGAACTTGTGGAAGAGCGCCCTTGATCTGCTCCTTATCATTGTTCCTGGTGGCACCACTGGTGTAGAACTTCATCTAGATGCATGTCTTGAAGCTGGTAGCTTATCAGGTCCGAGTCTCTTTGTGTAGATGTTGAAATGGTTGTGCAATCGGCTGGATCGGCTGTACCGGCTGGGCTGTGCGAGGTACTAGCCGAAATGTCATCGGAGCCGGCCAAGTTTATCCCGGAGCCGGCAGCATCACCAATTGGTCCGGCGGTGTAATCCACGTCGCCGCCAGTTGGGCCGGAGGTTTGGGCCTCTCCGCCAGAAATGTTGGTCGGTCCGGCCCGGCTGGTCGAATGCCCGGTGGTACCGCTTGGACCGGCAGACACGCCAAATGACCCGGCTGTCTCGGGCAAGCTCCCTGGTCGGCCAGTCTGGTCTCCTGGCCGGCCATACGATCTGATGTCCCCATCATCTCCCAAGTAAGATATGACTAGCATCCATGGGTAAGGTGTCACACAATACCTCGTCATCATACTTTCCTATGGAGAAGGGAACTAAATCCTGGTTATCTACTTCTAACTCTCCCTCACCATCAAGTCATTATAACTTATAGGGTTTAGTCCTCTTACTAACCTCAAGCCCTAGTTTTATACCATAGTCTCACTCGCAACATTTGTACAGCTATCCCCATCAATCACTAAGCTACAAACCTTATCTTTAACTAGACAACGAGTATGGAATAGGTTCTCTCTTTTTTCATTCTTTTCTACTTTATTTTGTACGTTGAAGGTTCTCCTGTTGACTATGAGTTGACCTACGTGTGGCATGGATACATTCTCCTATAAAGACTCAGCATCCGGTTGGTCCTCTTCCGATTCTACCTCAACATTAGCCCTAATAACAATGGTTCTCTTATTGGTACATTCTCTAGAGTAGTGACCAAAACCCTTACACTTAAAACACTAAATCTACCTAGTTTTGGTGCTAGAACCCTTATATACGACTTTAAGTTTTAAATATTCTTCCTTAGGTTAAGGGAATGGTTTGTAATCGTTACTAGACTTATCATCCTTAGATTGACTAAACCTAGTGGAGCTAGTTCCGGGTTTAGGGTTCTTTCTCTTAAGTTGTTTCTCAAACATTATGGCTTTCTCTTAAGTTGTATCCCATTATAGGTATTCCTCAGGGTCATTGGTTCCATGGAACGAGGCAATTTTTATCTTAAGGCCAGCTAATGGGTCGTGAGGGTTAGGTTGGTTATTCCTAGGCATATGGTCTTCTTGTGGCTTTCTTCTCCTAGATTGGTGTGACCTGGATGAGTGACTGTAATAGTGCTCAGTATCAGAAGGTGGTTGGTGTCTCCTCAGTCGGTCATTGATGGATCTTTCTATCTCAGCCCTCATGGTTGTCATACTTTCATTCATCATGGCTTTAAAGGAATCGAGAAGTTGATAGTTGGAGTTTGAGGATTCCTCTCCATTGTCTGTTCCAACCATTGTTCCTGAAAAATTCAGACCAACAAACAAGTATAATGCTCAAAGGAGAACACAAACTAGAACAAACAAATCACAAAAGACAAAGACACAAAGAGAAAAAAAACGACCCTAAGCAATACGATCTCTAGACCTATGAAATCCGGTTTGGTAAATGATGAATCTAACAACCTTTAATTCATTTTAAAATATTTTCACTTAAATTTCCCAAGTCTATTAAGTCTTACGAACAAGTTTTGATCAGGTTGCAGCTCCAAAATATTCAATTAATTCACAAAATCAAGATAGAACTCAGTTACTGCTTCCAAGAACTCTAATGATGCCGATTAAGAGTTGATTGATTCTAACATCTAACAACAAGTTCCTGAACCATTTTTTATTGATTTTCAAGTTATTTAGAGTTATAAGATCAAGTTATAACAGGAAACAAACCCAGAAACATTCAAACAAATCGCAAAAAGAAAGATGAAAGGTCACCAAAAGTTCTTGCAAAAAGATGAAAAGGTGCATTGGTTTTGATAAATTCAAGCTGGTTTGGAGTGTGCTCTGATACCACTTGATGTGATCCTGGTTAGGATCAAGTCCCTGAATGTCTCCAAGATGTTTTTCAAATGATAGTAAACCGAATGTGGATGCAGAAGTGAAGAAGATGGTAAATCCGTGAGCTTGAAGATGGATGGTCTCGAGAACGTGTGTGGAATGAATGATACTTTCTAAGGATGGTGGAAGATCCTTACATTGAATGATGAATACCAGACACGTTAAGCAAGAGGTGGAATGAAGTGAAACTTCCAAGGGATATGAACAACCCTTAGACTTTCGGCTCTTGGAATGGGATGATGATCCAAATTCCTTAATCAAAAAGGTGAACAAACGAGATTAAGAAGAAGTTTTTGATATTAAAATGTTGGATGATTTGAAGAGGAGATACAAGAGAGTTCTTATAGGATCCAAGGGGTGCATAGGAATAGACAAAGACTTTTAGGAAACCACCAAGGCATTTAAGAGAAACTAGGAAATTACAAAAACTAAGAATGAAGACTAAGAAGTAAATAACATCTTGACTGATCCTTCCTCTTCATTTGCGTGAATAATAAGATAGAATGGGCGTTGGTTCATCAAGAGGCTGTGGTAAAGTATCTTGGGCTTGCCTCATTAAAAACCTTTATTAGAAAAAAGTAAGAGGAGGGAAAAAGAGTACAATCCAAGATACCTCTCTTGATGAAGTTTAGGTGGCTTGATTCACATCCATGCTTGTTGGGTTAGAACGCACTAAACAGGCCTGAATGGTGTTGAGAAGGTGTTGTAGTGTTCTCTTGAGTTTGACTTGCTTGGACTGAGTAATGGGACCATTGGAGATTTGCAAGCCTTCATCTTCAGCTTCCTCTGGTTCTAGCTGTTCCTTAGCTTCCACATTGGCTTCTTCTTGCTTAGGTTCAAGCTACTAATTTAGTTCAGGTTTTTTTCTGGCCATGCTCACATCAAAGGGAAACTTGTGGAGAGGCTCTAGCTTGCTATTCCTTTCGTTCTTTTGGGTAAGGCTTACCAATGATACAAAATGCATGGTATTATGCAGTCTGTGAAAGATATTATTGCATGGGGATTTTCCCGTATCTATTTTAGTCTCAAATATAGAAAAATTAAGTTAGCTTAATGTGGGTGTTGGATTCATCTCATTCTAATCTCCAAATCAAAAGTTATGGTCGATTTAGTGTGCATGTATCATGTTGATAAACAACTTAAAATGATCATTCTAAACCGAGCGTTGTGATATCAGAAACAAAATTTCTTGTCAATCCCATTCTATTTTCTATGTTATCATTATGTACCTCACTTTCTGTATTTCGTTTGTTTATGCGCATGTGTATGTAGTCTTGTGTTTAGATTTTCCATTTTTATGTTATGATTATATGTTGACTGGTCCAAGTTGTTTTATGGTTTGGCATTTTTAGACTCCTTCGTTTATGATGTCCTTCATGCTCCATTAAACTAGATCACATATATCTAGATCCTATATGTTTTTCACCCGGTAGCTGTTTGATTAACATCGAGTCCTTTGTCTACAAGTTCTTGCATATCTTGCAATTCTTCGTGTTTTGTTGCATTTGGAGTCACGTTATCTCTTGAATCATGTTGCGTTATAGAATTCATATTGTATATGTTCCTTTTATAGATCTATATGTGTTCATATTAGTTTTTGCGGGCTGCTTAACTCACATGAGTTGAATACAACTTGAAGGGAGAAAAATGCATTTTGAAATAGATTGTAATGGATGCAGACTTTTCCAATGGTAGTTGAAGCTAAAATTTGGATGCATAACTAAAAATGGAATTAGCCTGATTTTATGGTGAAGAATATGACACTCACGTATGGGATTAACATATTCCGATCGTTTGGGTAAAGGTTTATCAATGATGCAAAACGCATGGGATTACGCAGTCTGTGAAAGATATGATTACATGGAGATTTTCCCGTATCTATTTTAGTCTCAAATCTAGTTATAATATAGCAAAATTAAGTTAACTTAATGTGGGTGTTGGATTCATGTCATTCTGACCTCTAAATCAAAAGTTATGGTCAATTTAGTGTGCACGTATAAAGTTGATAAACATCTTAAAATTATCATTCTAAACCGAGCGTTGGGATATCCGAAACAAAATTTCTTTGCACTCTTGTGAACAGTCAAATTACTTGATCACGATACGTTTGAATAAAATTTCCAAAAATTGATTTTTTTTGTTTTGAGTCAATACAATCTCAAAATAGAATGTAATTCAAAAGTTTTTAAAAATTGAACTTATTTCTTAGATTCTACATTATTGTAAGACCTAAAAACGTAGAGTACCTTCGGGATGAAGATTACAATGTTTCAATCCATTCAGAGACAAGTTATTTGTCAATCGCATTTTGTTTTCTATTTTATCATTATGTATCTAATTTCCTGTATTTCCTTTGTTTATGCGCATGTGTACATAGTCTTGCGTTTAGATTTTTTATTTTTATGTTATGATAAAATGTTGACAGGTCCATGTTGTTTTGCGGCTGGGAATCTCTTTAGATTCCTTCATTTATGATGTCCTTCATGCTCTATTATATTTAATTACCATATATCTAGATCGTATATGTTTCTCACCCGGTAGGTGTTCGATTAACATCGAGTCATTTTTCTTCAAATTATTGTGTATCTTGCAATTTTTTGTTTTTTGTTGCATTTAGTGTCACATTATCTCTTGAATTATGTTGCGTTATAGAATTCATATTGTATATGTTCCTTTTAGTGATGTATATGTGTTCATATTGGTTTTGCGGGCGGCTTTACTCACATGAGTTGAATACAACTTGAAGGGAGAAAAATGCATTTTGAAATAGATTGTAAAGGATGGAGACTTTTCCAATGGCAGTTGAAGCTAAAATTTGGATGCATAACTAAAAATGGAGTTAGCTTGATTTTGTGGTGAAGAATATGACACTCACGTATGGGACTAAAATATTCCCATCGTTTGGCTGAAGGTTTATCAATGATTCAAAATGCATGGCATTACGCAGTCTGTTAAAATATGATTACATGAAGAATTTCCCAAATCTATTTTAGTCTCAAATCTAGTCATAATATGTAAAATTAAGTTAGCTTAATGTGGGTGTTGGATTCATGTCATTTTGAGCTCTAAATAAAACGTTATTGACGATTTGGTGTGCATGTATCAAGTTGATAAAGTACTTAAAATGATCATTCTAAACTAAGCGTTGTGATACCAAAAATGAAATTTCTTTGCACTCTTGTGAACAGTCAAATTACTCGATCACGATTCGTTTGATCAAAATTTTCAAAAAGTTGATGTGTGTTTTCAGTCATTCCTATTTCAAAATAGAATGTAATTCGGAAAGTTTTTAAAAAATTAAACTTATTTTTTAGATTCTACATAATTGTAAGACCTAAAACTGTAGAGTACCTTCGGGATGAAGGTTGCAATGTTTCAATCCATTCAGAGACAAAATTTTGTCAATCCCATTCTGTTTTCTATGTTGTCATTCTGTATGTCACTTCCTCTATTTCCTTTGTTTATGCGCATGTGTATGTAGTCTTGCATTTAGATTTTCCATTTTTATGTTATGATAATATGTTGAATGATCGATGTTGTTTTACAGTTTGGCATCTTTAGATTCCTTCATTTATAATGTCCTTCGTGCTCCATTATACTTGATCACATATATCTAGATCGTATATGTTTTTCAGCCGGTAGGTGCTTGATCAACATCGAGTCATTTGTCTTCAAGTTCTTGTATATCTTGCAATTCTTTGTCTTTTTGCATTTGGAGTCACGTTATCTCTTGAATCATGTTGCGTTATAGACTCCTTTTATATATCTATATGTGTTCATATTGGTTTTTGTGGGTGGCTTAACTCATGTAATTTGAATACAATTTGAAGGGAGAAAAAATGCATTTTGAAATAGATTGTAACGGATGTAGACTTTTCCAATGGCAGTTAAAGCTAAAATTTGGATGCATATCTGAAAATGGAGTTAGCTTGATTTTATGGTGAATAATATGACACTGACGTATGGGATTAAAATATTCCGATCGTTTCAAGGAAGGTTTATCAATGATGCAAAATGCATTGCATTATGCAGTCTGTGAAAGATATGATGACATGGAGCTTTTCCCGTATCTATTTTAGTCTGAAATGTAGTCATAATATAGCAAAATTAAGTTAGCATAATGTGCTTGTTGGATTCATGTCATTATGAGCTATAAATCAAAAGTTATGGTCAATTTAGTGTACAAGTATAAAGTTCATAAACATCTTAAAATGATCATTATAAACCGAGCGCTATGATATCCGAAACAAAATTTCTTTGCACTCTTGTGAACAGTCAAATTACTAGATCACGATTCGTTTGAATAAAATTTCCAAAAATTTGATTTTTTTTATTTTGTTTTGAGTCAATCCAATCTCAAAACAGAATTTAATTCAAAAGTTTTTAAAAATTAAACTTATTTCTTAGATTCTACATTATTCTAAGACCTAAAACCGTAGAGTACCTTCGGGATTAAGATTACAATGTTTCAATCCATTCAGAGACAAGTTCTTGTCAATCCCATTCTGTTTTCTATTTTATCATTATGTATCGAATTTCTTGTATTTCCTTTTTTTATGCGCATGTGTACGTAGTCTTGCGTTTAGGTTTTCCATTTTTATATTATGATAATATGTTTACTGGTCCATGTTGTTTTACGGCATTTCAACTTTAGATTCTTTCATTTATGATGTCCTTCATGCTTCATTATATTTGATCACCATATATCTAGATCGTATATATTTTTCACCCGATAGGTGATTGATTAACATCTCGTCATTTGTCTTCAAGTTCTTGTGTATCTTGCAATTCTTTGTTTTTTTGTTGCATTTAGAGTCACGTTATCTCTTGAATCATGTTGTGTTATAGAATTCATATTCTATATGTTCCATTTATTGATCTATATTTATTCATATTGGTTTTTGCGGGCGGCTTAACTCACATGAGTTGAATACAACTTGAAGGGAGAAAAAATACATTTTGATATAGATTGTAAGGGATGGAGACTTTTCCAATGGCAGTTGAAGCAAAAATTTGGATGCATAACTAAAAGTGGAGTTAGCTTGATTTTGTGGTGAAGAATATGACACTCAGGTATGGAACTAAAATATTCCGTTCGTTTGGCTGAAGGTTTATCAATGATGTAAAATTCTTGGCGTTACGCAGTCTGTGAAAATATGATTACATGAGGATTTTCCCGTAACTGTTTTAGTCTCAAATCTAGTCATTATATAGATAATTAAGTTAGCTTAATGTGGCTGTTGGATTAATGTTATTCTGAGCTCTAAATCAAAAGTTGTGATCAACTTAATGTACACGTATCAACTTGATAAACTATTTAAAATGAACATTATAAACCAAGCGTTGTGATATCAGAAAAGAAATTTCTTTGCACCGTCCTTGTGAATAGTCAAATTACTCGATCACAATTTGTTTGATCAAAATTTTCATAAAGTTGATGTGTTTCTTTTGGCTCATTCCAATATCAAAATAAAATGTAATTCGCAAAGTTTTTAAAAAATTGAACTTCTTTTTTAGATTCTACATAATTGTAAGACCAAAACCTATAGAGTACCTTCGGGATGAAGATTGAAATGTTTCAATTCATTCAGAGACACATTCTTGTCAATCCCATTCTGTTTTCTATGTTATCATTATGTATGTGACTTCCTGTATTTCCTTTGTTTATGCGCATGTGTATGTAGTCTTGTTGACTGCTCCAAGTTGTTTTATGGTTTGGCATCTTTAGATTCTTTCGTTTATGATGTCCTTCATGCTCAATTTTACTTGATCACATATATATATATATATATCGTATATGTTTTTCATCTGGTTGGTGTTTGATTAAAATCGAGTCATTTGTCTTCAAGTTCTCGTATTCTTGCAATTCTTAGTGTTTTATTGCATTTGGAGTAATGTTATCTCTTGAATCATGTTGCGTTATAGAATTCATATTGTATATGTTCCTTTTATATATCTATATGTGCTCATATTGGTTTTTACGGGCAGCTTAACTCACATGAGTTGAATACAACTTGAAGGGAGAAAAAATGCATTTTGAAATAGATTGTAACGGATGCGATTTTTCCAATGGCAGGTGAAGCTAAAATTTGGATGCATACCTGAAAATTGAGTTAGCTTGATTTTATGGTGAAGACTATGACACTGACGTATGGGATTAACATATTCCGATCGTTTGGGTGAAGGTTTATCAATGATGAAAAATGCATGGCATTATGCAGTCTGTGAAAGATATGATTACATGGAGATTTTTCCGTATCTATTTTAGTCTCAAATCTTGTATCATATTGCAAAATTAAGTTAGTTTAATGTGGATGCTGAATTCACGTCATTCAGAGCTCTGAATGAAAAGTTATGGTCGATTTATTCCGCACGTATCAAGTTGATAAACTATTTAAAATGATCATTCTAAACTGAGCACTGTGATATCCGAAACAAAATTTCTTTTCACTCTTTTGAATAATTAAATTACTCGATCACGTTTCGTTTGAATAAAATTTTAAAAAAGTTGATGTGTTTGTTTTGAGTTAGTCCAACTTCGAAATAGAATGTAAGACCAAAAACTGTAGAGTACCTTCGGGATGAAGATTGCAATGTTTCAATCCATTCAGAGACAAATTTTTGTCAATCCCATTCTGTTTTCTATGTTATCATTATGTATCTCACTTCCTGTATTTCCTTTGTTTATGCGCATGTGTATGTAGTCTTGCATTTAGATTTTTCGTTTTTATGTTATGATAATATGTTGACTGATCCAAGTTGTTTTACAGTTTGGCATCTTAAGATTCCCTCATTTATGATGTCCTTCGTGCTCCATTATACTTGATCACATATATATAGATCGTATATGTTTTTCACCCGGTAGGTGCTTGATTAACATCGAGTCATTTGTCTTCAAGTTCTTGTATATCTTGCAATTCTTCGTCTTTTTGCATTTGGAGTCACGTTATCTCTTGAATCATGTTGTGTTATAGACTCCTTTTATTGATCTATATGTGTTCATATTGGTTTTTGCGGGCGAATTGACTCACATGAGTTGAATACAACTTGAAGGGAGAAAAAATAAATTTTGAAATAGATTGTACCGGATGGAGACTTTTCCAATGGCAGTTGAAGCTAAACTTTGAATGCATAACTGAAAACAAATTGAGCTTCATTATATGGTGAAGAATATGACACTCACATATAAGATTAAAATATTTCATCATTTGGTTGAAGGTTTATAAATGATGCAAAATGCATGGCATTACGCAATCAGTGAAAGATATGATTACATGGGGATTTTTTCGTATCTATTTTAGTCTCGAATCTCGTAATAATATAAAAAATTATGTTACCTTATTGTGGGTGTTGGATTCAAAATATTCTGAGCTATAAATCAAAAGTTTTGATATATTTAGTGCGGATGTATCAAGTTGATAAACTACTTAAAATGATCATTCTAAGCCGAGCGCTGTGATACCATAAACGATATTTCTTTGTACTACTGTGATCAGTCAAATTACTCGATCACAATTCGTTTGATCAAAATTTCCAAAAGTTGATGTATTTGTTTTCAGTCAATCCAATCTTAATTAAGAATGTAATTCAAAACGTTTTTAAAATATTAAAATTATTTTTAAGTTTCTACGTTATTGTAAGATCTAAAACCATAGAGTGCCTTCGGGATGAAGATTTCAATGTTTCAATCAATTCAGTAAAAAATTCTTATCAATCCCAATATGTTTTCTATGTTAATATTATGTATCACACTTCCTGTATTTCCTTTGTTTTTGTGCATGTGTACGTAGTCTTGCGTTTAGATTTTCCATTTTTACGCTATGATAATATGTTGACCAGACCATGTTGGTTTACGGTTTGGCATCTTTAGATTCGTTCAGTTATGATTTCCTTCATGCTTCATTATACTGATCACCATATATCTAGATCGTATATGTTTTTCACCAGTAGGTGTTTGATTAGCATCGAGTCCTTTGTCTTCAAGTTCTTTTGTATCTTGCAATTCTTTGTGTTTTCTTGCATTTGGAGTGATGTTATCTCTTGAATCAAGTTGTGTTATAGAATTCATATTGTATATGTTCTTTTATTGATCTATATGTGTTCATATTGGTTTTTGCGGGCAGTTTAACTCACACGAGTTGAATACAACTTGAAGGGAGAAAAAATGCATTTTGAAATATATTGTACTGGATGGATAATTTTCTAATGGCAGTTGAAGCTAAACTTTGTATACATAAATGAAAATTGTGTGAGCTTCATTTTGTGATGAAGAATATAACACTCACATATGAGATTAGAAAATTTTATCGTTTGGTTGAAGGTTTATCAATGATGCAAAATGCATGCCATTACGCAGTCAATGAAAAATATGATTATATACAGATTTTCCGTATCTATTTTTTTCTAAATCTCGTCACAATATAGAAAATTAAGTTAGCTTCTTGTGGGTGTTAGATTCATGTTATTCTGAGCTCTAAATCAAAAGTTATGATCGATATTCATGTTATTCTGAGCTTTAAATCAAAAGTTATGGTCGATTTAATGCGAATGTGTCAAATTGATAAAATACTTAAAATAATCATTGTAAACTGAGCGTTGTGATATCAGAAACGATATTTCTTTGCACTATTGTGATCAGTCAAATTACTCGATCACGATTCGTTTGATCAAAATTTTCAAAAGTTGATGTGTTTGTTTTAAGTCAATCCAATTTCAATTAAGAATGTAATTCAAATTTGTTTTAAAAAAATTGAATAGTTTTTATGTTATTGTAAGTCCTAAAACCATAGAGTTCCTTTGGGATAAAGAGTTCAATGTTTCAATCCATTCAGAGACAAATTCTTATCAATCCCATTATGTTTTCTATGTTAATATTATGCATCGCACTTCCTGTATTTCCTTTGCTTATGCGCATGTGTACGTAGTCCCGCGTTTAGATTTTCAATTTTTACGTTATGATAATATGTTGACCATTCCATGTTGTTTTACGGATTTTGCATCTTTGAATTCCATCATTTATGATTTCCTTCATGCTCCATTATACTTGATCACCATATATCTAGATCGTATATGTTTTTCACCCGTAGGTGTTTGATTAACATCGAGTCATTTGTACTCAAGTTCTTCTGTATCTTGCAATTTTTTGTGTTTTGTTGCATTTGGTGTCACGTTATCTCTTGAATAAGGTTGCTTTATAGAATTCATATTGTATATGTTCTTTTATTGATCTATATGTGTTCATATTGGTTTTTGCGGGCAGATTAACTCACATGAGTTGACTTTTCCAATGGCAATTGAAGCTAAACTTTGTATGCATAACTGAAAATGGAGTGAGCTTCATTTTACGGTGAAGAATATGGCACTCAAATATAAGATTAAAAAATTTCATCGTTTGGTTGAAGGTTTATCAATGATGCAAAATGCATGGCATTACGTAGTCATTAAAGATATGATTACATGGGGATTTTTCTGTATCTATTTTAGTCTCAAATCTCGTAATAATATAAAAAAATTAAGTTAGCTTAATGTGGATGTTGGATTCATGTCATTTTGAACTCTAAATCAAAAGTTATGATAGATTTAGTGTGGATGTATCAAGTTGATAAACTATTTAAAATGATCATTCTAAGCCGAGCGCTGTGATATCAGAAATGATATTTCTTTGTACTACTGTGATCAGTCAAATTACTCGATCACAATTCGTTTGATCAAAATTTCCAAAAGTTAATGTGTTTATTTTCAGTCAATCCAATCTTAATTAAGAATGTAATTCAAAAAGTTTTTGAAATATTAAAATTATTTTTTAGTTTCTACGTTATTGTAAGATCTAAAACCATAGAGTGCCTTCGGGATGAAGATTTCAATGTTTCAATCAATTTAGTGACAAATTCTTATCAATCCCAGTATGTTTTCTATGTTAATATTATGTATCACACTTCCTGTATTTCCTTTGTTGTTGCGCATGTGTACGTAGTCTTGCGTTTAGATTTTCCATTTTTACGCTATGATAATATGTTGACCAGACCATGTTGGTTTACGGTTTGGCATCTTTAGATTCGTTCAGTTATGATTTCCTTCATGCTTCATTATACTTGATCACCATATATCTAGATTGTATATGTTTTTCACCCGGTAGGTGTTTGATTAGCATCGAGTCATTTGTCTTCAAGTTCTTTTGTATCGTGAAATTCTTTGTGTTTTCTTGCATTTGGAGTCATGTTATCTCTTGAATCAAGTTGTGTCATAGAATTCATATTTTATATGTTCTTTTATTGATCTATATGTGTTCATATTGGTTTTGCGGGCTGCTTAACTCACACGAGTTGAATACAACTTGAAGGGAGAAAAAATGCATTTTGAAATATATTATACTGGATGGATAATTTTCCAATGGCAGTTGAAGCTAAACTTTGTATACATAAATGAAAGTTGTTTGAGCTTCATTTTATGGTGAAGAATATAACACTCACATATGAGATTAGAAAATTTTATCGTTTGGTTGAAGGTTTATCAATGATGCAAAATGCATGTCATTACGCAGTCAGTGAAAAATATGATTACATGGGGATTTTCCGTATGTATTTTTTTCTAAATCTCATCACAATAGAGAAAATTAAGTTAGCTTGATGTGGGTGTTAGATTCATGTTATTCTGAGCTTTAAATCCAAAGTTATGGTCGATATTCATGTTATTCTGAGTTTTAAATCAAAAGTTATGGTCGATTTAATGCGAATGTGTCAAGTTGATAATCTACTTAAAATAATCATTGTAAACTGAGCGTTGTGATATCAGAAACGATATTTCTTTGCACTATTGTGATCAGCCAAATTACTCGATCACGATTCGTTTGATCAAAATTTCCAAAAGTTGATGTGTTTGTTTTAAGTCAATCCAATCTCAATTAAGAATGTAATTCAAAATTTTTAAAAAAAATGGAATAGTTTTTATGTTATTGTAAGACCTAAAACCGTAGAGTTCCTTTGGGATGAAGATTTCAATGTTTCAATCCATTCAGAGACAAATTCTTATCAATCCCATTATGTTTTCTATGTTAACTTTATGTATCACACTTCCTGTATTTCCTTTATTTATGCGCATGTGTACGTAGTCTCGCGTTTAGATTTTCAATTTTTACGTTATGATAATATGTTGACCATTCCATGTTGTTTTACGGATTTTGCATCTTTGGATTCCATCATTTATGATTTCCTTCATGCTCTATTATACTTGATCACCATATATCTAGATCATATATGTTTTTCACCCGGTAGTTGTTTGATTAACATCGAGTTATTTGTCTTCAAGTTCTTATGTATCTTGAAATTTTTTCTGTTTTGATTGATTTGGAGTCACGTTATCTCTTGAATCAAGTTGTTTTATAGAATTCATATTGTATATGTTCTTTTATTGATCTATATGTGTTCATATTGTATATCTTCTTCTTTATCTAGCAATTCTTTGTGTTTTGTTGCATTTGGAGTCACGTTATCTCTTGAATCAAATTGCGTTATAAAATTCATATTGTAATTCAGAATATAATTCAAAAAATTTTTAAAAAAATTGAACTTGTTCTTTAGCTTCTATATTATTGTAAGACCAAAAACCGTAGAATTCCGTTGGGATGAAGATTTCAGTGTTTTAATCCATTCAGAGACAAATTCTTATCAATCCCATTATGTTTCCTATGTTAACATTATGTATCACACTTCTTGTGTTTCCTTTGTTTATGCTCATGTGTACGTAGTCTTGCGTTTAGATTTTTCCATTTTTACGTTATGATAATATGTTGACCAGTCCAAGTTGTATTACGGTTTGGCATATTTGGATTCCGTCATTTATGATTTCCTTCATGCTCCATTATACTTGATCACCATGTATCTAGATCGTATATGTTTTTCACCCGCTAGGTGTTTGATTAACATCGAGTCATTTGTATTCAAGTTCTTCTGTATCTTGCAATTTTTTGTGTTTTGTTGCATTTGGGGTCACGTTATCTCTTGAATCAAGTTTCTTTATAGAATTCATATTGTATATGTTCTTTTATTGATCTATATGTGTTCATATTGGTTTTTGCGGGCGGATTAACTCACATGAGTTGAATAAAACTTGAAGGGAGAAAAAATGCATTTTGAAATAGATTGTACCGGATGGAGACTTTTCCAATGGTAATTGAAGCTAAACTCTGTATGCATAACTGAAAATGGAGTGAGCTTCATTTTACGGTGAAGAATATGACACTCACATATAAGATTAAAAAATTTGATCGTTTGAAGGTTTATCAATGATACAAAATGTATGGCATTACGCAGTCACTAAAGATATGATTACATGGGGATTTTTCTGTATCTGTTTTAGACTCGAATCTTGTCTTAATATAAAAAAATTAAGTTAGCTTAATGTGGGTGTTGGATTCATGTCATTCTGAGCTTTAAATCAAATATTATGGTCGATTTAGTGCGGATATATCAAGTTGATAAACTATTTAAAATGATCATTCTAAACCGAGCGTTGTGATAACAGAAACAATATTTCTTTGAACTAATGTGATCAATCAAATTACTCGATCACCATTCGTTTGATCAAAATTTCCAAAATTTGATGTGTTTGTTTTGAGTAAATCTAATCTCAATTAAAAATGTAATTCAAAAAGTTTTTTAAAAATTGAACTTATTTTTTAGTTTCTATATTATTGTAAGACCTAAACCTGTATAGTTCCTTCAGGATGAATATTTCACTGTTTTAATCCATTCAGTGACAATTATCAATCCCATTATGTTTTCTATGTTAACATTATGTATCACACTTCATGTAGTTCCTTTGTTTATGCGCATGTGTACGTAGTCTCGTGTTTAGATTTTTAATTTTTACGTTATGATAATATGTTGATCATTCCATGTTGTTTTATGGATTTTGCATCTTTGGATTCCATCATTTATGATTTCCTTCGTGCTCTATTATACTTGATCACCATATATCTAGATCATATATGTTTTCACCCGGTAGTTGTTTGATTAACATCGAGTTATTTGTCTTCAAGTTGTTCTGTATCTTGCAATTCTTTGTGTTTTGTTGCATTTGTGTCACGTTATCTCTTGAATCAAAATGCGTTATAAAATTCATATTGTAATTAAGAATGTAATTCAAAATTTTTTTAAAAAATTGAACTTATTCTTCAGTTTCTATATTTTTGTAAGACCTAAAACCGTAGATTTCCTTTGGGATGAGGATTTCAATGGTTCAATCCATTCGAAGACAAATTCTTGTCAATCCCATTATGTTTTCTATCTTAACATTATGTATCAAAAGCCTTGTATTCCTTTGTTTATGTGCATGTGTACGTAGTCTTGCGTTTAGATTTTCCATTTTTACGTTATGATAATATGTTGACCAGTCCATGTTGTTTTAAGGTTTAACATCTTTGGATTCCGTCATTTATGATTTCCTTCATGCTCCATTATACTTCATCACCATGTATCTAGATCGTATATGTTTTTCACCCGCTAGGTGTTTGATGAACATCGAGTCATTTGTCTTCAAGTTCTTCCATATCTTGCAATTTTTTGTGTTTTGTTGCATTTGGAGTCACGTTATCTCTTGAATCAAGTTGCTTTATAGAATCATATTGTATATGTTCTTTTTTTATCTATATGTGTTCATATTGGTTTTTGCGGGTGGATTAACTCACATGAGTTGAATAAAACTTGAAGGGAGAAAAAATGCATTTTGAAATAGATTGTAACAGATGGAGACTTTTCCAATGGCAATTGAAGTTAAACTTTGTATGCATAACTGAAAATGGAGTGAGCTTCATTCTACGGTGAAGAATATGACACTCACATATAAGATTAAATAAATTGATCGTTTGGTTGAAAGTTTATCAGTGATGCAAAATGCATGGTATTACGCAGTCAGTAAAGATATGATTAAATAGGGATTTTTCTTTATGTATTTTAGTCTCGAATCTTGTCTTAATATAAAAAATTTAAGTTAGCTTAATGTGGATGTTGGATTCATGTCATTCTGAGCTTTAAATCAAATATTATGGTCGATTTAGTGCAGATGTATCAAGTTGATAAACTATTTAAAATGATCATTCTAAACCGAGCGTTGTGATATCAGAAACGATATTTCTTTGCACTATTGTGATCAATCAAATTACTCGATCACCATTCGTTTGACCAAAATTTCCAAAAGTTGATGTGTTTGTTTTGAGTAAATCCAATCTCAATTAAGAATGTAATTCAAAAAAAATTTTAAAATTGAACTTATTTTTTAGTTTCTATATTATTGTAATACCTAAACCCGTATAGTTCCTTCAGGATGAAGATTTCATTGTTTTAATCCATTCAGAGACAATTATCAATCCCATTATGTTTTCTATGTTAAAATTATGTATCACATTTCTTGTGTTTCCTTTGTTTATGCACATGTCTACGTAGTCTTGCGTTTAGATTTTCCATTTTTACGTTATGATAATATGTTGAGCAGTCCATGTTGTTTTACGGTTTGGCATCTTTGGATTCCGTCATTTATGATTTCCTTCATGCTCCATTATACTTGATCACCATATATCTAGATCGTATATATTTTTTACCCGGTAGGTGTTTGATTAACATCGAGTCATTTGTCTTCAATTTGTTGTGTATCTTGCAATTCTTAATGTCTTGTTGCAATTGTACTCACGTTATCTCTTGAATCAAGTTGCGTTATAGAATTTATATTGTATATGTTTTTAATTATCTATATGTGTTCATATTGGCTTTTTCGGGCGGCTTAACTCACATGAGTTGAATATAATTTGAAAGGAGAAAAAATGCATTTTGAAATATATTGTACCGGATGGATACTTTTCCAATGGCAGTTGAAGCTAAACTTTGTATGCATAACTGAAAATTGCGTGAGCTTCATTTTATGGTGAAAAATATAACACTCACGTATGAGATTAAAAAATTTCATCCTTTGGTTGAAGGTTTATCAATGATGCAAAATCCATGGCAATACGCAGTCAGTCAAAAATATGATTACATGGGGATTTTCCATATCTATTTTTGTCTCAAATCTCGTCATAATATAGAAAATTAAGTTAGCTTGATGTGGGTTTTGGATTCACGTTATTCTGAGCTCTAAATCAAAAGTTATGGTCGATTTAGTGCGAATGTATCAAATTGATAAACTATTTAAAATGATCATTCTAAGCCGAGCGTTGTGATATCCGAAATGATATTTCTTTGCACTATTGTGATCAGTAAAATTACTCGATCACGATTCGTTTGATCATAATTTCCAAAAGTTGATGTGTTTGTTTTGAGTCAATCCAAGCTATATTTAGAATGTAATTCAAAAAGTTTAAAAAATTTGTTTTTTCGTGTGGCTTAACTCAAATGAGTTGAATACAACTTGATGGGAGAAAAATACATTTTGAAATAGATAGTAACCAATGGAGTCTTTTCCAATGGCAGTTGAAGCTAAACTATGAATGCATAAGTGAAAATGGAGTTAGCTTCATTTTTATTATGAAGAATATGACACTCACGTATGTGATTAAAGTATTCCGATCGTTTGGGAGAAGGTTTATCAATGATGCAAAACGCATGGCATTACGCAGTCTGCGAAAGATATGGTTACATGGGGATTTTCCCCTATCTATGTTAGTCTCAAATTTCTTCATAATATAGAAAATTAAGTTAGCTTAATGTGGCTGTTGGATTCATGTCATTTCTAGCTCTAAATCAAAAGTTATGGTCGATATAGTGTGCACGTATCAAGTTGATAAACTACTATAAATGATCATTTTAAACCGAGCGTTGTGATATCAAAAACGAAATTTCTTTGCACTCTTGTTATCAGTAAAATTACTCGATCCGGATTTGTTTGATCAAAATTTCCAAAAATATAATGTGTTTATTTTGAGTCAATCCAATCTCAATTAAGAATATAATTCGGAAAGTTCTTACAAAAATTGCACTTATTGTAAGACCTAAAACCGTAGAGTTCCTTCGAGATGAAGATTTCAATGTTTCAATCCATTCAGAGACAAATTCTTATCAATCCCATTCTGTTTTCTATGTTATCATTATGTAACTAACTTCCTGTATTTCCTTTGTTTATGTGCATGTGTATGTAGTTTTGGTTTTAGATTTTCTATTTTTACGTTATGATCGTATGTTAACCAGACCATGTTGTTTTATTGTTTGGGATCTTTAGATTCCGTATTCTATGATTTTCTTCAGGCTCCATTATAGTTGATCACCATATATCTTCAGGTTTTTTTGGGCGGCTTAACTCACATGAGTTGAATACAATTTGAAGGGAGAAAAAATACATTTTGAAATAGATTATAACGGATGAAGAGTTTTACAATGGCAGTTGAAGCTAAAATTTGGATGCATAATTGAAAATGGAGTTAGCTTCATTTTATGGTGAAGAATATGACACTCACGTATGTGATTAAAGTATTCTGATTGTTTGGGTGAAGGTTTATCAATGATGCAAAATGCATGGGGTTACGCAGTCTGTGAAAGATATGATTATATGGGGATTTTCCCATATCTATGTTAGTTTCAAATATCTTCATAATATGTAAAATTAAGTTAGCTTAATGTTGCTGTTGGATTCATGTCATTATGAGCTCTAAATCAAAACTAATGGTCGATTTAGTGTGGACGTATCAAGTTGACAAACTACTTAAAATGATCATTCTAAACCGAACGTTGTGATACAAGAAACGAAATTTCTTTGCACTCTTGTTATCAGTCAAATTACTTGATCACGATTCTTTTGATCAAAATTTCTAAAAATTTGATGTGTTTGTTTTGAGTCAATCCAATCTTAATAAAGAATTTAATTCAGAAAGTTTTTAAAAAAAATTGAACTTACTTTTCAATTTTTATGTTATTGTAAGACCTAAAACGGTAGAGTTCCTTCATAATAAATATTTCAATATTTCAATCCATTCAGAAATAAATTCTTATCAATCTCATTATGTTTTCTATGTTATCATTATGTATCTCACTCCCCATTTTTCCTTTGTGTATGAAGTTTTTCATTTAGATTTTCCCTTTTTATGTTATGATAATATGTTGACTTGTCCATGTTGTTTTACGGTTTGTCATCTTTAGATTCCTCCCTTTATGATGTCCTTCATGGTACATTATACTTGATCACCATATATCTAGATCGTATATGTTTTTCACCCGGTAGGTGTTTGATTAATATCGAGACATTTGTCTTCAAGTTATTGTGTATCTTGCAATTCTTTGTGTTTTGTTGCATTCGGAGTCACGTTATCTCTTGAATCAAGTTGCGTTATAGAATTCATACTTTATATGTTTCTTTTATTGATGTGTTCATATTGGTTTTTGCGGGTGGATTAACTCCCATGAGTTGAATATAACTTGAAGGGAGAAAAAATGAATTTTGAAATAGATTGTACCCGGATGGAGACTTTTCCAATGGCAGTTGAAGCTAAACTTTGGGTACATAACTGAAAATGGAGTTAGCTTCATCTTATGTGGAAGACTATGACATTCACGTATGGGATTAAAAATTCTGATCATTTGGGTGAAGGTTTATCAATGATGCAAAATGCATGGCATTACGCAGGATAGATATGGTTACATGGGCATTTTTCCATATAGACTTTACTTTCAAATCTAGTTATAATATAGAAAAGTAAGTTAGATAAATGTGGTTGTTGGATTCATGTCATTCTGAGCTCAAAAGCAAAACTTATGGTGGATTTAGTGTGGACGTATCAAGTTGACAAACTATTTAAAATGATCATTCTAAACCGAGTGTTGTGATATAAGAAACAAAATTTCTTTGCACTCTTGTTATTAGTCAAATTACTCATCACGATTCTTTTGATCAAAATTTCCAAAAGGATGATGTGTTTGTTTTGAGTCAATCCAAACTTAATAAAGAATGTAATTCGGAAAGTTTTAAAAAAAATTAAACTTATTTTTCAGTTTTTATGTTATTGTAAGGCCTAAAACCGTAGAGTTCCTTCGAAATGAAGATTTCAATATTTTATTCCATTCAGAAACAAATTCCTATCAATCACATTCTGTTTTCTATATTATCATTATATATCTCATTCCCCGTTTTTCCTTTGTGTATGAGCATGTGTATGTAGTTTTGCGTTTAGATTTTCCATTTTTATGTTATGATAATATCTTGACTTGTTCATGTTGTTCTGGTTTGGCATCTTTAGAGTCCTTCCTTTATGATGTTCTTCATGGTACATTATACTTGGTCACCATATATCTAGATTGTATATGTTTTTCATCCGGTAGGTGTTTGATTAACATTGAGTCATTTGTCTTCGAGTTGTTGTGTATCTTGCAATTCTTTGTGTTTTGTTGCATTTGGAGTCACGTTATCTCTTGAATCAAGTTGCGTTATAGAATTCATATTGTATATGTTCCTGTTATTGATCTATATGTTTTCATATTGGTTTTTGCGGGCGGATTAACTCCCATGAGTTGAATACAACTTGAAGGGAGAAAAAATGCATTTTGAAAATGGATGGAGACTTTTCCAATGGTAGTTGAAGCTAAACTTTGGGTGAATAATTGAAAATGGAGTCAGCTTCATCTTATGCTGAAGACTATGACATTCATGTATGGAATTAAAAAATTCCGATAATTTGGGTGAAGGTTTATCAATGATGCAAAATGCATGGCATTACGCAGTCTGGGATAGATATGATTACATGGGTATTTTTCCATATCAACTTTAGTCTCAAATCTAGTCATAATATAGAAAGTTAACTTATCTTAATGTGAATGTTGGATTCATGTCATTATGAGGTCTAAATCAAAAGTTATGGTCGATTTAGTGTAGACGTATCGAGTTGATAAACTACTTGAAATGATCATTCTAAACCAAGCATTGTGATATCAAAAACAAAATTTCTTTGCACTCTTGTGATCAGTTAAATTACTCGATCACTATTCTTTTGATCAAAATTTCCACAAAGTTGATGTGTTTGTTTTGAGAAAATCCAATTTCAATAAAGAATGTAATTCGGAAAGTTTTTTAAAAATTGAACTTAATTTTCAGTTTCTACGTTATTGTAAGACCTAAAACCGTAGAGTTCCTTCGGGATGAAGATTTCAATGTTTCAATCCATTCAGAAACAAATTCTTATCAATCCCATTCTGTTTTCTATGTAATCGTTATGTATCTCACTCCTTGTTTTTCCTTTTTGTATGTGCATGTGTACGTAGTTTGCGTTTACATTTTCCATTTTTATGTTATGATAATATGTTGATTTGTCCATGTTTTTTTAAGGTTTGGCATCTTTAGATTCCTTCCTTTAGGATGTCCTTCATTGTACATTATACTTGATCACCATATCTCTAGATCATATAGGTTTTTCATCTGGTAGGTGTTTGATTAACATCGAGTAATTTGTCTTCAAGTTCTAGTGTATCTTGCAATTCTGTGTTTTATTCCATTTGGAGTCACGTTATCTTTTGAATCAACTTCCGTTATAGAATTCATATTGTATATGTTCCTTTTATTGACATATATATATATATAGATATGTGTGTGTGTGTGTCCATATTGGTTTTTGCGGGCGGCTTAACTCACATGAGTTGAATACAACTTGAAAGGAGAAAAAATGCATTTTGAAATAGATTGAACGGACGGACATTTTTAATGGCAGTTGAAGCTAAACTTTAGATGCATAACTGAAAATGGAGTTAGCTTCTTTTTACGGTGAAGAATATGACACTAACGTATGGTATTAAAAAATTCCGATCGTTTGGGTGAAGGTTTATCAATGTTGCAAAATGCATGCCATTACGCAGTCTGTGAAAGATATGATTACATGGGATTTTGCTGTTTCTATTTTAGTCTCAAATATAGTCATAATATAGAAAATTAAGCTCTCTTAGTCCAAAGCTTATAACATTTTGAAATTACGACGTTTTGCGAAAGACACATTAAAAACCAAGTGAATAAAAAAAATGGTGCAAAACGAGGACTTCCCAGGAGGTCACCCATCCCAGTACTAGTCATGCCCGAACACGCTTAACAGAAAAGTTTTGATGGGATCCGATGCATTAGTGCTGGTATGATCGTACCCGTAATACATGTCATGCAATCATAAATATGCTCTTCTTCAACATTTTTTAATGTTTCTTTTTGAGCTCCAATCGATAAAGAAAATCCACACGATGTGTGGGCCTTGTTAGATGGTTGAAATGTTTTGGATTGTTGATGCGATGAGTTTGGCTGGCCGATAAAACGGTTTTGACGTCGTGATTGCTTCAACTGGAGAAAAATGTCCAGAAGAGCTTCTAAACATTAAACTATGGGGTCGAAAACATTTCCAATGGTTCTTCGACCTATTGGCATGTCAGACATCTTTGTGAGAGCTTTCCGAAATAATATTTTCGGTCATGTACTTCATCATAGTGCCAAACTTATGGCATTTCAAAAATACGACGTTTTGTAATATACACAAAAAAACCGAGTGAATAAAAAAGGATGCAACACGAGGATTTCCCAAGAGGTCGCCTATCCCAATACTACTCTCGCCGAAGCGCGCTTAACTACAAAAGTTCTTGTGGGATCCGGTGCATTAGTGCTGGTATGAACGCAACCGGTAGTGGGATCTTCATCCACTTTTTCAATGTTTCTTCTCAAGCTCCACTCAATAAAGAAGAATCCACTCGATGTGTGGGCCTCGTCTAGATGGTTGAAACTTTTTGTATCGTCGATACGATTAGTTTGAGATGGCCGATAAAATGGTTTTGAGGTCATGATGGCTTTGGCCTCAGAAAAACGTCCGAAAGAGCATCTAAACATCAAAATTTGAGGTCAAAACCATTTACAATAGATCTTTGGCCAATTGGCTTGTTAGAGATCTTTGAGTGAGCTTTCCAAAATGGTATTTTTGGCCTTGTAGTACATCGTGGTACGAAGCTTATGGCATTTTGAAAAAACGACATTTTACGATATACACATAAAAAACTGAGTGAATTAAAAAAGGGATGCAAAATGAGTACTTCCCAGATGTCACCCATCCTAGTTCTATTCTCGTCCAGAGATGCTTAACTGCAAAGTTCTGATGGGATCCAGTTCATTAGTGTTAGTATGATCTCACCCGATAGTACATGTCATGCAATCTTAAATATGCTCTTCATCCATTTTTTCAATGTTTCTTCTTGAGGTCCATTCGATAAATAAAAATCCATACGATGTGTGTGCCTCGTCTAGATGGTTAAAACGTTTTGGATCATTGATTGGATGAGTCTGAGATGGCCGATAAAACGGTTTTGGGGTCATGATTGCTCCCATCCGAGAAAAATGTCCAAAAGAGCTTCTAAACATCAAAATTTGATGTCAAAAATATTTCCAATGGGTCTTTGACCTATTGGCACATCAGTGATCTTTAAGAGAGCTTTCTGAAATGGTATTGTCGGTCGTGTAGGTCATCAGTGCCAAACTTATGGCATCTCAAAAATACGACATTTTGCAATAGACACATAAAAACCAAGAGAATAAAAAAGGGATGCAACATGAGGACTTCCTAGGAGGTCATCCCTCCCAGTACTACTCTCGTCCAAGCATGCTTAATTGCAATGTTCTGAAGATCCGGTGCATTAGCGTTGTTATGATCGCACCAGAAAGTACATGTCATGTAATCTTCTTCCACATTTTCAATGTTTCTTCTTGTGTTCCATGTGATAAAGAAGAATTCACACGATGTGTGGGCCTGGTCTAGATGGTTTAAACATTTTCGATCGTTGATGCGATGAGTTTGAGATGGCCAATAAAATGGTTTTGAGGTTGTAATTGCATTTTGAAAATACTATGTTTTGCGTAGACACATAAAAAACCGAGTGAGTAAAAAAGGGATGCAACATGAGGACTTCCTAGGAGGTCATCGATGCCAGTACTTCTCTCGCCCAAGCACGCTTAACTCCAAAGTTCTAATGGGATCCGGTGCAGTAGTGCTGGTATGATCGCACCCGGTAGTACATGTCATGCAAACGTCAATATGCTCTTCATCCACTTTTTCAATGTTTCTTCTCAAGCTCCATGCGATAAAGAAGAATCCACTCAGTGTGTTGTCCTCGTCTAGATGGTTGAAACGTTTTGTATCGTCGTTGTGATTAGTTTGCGATGGCGATAAAATGGTTTTGAGGTCATGATGGCTTCCGCAAGAGAAAAACGTCTGAAAGACAATCTAAACATTAAAACTTGGGGTGAAAAATATTTCCAATTGTTTTTTTGCAAATTGGCTTGTTAGAGTCCTTTGAGTGAGCTTTCCAAAATGGTATTTTTCCTTGTAGTACATCGCGGTGTGAAACTTATGGCATTTAAAAAAATATGATGTTTTGCGATAGAAAAATAAAAAACCGACTGAATTAAAAAGGGTGCAAAATGAGAACTTCCCCTCAGGTCACCTATCCCAGTACTAGTCTTGTCCAGACACGCTTAACTGCAAAGTTCTGATGGGATCAGGTGCATTAGTGCTAGTATGATCTCATCCAGCATTACATGTCATGCAATCGTAAATATGCTCTTCATCCATTTTTTTAATGTTTGTTCTTGAGCTCCACTCGATAAAGAAAAATACATACGATGTGTGAGCCTCATCTAGATGGTTGAAACGTTTTGGATCGTCGATGTGATGAGTTTGAGATGGCCGATAAAACGGTTTTGAGGTCGTGGTTGCTTCCACCCCAGAAAAACATCCAAAAGAGCTTCTAAACATAAAAATTTGGTGTCGAAAATATTTCCAATGGGTCTTTGACCTATTGGCATGTTAGTGATCTTTTAGAGAGCTTTCCAAAATTGTATTGTCGGCCTTGTTGTTCATCGTAGTGCCAAACTTATGGTATTTCGAAAATACGACATTTTGCAATACACAGATAAAAAACCGAGTTAATGAAAAAAGGGATGCAACACAAGGACTTCCCAGGAGGTCACCCATCCCAGTACTACTTTCGCCCTAGCACCCTTAACTGCGAAGTTCTGATGGGATCCGGTGCATTATTTTTGTTATAATCGTACCAGGTAGTATATGTCATGTAATTGTAAATACACTCTTCTTCCACTTTTTCAATTTTTCTTCTTGAGATCCGCTCGATAAAAAAGAATCCACACGATTTGTGAGCCTCATCTATTGAAATGTTTAGCATCGTTGATGCGATTAGTTTGAGATGGTCGATAAAACGGTTTTGAGGTTGTGATTTCTTCCGGCCGAGAAAAATGTTCGAGAGAGCATCTAACCATCCAAATTTAGGATCAAAAACATTTCCAATGGGTCTTCGACTTCTTGAAACATCGGAAATCCTTGAGTGAGCTTTGCGAAAATTATTGCATTTGGAAAATACGATATTCACAATAGACACATAAAAAACCGAGTGAATAAAAAAGGGCAGCAACACGACGACTTCCAACAAGGTCACCCATCCCAGTACTTCTCTCACCCAAGCACGCTTAACTGCAAAGTTACAATGGGATCCGGTGCAGTAGTGCTGGTATAATCGCACCGGATAGTACATGTCATGTAATTGTAAATATGCTCTTCTTCCACTTTTTCAATGTTTCTTCTCAAGTTTCTCTAGATAAAGAAGAATCCACTCGATATGTTGGCCTCTTCTAGACGGTTGAAACATTTTGGATCGTCGATGCGATTAGTTTGAGATGGCCGATAAAACGGTTTTGAGGTTGTGATTGCTTCCGCCCGAGCAAAAAACGTCCAATAGATCTTCTAAACATCAAAATTCGGGGTCGAAAATATTTCCAATGGGTCTTCAGCCTATAGGCACGTCAGTGATCTTTGAGAGTGCTTCCTAAAATGTTACTGTCAGCCGTGTAGTTCATCGCAGTACCAAACTTATGGCATTTCGAAAATACGACGTTTTGCAATAGACACATACAAAACCGAGTGAATAAAAAAAGGGATGCAACACGAGGACTTCCCAGTAGGTCACCCATCCCAGTACTACTCTCGCCCAAGCACGCATAACTGCAAAGTTCTAATTGGATCTGGTGCATTAGTGTTGGTATGATCACACCCAGTAGTACATGTCATACAATCGTAAATATGCTCTTCATCAACTTTTTCAATGTTTCTTCTTGACATTTGTTCGATAAAAAAGAATCCACAAAATGTGTGAGCCTCGTCTTGATGGTTGAACTGTTTTAGATTGTTGATGCAATGAGTTTGAGATGGCTGATAAAATGGTTTTGAGGTCGTGATTGCTTCTGGCTGAGAAAAACGTTCGAAAGAGCATATAACCTCAAAATTTGGGGTCCAAAAAATTTCCAATGGGTCTTCAACCTCTTTAAACATCAGAGTTCCTTGAGTGAGCATTCCGAAATGGTATTTTCTGCCATGTTTTTCATCGCATTGCGAAACTTATGGCATTTGGAAAATACGACGTTTTGCAATAGACACATAAAAACCCAGTCAATAAAAAGATTTGCAACACGAGGACCTCCAAGTAGGTCACCCATCCCAGTACTACTCTCGCCGAACCACACTTAACTGCAAAGTTCTAATGGCATCCGGTGTAGTAGTGCTGGTATGATCGCACCCGGTTGTACATGTCATGTAATCGTAAATATGCTCTTCGTCCACTTTTTCAATGTTTCTTCTAAAGCTCAATTCAATAAAGAAGAATCCATTCGATGTGTGGGCCTCATCTAGATTGTTGAAACATTCTGGATCATCGATGCCATTGGTTAGAGATAGCCGGTAAAACGGTTTTGAGGTCGTGATTGCTTCCACCTGAGAAAAACGTACGAAAGAGAATCTAAACATCGAAATTTGGGGTCAAAAATATTTTCAATTGGTCTTTAACCTATTGGCTCATTAGAGATCTTTGAGTGACCTTTCCAAAATGGTGTTTTTGCCTTGTAGTACATCGCGTTGCAAAACTTATGGCATTTCGAAAATACGATGTTTTGCTATAGACACAGAAAAACTGAGTGAATTAAAAAAGGGGTGAAAAACGAGGACTTCCCATAAGGTTACCCATTCTAGTACTAGTCTCTCCCATACACGCTTAACTATGAAGTTCTGATGGGACCCCGTGCATTAGTGCTGGTATGATCTCACCCGGTAGTAACAGTCATAAATATGCTCTTCATCCACTTTTTCAATGTTTCTTCTTGAGCTCCACTTGATAAAAAAATCCACATGATGATTAGGCCTTGTCTAGATGGTTAAACGTTTTGGATCGTCGATGTGATGAGTTTGAGATGGCCGATATAACGGTTTTGAGGTTTTGATTGCTTCCACCTGAGAAAAATGTCCAAAAGAGCTTCTAGACATCCAAATTTGGGGTCAGAAACATTTCCAATGGTTCTTAGGCCTATTGTCATGTCAGTGATCTTTGAGAGAGCTTTCCGAAATGGTGTTGTTGGCCGTATAGTTCATGGCAGTACAAAAATTATGTCATTTCGAAAATACGACATTTTGCAATAGACACATAAAAGCCAAGTGAATAAAAAAAGGGATGCAACACAAGAACTTCCCACGAGGTCACCCAGCCCAGTACTACTCTCGCCCAAGAACGCTGAACTGCAAAGTTCTAATGGGATCCGATGGAGTAGTGCTGGTATGATCGCACCCGGTAGTACATTTCATGTAAAATTAAATATGCTCTTAATCCACTCTATCAATATTTCTTCTCAAGCTCCACTCGATAAATAAGAATCCAATCGATGTGTGGGCCTCGTCTAGATGGTTGAAACATTTTGGATAGTCGATGCGATTAGTTTGAGATGATCGATAAAACAGTTTTTTGAGGTCGTGATTGCTTCTGCCCGAAAAACGTCCCAAAGAGCATCTAAACATCAAAATTTGGGGTCAAAAACATTTCCAAATTTGGGGTCAAAAACATTTCCGAATCGACCTATTTGCACATCAGTGATCTTTGAGAGAGCTTTCCAAAATGGTATTCTCGGCCATGCAGTTCATCTTAGTACCAAACTTATGGCATTTCAAAAATACGACGTTTTATGATAGACACACAAAAAACCGAGTGAATAAAAAAAGGGATGCAACATGAGGACATCCCAGGAGGTCACCCATCCCAGTATTAAACGCCCAAGCACGCTTGACTGCAAAGTTCTGATGGGATCCAGTGCTTAGTGTTGTTATGATTTGCACCCGCTAGTACATGTCATGCAATCCTAAATATGCTCTTCATCTACTTTTTCAATGTTTCTTCTTGAGATCCGCTGGATAAAGAAGAATCCACACGATGTGTGAGCCTTGTCTAGATGGTTTAAACATTTTGAATCGTCGATGCGATGAGTTTGAAATGGCCGCTAAAACGGGTTTGAGGTCGTGATTGCTTCTGGCCAAGAGAATCGCCTGAAAGAGCATCTAAACATCAAAATGTGGGATCAAAAACATTTCCAATCGGTCTTCGACCTCTTGTAACATTAGAGATCTTTGAGTGAGCTTTCCGAAATGGTATTGTCCACCGTGTTGTTCATTGCGGTGGAAAACTGATGGCATTTGGAAAATATGACGTTTTGCAATAGATACATAAAAATCGAGTGAATAAAAAAGAGCTGCAACACGAGGACTTCCCAAGAGGTCACCCATCCCAATACTACTCTTTCCCAAACACGCTTAACTGCAAAGTTCTAATGGGATTCGGTCCAGTAGTGCTGGCATCATCGCACCCAGTAGTACATGTCATGTAATCGTAAATATACTATTCATCTACTTTTTCAATTTTTCTTCTCAAACTCCACTCGATAAAGAAGAACCCACTTGATGTGTGTGCCTCGTCTAAATGGTTGAAACTTTTTAGATCATCAATGTGATTAGTTTGAGATGGCCAATAAAACAGTTTTGAGGTCGTGATTGCTTCCGCCCAAAAAATCCAAAAGACCATCTAAACATCAAAATTTGGGGTCAAAATCATTTAAAATTGGTCTTTTGGCGTATTGGCTGGTTAGAGCTCTTTATGTGAGCGTCCCAAAATTGTATTGTCGGCCCTGTAGTACAATGCAGTGAGAAACTTATAGCATTTCGAAAATTCGACGTTTTTGGATAGAAACATAAAAAATCGAGTGAATTAAAACAGAAGTGCAAAACGAGGACTTCCCAAAAAGTCACTCATCCTAGTACTAGTCTCGCCCAAACAAGCTTAACTGCATAGTTCTGATGCGATCCGATGCATTAGTGCTTGTATGATCACACTTGCTAGTACATGTCATACAATCATAAATATGCTCTTTATCCACTTTTTATATGCTTCTTCTTGCGCTCCATTCGATAAAGAAAATCCACACGATGTATGGGCCTCTTCTAGATGGTTGAAACGTTTTGGATGGTTGATATGATGAGTTTGAGATGCCCGATAAAATGGTTTTGAGGTCGTAATTTCTTCCACCTGAGAAAAATGTCCAAAAGAGCTTCAAAACATCATAATTTGTGGTAAAAACATTTCCAATGGGTCTTCGACCTTTTGGCACGTCTGTGATCTTTGAGAGAGCTTTCCGAAATGGTATCGTCGGCCGTGTAGTTCATCGTAGTGCCAAACTTATGGAATTTTGAAAACATGAGGTTTTGCAATAGACACATAAAAACTGAGTGAATAAAAAAGGGGATGCAACACGAGGAATTCCATTCCATTACAACTCTTGTACAAACACACTTAACTGCAAAGTTTTGATGGGATCCGGTGCATTAGTTTTGGTATGATCGCACCCGGTAGTACATATCATGCAGTCGTAAATATGCTCTCCATCCACTTTTTCAATGTTTCTTCTTGAGATCTGCTCGATAAAGAATAATCCACACGATGTTTGAGCCTTGTCTAGATGGTTGAAACTTGCCGATAAAATGGTTTTGAGGTCGTGATTGCTTCAGGATGAGAAAAACATTCGGAAGAGCATCTAAACATCAAAATTTGGGATTGAAAACATTTCCAATGGGTCTTCGACCTCTCTAAACATCAGAGATCCTTGAGTGAGCTATCTGAAATTATATTATAAGTCGTGTAGTTCATCGGGGTTCGAAACTTATGGCATTTCCAAAATACGACGTTTTGTGATAGACACATAAAAAACCGAGTGAATAAAAAAAAGGTGCAACATGACGACTTCCTAGGAGGAGGTCACCCATACCACTAGTACTCTCACCCAAGCACGCTTAACTACAGAGTTATGATGGAATCTAGTGTATTAGTACTGGTATGATCACACGTGGTAGTACATGTCACGCAATCGTAAATATGCTCATCTATTTTATCAATGTTTCTTCTCACGCTCCACACAAAAAGAATAATCCGCACGATGTGTGGTCCTCTTCTAGATGGTTGAATTTTATTGGATCATCGATGTGATTATTTTGACATGGCCAATAACGGTTTTAAGTTAGTGATTGCTTCTGCTCGTGAAAAACGTCTGAAAGAGCATCTAAACATCAAACTTCGGGGTCGAAAACATTTCTAATTACTCATCGACCCATTGGAACATCAGAGATCTTTGAGTGAGCTTTATAAAATGGAACAGTTGGCTGTATAGTTCATCACGGTGCGAAACTTATGGAATTTTTAAAATATGACGTTTTGCAATAGACACATAAAAAAGTGAGGGTAAAAAGGAGTGCAACACGAGGACTTCCTAGAGGGTCACCCCTCCCAGCAATATTGTCGCCCAAGCACGTTTAACTGCGGAGTTTGGATGGGATCCAGTGCATTAGTGTTGGTATGATTGCACCCGGTAGTACATGTTATGTAATCGTAAATATGCTCTTCATACACTTTTTCAATGTTTTTTCTTGAGCTCCACTTAATAATGAAAAATCCACACGATGTGTGAGCCTCGGCTGGATGGTTGAAATGTTTTGGATTGTCGATGCAATGAGTTTGAGATGGCCGATAAAACAATTTTAAGGTTGTGATTGCTACCGCCTGAGAAAAACGTTCGTAAGAGCATCTAAACATCAAAATTTTGGGGTCAAAAGCATTACCACCTTGTCTTTGGCCTATTGGCACGCTAGAGATCGTTGAGTGAGCTTTCTGAAATGGTATTGTCGGTCGTGTAGTTCAACGCGGTGCGACACTTATCGCGTTTCGTAAATACAAAGTTTTGCAATAGACACATAAAAGACCGAGCGTATTTAAAAAAGAGTGCAACACGAGGACTTCCCAGGAGGTCATCCATCCGAATACTATTCTCGCCTAAGCACTCTTAACTGCAAAGTTCTAAAGGGATCCGGTGCATTAGTCCTGGTATGATCCCATCCGGTAGTACTTGTCATGTAATCGTAATTATGCTCTTCATCCATTTTTTCAATGTTTCTTTTTGAACTCCACTCGATAAAAAGAATCACAAAATGTGTGCGCCTCGTCTAGATGCTTGAAATATTTTGGATCGTTGATGCGATTAGTTTGAGGTGGTCGATAAAATGGTTATCAGATCGTGATTACTTGCGCCCGAGAAAACATCCGAAAGAGCATCTAAACATCAAAATTTGAGGTCAAAACTATTTCCAATTGGTCTTCGGCCAATTGGCACGTTGGATATCTTTGAGTGAGCTCTCCGAAATTGTATTGTCGGTCGTGTAGTTCATCGCGGTGCAAAACTTATGGCATTTTGAAAATACAACGTTTTGCGATAGACACATAAAAAATCAATTGAATAAAAAAATGATACAAAACGAAGACTTTCCTGGAGGTCACACATCCCAATAGTACTCTCCCCCAAGCATGCTTAACTGCGGAGGCCTGATGGGAGCCGGTGCATTAGTGCTGGTATTATCGAACCCAATGGTAGTACATGTCATGCAATCGTATTATATGCTCTTCATCCACTTTTTTAATATTTCTTCTTAAACTCCACTCGATAAAGTATAATCCACACGATGTGTGGGTCTCATCATGATGGTTAAAACGTATTACATCGTCGATATGATGAGTTTGAGATGGCCGATAAAACTGTTTTGAGGTCATGACTGCTTCTGCTAGAGAAAAACATTCGAAAGAGCATCTAAACATCAAAATTTGGGGTCAAAAATATTTCCAATGGGACTTTGACCGATTGGCAGGTAAGAGATCTTTGAGAGAGCTTTCTGAAATGGTATTTTCAGCAGTGTAGTTCATCGTATTGTGAAACTTATGGCATTTTGAAAATACGATATTTTTCAATATACACATAATAAACCAAGAAAAAAAAGAGGTGCAACAGTAGGACTTCCCAGGGGGGTCACCCATCCCATTACTACCCTCGAGCAGTCATGTTTAACTGTAGAGTTATGATGGGATCCAGTGCATTAGTGCTGGTATGATCGCACCTGGGATTACATGTTATGCAATCGTAAATATGCTCTTCATCCACTTTTTCAATGTTTCATCTTGAGCTCCACTCGATAAAAAAGAATCCACACGATGTGTGAGCCTCGGCTAGATGGTTGAAACATTTTGGATCGTCAATGTGATGAGTTTGCAATGGCCGATAAAATGGTTTTAATGGCCGATAGAACGGTTTTGAGGTCGTGATTGCTTCCGCTAGAAAAAAAACATCCGAAAGAGCATCTAAACATCAAAATTTTGGGTCAAAAATATTTCCAATATGTTTTTGATTAATTGGCAGGTCTGAGATCTTTGAGAGAGCTCTCCAAACTGGTATTTTCAGTAGTGTAGATCATCGCGGTGCAAAACTTATGGCATTTCGAAAATATGATGTTTTGCGATAGACACATAAAAACTGAGTGAAAAAGGGATGCAACACGAGGACTTCCCAGGAAGTCACCCATCCCAGTACTACTCTCTCTCAAGCACTCTTAACTGCAAAGTTCTGATGGAATCCGGTGCATTAGTGTTGTTATGATCACACCCGATAGTACATGTCATGCAATCAAAAATATGTTTTTCATCCACCTTTTCAATGTTTTTTCTTGAGCTCCACTCTATAAAGAAGAATCACATGATGTGTCGGCCTCGTGTTTATGGTTTAAACTTTTAGGATTGACGATCCGATGAGTTTGAGAAGGCGATAAAACGATTTTGAGGTCGTGATTGCTTCTGCCCAAGAAAAACGTTCGAAAAAGCATCTAAACATCAAAATTTGGGGTCAAAAAAATTTTCAGTGGCCATTTGACCAATTTTCACGTCAGAGATCTTTGAGAGAGCTTTCCGAAATGGTATTGTTGGCCGTGTAGTTCATCATGGTGCAAAGCTTATGGCATTTTGAAAATACGACGTTTTGTGATAGACACATAAAAAACCAAGTGGAAAAAAGGTGCATCACAAGGATATCACAGGAGGTCACCCATCCCAGTACTACCCTCGCCCAAGCACGCTTAACTGCAGATTTATGATGGGATCTGGTGCATTACTGCCGGTATGATCGCACCCGGTACTACATGTTATGAAATCGTAAATATGCTCTTCATCCATTTTTTCAATGTTGTTCTTGAGCCTCGGCTAGATGGCTGAAACATTTTCGATCGTCGATGCGATGAGTTTGAGATGGCCGATAAAACAGTTTTGAGGTCGTGATTGCTTCCGCCCAAGAAAAACATCTGAATGAGCATCTAAAAATCAAAATTTGGGGTTCAAACCATTCTAATTTGTCTTTGACCAATCAGCATGGTAGAGACCTTTGAGAGAGCTTTCCAAAATGGTATTTTGGCCATGTAGTTCATCTCGGTGTGAAACTTATGGCATTTCAAAAATACAACATTTTGTAATAGACACAAAAAAAATCGAGTGACTAAAAAAAGGGTGTAACACGAGGGCTTCTCAGGAGGTCACCCATCCCAGTACTACTCTCTCCCAAGATGCTTAACTGCAAACTTATGATGGGATCCGGTGCATTACTGCTGGTATGATCGCACCGGTAGTACATGTCATGCAATCGGAAATATGTTCTTCATCCACTTTTTCAATGTTTCTTCTCTAGCTCCACTCAATAAAGAAGAATCCACATCGTGTGTGGGCCTCGTATAGATGGTTAAAATGTTTTGGTTCGTTAATTCGATGAGTTTTAGATGCCAGATTAAATGGTTTTGAGGTCGTGATTGCTTCTGCACGAGCAAAACGTCCGAAAGAGCATCTAAGCATCAAAATTTGGGGTTAAAAAAATTTTCAATGGGCGTTCAACCTGTTGGCACATCAGAGATCTTTGAAAGGGCTTTCCGAAATAGTATTGTCAGCCATGTAGTTCATCACAGTACGAGACTTATGGCATTTTGAAAACACGATATTTTGCAGTAGACACATAAAAACCGAGTAAATAAAAAAAGGGATGCAACACGAGAACTTTCCAAGACGTCACCCATCCCACTACTACTATCACCCAAGCATTCTTAACTATGAAGTTCTAATTGGATCTGGTGCATTAATGTTGGTATCATTGCACCCGGTAGTACATGTCATGCAATGGTAAGTATGCTCTTCTTCCACTTTTTCAATGTTTCTTCTTGAGCTCCACTCGATAAAGAAGAAACACATGATGTGTGGCCCTCGTCAAGATGGTTGAAATATTTTGGATCGTCGATGCGATGAGTTGGAGTCTCGCTGTTGAGGATCGATCGATCTTGTTGTTAGGATCTCGATTAATATGCATCCAAATTCCTCTCTTTTTCAAAATAAACTTCATAAACTGCATTTCTAATATCTTCGAGGGCCGTCATTGCACTACATTGATTCTTCAAATTTGCATCAGTTGTTCTTGGTGGAGCTCTTGGTGCCATCTTAACAACTGTTGACATGTGAGCTACCTGAACATCAAGCTTCTTCACATGCACAAACAAGGCCTCAAAATTTCCGTTCAAATCCGTGTACATACTATCAATCTTTGCATTGATGTCTTGGGCATTCTTTTGTTATTTTTCCAACACTTGTCGGAACAGCAGCTCAATCTTGCTATCTGGAGGAGTTAGGAGTAGCAATTGATGCTTGATAAGTCTTCTGAAAGCCCTTGTCAAAGTTGCTATTTTGCCCTCTATTATGTAATTGTTGTCCCAAGTTACCTTGAAAATTCTACTTAGGTTGGAATTATTGATTAGAAGTGTATACTTGATCTTGAGGATTCTCAACATTGGTACTCCTATAGGAAAGGTTTGGGTGATTTCTATGGCTTGTGCTGAACAAATTATCCTCAAATTTCTGCCCTCTTCCAACTTAGATTACATCAACTTGATCATTGATGTCATTTCCCTTATTTTCTAAAGAAGGATTCATCTCCTCAACCTCATCATAGAAACTAACTGATTTTAGGAGCTCTATTTTCAAAATCACATCCATCTTCGCATTGAGCTCATCGATCCTATGTGATTTCAGGCTTATCAAACTTTGGGCAGTGATTACTATTACTAGCTTCCAAGTTTGTTGATCAAAGCATATGCCACATCAACATGTCTAGTCATAAAGTCTTCATTGCTCGCAGTGTCTAAGGCTATCTAAATTTTTTCCTCGATACCGTAGTAGAAGATGCTCAAGATATTTGGCTCATTGAATCCATGATGGAGGCAATCCCTAATATATTCCATGAATCTCTCCCATGCTTCAGAAAACGATTTTGCACTAGCTTGCTGAAAGTTCGAGATCTTGTTTCTTATAAGGTTGGACCAAGACCTTGTGAAGATATGGTTCAGGAATGCAGATTTGGTCTCATCCCAAGTGGTCAAAGATCCTAGAGCTAACTGCTTCAACCAAAAAACTTGCCTTATCTGCCAAAGAAAAATTGAAATGAGTACACATCATGTAGTCAACTGGCACTCCATTTGCATTGATCGTTCTGCAGATCTACTCAAAAGTTTCAATATGATCCATGAGGGTTTTAGAAGGTAACCCATGAACTTGAGTCTGCTTCACCAAAGCAATTATTTGTTCCTTGATCTCAAAATCATTCTTGGAGATTGGAGGAGGCCTAATAGCATGTTGGTGTTTATCAACCATTGAAAATGATATTTTTTAATGTTGGCGTAGAATGCATCTCGCATGTCATAATCTGCCAGAGTACGACGACCTCCATCCTAATGTTGTCTCCTTTGGTTAGCTTCAGCTCCATGCGCATTAGGATGAAGTCGTTGATTCGAGGCATAGATGTATTAGCCTAGAAGGCAGTTCTTGTTCAATGGGAGGAACCCACGTTCAAAAAGAATGAATAGTTAGTGCTAAACCTGAGGAAGATTGGATAGAGGAGGAACTCAAGAGTTCCAAGTTTAACGCAAGGCATTTACTATGATACCCTGTAGTGTGTCAAAGAAAACACTTGAACTAATTCAAGGCTGTGAAACTGCAAAAAAGACGTGGGCCACCCTGCAAATTCACTATAAAGATGACTCAGATTATGACAATGAATAAGAAGTGAGCAATTTTTTTGCATTTGGGGGAATTATCAAGCATGAAGCAGAGGACAAAAATGAGGATGATCTTATTGAAAGCTACAAGGAGGTACCGGAGACACTCATCAGAATTGGAAGAGATAATATAGCCTTAACAAAAGAGAAAAGTCATCTTGAAACACTGGTTGAGTCACTTCAGAATGAACTCAAGGCTGAAAGAAAGATAAGTCAAGAAAGTCTATCACTAACAAAAGAAAAACTAAGACTGGTAATCAGCACTGAGAATCTGAAAAAAAAATAGCTACATGCTCAAAGGGAATTATCAAATTGACTCCAATGAGAGCTTGATCACCAATAGAAGAAGATTCAAATGTTTTCCGGTACCAATCAACTCGATAAGATTCAGAGTTATGGAAGAACCCACGAAAACATACAGAGGGTTGGGATATAGTGCAAGAAAAAAGGCAGGAGTCTAAGAAAACTCATTTTATCTCAACTAGTGGAAAAGTATGTAACATCAAGGCACATTGCTTCAGATACTGGAAAGAGTTAATAGGGTCAAGAATAAAAAAAATTCACGTGGAATGGTGTGCGAAATCAAATTTGGGTGTAGAACTCTGAACTTCAGACAAAAATTAATAGAAGTGCATCAGAGTATACGTGAGAGTCAAATTGTCACAGTAATATGGCTCTTATAGCAAAGAAATAAGATGAATTTTGTTCTTGGTACTTTGATAGTGAATAGTCACGACACATGAAAGGTTCATAGAATAGCAGTGTGGAGTTGGTTCACATAGATTTGATGGGACCAATGCAAATTAAAAGTCTTGGAGGAAAAAAAGTATGTCTTTGTTCTTGTGGATGATTATTCTAGAGTCACATGGGTGCGGTTCATTCACGAGAAATCAGAACAGCAAACAGTTTGAGAATATGGGCACTCCAGTTTATTAACAAAAAGAGAGGCATCAAGAGGATTCACAGTGACCATGGAGGAGAATTTCAAAATGATATCATCAAAATTTTTGTGAAAATCATGGAATAGCATATCAATTTTCAACCCTGGAACTCCCCAGTAGAATGGAGTAGTAGAATGGAATAGTAGAATGGAATAGTAGAAGAAAAAAAACAGAACTCTTCAGTAGCAACGTCCCTATTAAATTCTAGGTAGGAACATTGAATACTCCTTGTTATACAATGAATAGGGTGTATGTCAGAAAGGGATCATCAAAGATACCGTATGAAATGTATAACAAGGTTGAAAATTGATTCAATGCATAATAAAGACATGATAGTGTGAAATCTAATCATTTTAGCTATGAGAATCAGATAGTATGAATCAAGTCAAGCATAGTATGCTCTTTTATTTATGTGCTACTGACAATTAGGATCATATTTTGCAATATCATTGTCTTTTATATGATGTTTCTCTTTAAAATTATCACCAGTCTGCTCGTTGACATATATGATAACCCTATAGCTTGGTTCCCCATCTCTTCTAGTATCTAAGTATGGCTGCTTTTAGTTGAGCTTTTACATTGTGCTATTCATTTATTCATTTGATTCAATGGTTGTTGCAGTAATTTAACGTGTTGGTACAGGTATATTTATATAAATATAAATAAATAAATAAAATTCGGACTCAAAAGGGAGGGATAATGTGTCTCTTCTCCTTCATACCACAACCACCCCCACTCGACATGGTTTGGTTGGTGGATAGACTCTCTCCATAAGTCCTATTGGTGTCGATTTGTCTTCTGAAGATGATACATGCACTAAATCGGTCACATTCTCTGTCAGTATGCCATCTTCTAACGCCGATGCCGGTTGCGATTCCGCTGCCCTAGTGCAAAGCACTTCACCTTATCAACTCATTCTTTCATTTTTGACACACTATCTGATGAGGAGGTTATGACTGATGCAACAGCTGACTCATTTAGCTTTGATGCCATTGTTGATCTTCTAACTAAAGGTGGAAAGAGATTTTGGACAGGGTTGAGCACGATAGATCTACTGGCCAAATTTGCGGAATTTGTTCTTATTGCAGTTATGATTGCAAATTGGTCGCATACTGGTCGCAACTTGGTAGCATATTACGACCAATATGTGACTACGGGTTTTAGTCCCAAAAGTACGACCAATTTACGACTACTTGTGTGAGGTCGCAAATTGGTCGCAAATTTAGTTCTGGACCAATCCACCACCTCATCCAAGCGCAACTTCAAGATCATACCCGCATCTTAAACTCTTGGTGGTACAACTCGGGTCATTAATTTAGTATTTGTGCGCATTCCAGCTGGTATTGTCCGTCCTGCAACGGCCTGTGATGCATTTGCTAATGCTGCGGCCTTACAAACACTCGCTGACAGTGTTCATCAACCTCTTCAGGCACTCGCAGGTATATTCTCTGAACTCTATTTTTGTTACTTCTTATACTAACATCTCTGTTTTTAACTTGTGTGCTCACAAGCAAGGAGAGAGAATGGACATGACTCAGAGTGACTAAGAGCAAGTGTGTCTTTCGTTAAGGGGGAGTAATGATTTTCAACTTAGTAAATGTGTCTTGCGTTAAGGGGAGTGATGATTTTCAACTTAGTAAATGTGTCTTGCGTTAAGGGGGAGTGATGATTTTCAACTTAGTAAATGTGTCTTGCCTTAAGGGACAATGATGATTTTAAAGATAGTTCAATTTGTTTGTGTGTTTTCTCACTTTCCGTAACCTCTTTCACTACAAGAAAATTGCCAAAATGCCACTGTATTTTGCGACCACGTACGTGGTCGCAAAATTTGTGACTACATTTGCCACGGTTTTGCGACCAATTTACGACTGCTGCAAATAAGTCGTAATATGCAACCATTTTACAACTAATTTGCGACCAGGGTATGCAGTCGCTAATCAGTCACCAATTTGCGACTGATTAGCAACATAATGTGGTAGACCCACTTGTTGGTCACGTATTGGTCGAAAAATATTCGACCAATTTGTGACCACGGTGGGAGTGGCTATTCAATCACAAAGTGGTGGCAAAGCCACAATATGAAAAACATGTGCATGGTAGATATACTAGCATATAAACGATCACACTGCTGTGATCACAAAGTATTGGCAAAGTAGTGGCAAAGTAGTGGTAAAATCTTATATATATGCCCCTATGTCCCATTATCTCATTTGTAGAATCAAAAGGGAAAAAAACTTCAAGCATGTGGAGAAATTACAATAATTCGAGAGATTGGATGTACAAAATGATTGATAATCAAACAAGAAATATATCCGCAGAATTTGCACAATGCATGAAGCAATTCATGAATTTTGCAAGTAGTCAACCAATAGCTCAAAGTAGTAGAGCGAAGTTTTTTTATCCTTGTATTAATTGCAAAAATGATAAATTTCTTCTGGGATGAAAAGTTGGAATTATCTATATAGTCGAGGATTTATACCAAATTATTATATTTGGTATAAACATGGAGAAGAACTAAATGTTCAACTAGGCACAAGTAGTCAGGGTGATAATGTCCAAAGAAATCAGGGAGGTACATATGATACTAGTGAAGAAACAGTAGGTACATCTGGTAATATATATGTTGAAATGATGACGGATGCATTTCGTGAGACTACGAGTGATGAGTACCATACTCAGCACGAGAAAGAATTTAATAATGTAGAAGAACCAAATTCAGAAGCACAAAAATTTTACATGTTAGAAGCTGCAAAAAATCCATTGTAGGATGGTTGTCATGAAGGCCACTCACAGTTATCTGTAGCTATTTGGTTCATGAACATTAAGTCTGATTTTAATTTACCTAAAAATGCATGGAATTTTGAGCGGAGCTGTTTACTTAATATTTTTCTGACGAAAATCAAGCAACGGGTTCATATTATGCAACCAAAAAACTGATGTGAAATTTAGGACTCTCATTTTATACAATTGACATTTGTGTTCACAATTGTATGATCTTTTGGAAAGAATATGAAAATGGGAAAAATATAAATTTTGCGATCCCCCCCCCTCTCCCCGATATAAACTAAGTGAGGACAGGACGATAATACTTTTCGGTCATATGTGGTATTTATCTATAGGCGACAGACTTAAGAAAATGTATCAAAACGAGAAAACTGCAGAGGCAATGAGATGGCACGTAAAGAATGAAGAACAAGACGAAGAAATGAGTTATCCATATAATATTGCGGAGTTGAAAATTTTCAATATTTACATCCGAAATTTGCTGCTAAATCTCAAAATGTTTATTTTGGTTTATGTAATGATAGATTCAATTTATTTGGGATGTTTCGTAATCATCTTATTTTCACTCCAGAGTTTTATACTAAACTGAATCGTTTAGGTATTATTTCCACTAGGTTAAAACTTAGCCATAAAACCAGCTTGGTCATACCTACTGCAGAGTTCAAGCATTTTACATGAAAAATGACACCATACAAATGTCAAATACCAAATTATGTCATTGACATGAATGATAATCTCAACAATGATTAAATGTATACAAATTACGTAGTAAACATTTGATTTTGTTAATTGGTAGCATGAATCAAAATTACGGGCGACAAGGAAATCTTTTGTAATTCGGCCAATGCCGAGTTTCACTAAATTATTGATCATGTGTGGTTCAACAAAAGTCTTACAAACTAATAAATGAACAAATGCTACTTAAGTTTTGCCCGTTTGTCAGAGTTTCCAATTTAAGTCAACGGTTCCGACAATAGTTTGACCGCTATTTCTCATATTCTCATTTCTCATATTCTCATTTTCTTTTTCTTTTGAAAGGGACACTATTTTACCACTATTTTACCACATATAGATTATCCACCATTTTTATCTGAATTTTGGAACTATCTATTAGATCACAGAAATTAATAACAATAATGCACATTATAATTTTATTTTCCATTCTTATATACTAAACTGGAAAAAATATTTTTTTTTAAGTTTAAAATCACTTAGTCGAAACAATAATAAGTTAATCATTTTTAAAAATATAACACTATGATTGAGTTAAAATGAAGTAAAATCAATGTAGTAGCTTTTAACCGGCTAGATTCTTATTATGTGTTTTATAGATATCACACGTGACTATAGAACATTTTAATAGTGTGGACCCGACAAAAATAGTTTGAAGAGAGGAAGGCTTCAAATTGTTTATGGTAAAACAAAACAAAAGAGATTTTTTCATATCTTATTAAAATATATAGAATTTTTATAATCCATTAAATTTAGATATATGTCATACTAATTTAGGTTTTAATATGTAATTAAAAAATAAAATCAATAAATAAAATTATTATAATTTACAAAACTTTTACATATTTCATTAATATTTTTGATTTTGACATATATCATGACATCTATAAAAAAACTTTAAAATACAATAAATTAATTAAAATAAAAGATATTAATTCGAATAATGAAAAGATAATTAAAATAAAATTTTAAATTATAAATTTATTATAAATTTTAGAAATATATTTTATTGAAAGATATAAATAAGATAAAAATAATATACAAATATATCTTATTATATAGGGGGAATTGTTAAAAATGACATAAAACTTGACTGCAAATGCAAGTCTAACCCACATGAAAATATTTTTGCAAAAGTAACCTATGAGTGTAGAGAAATTACAAAACACTCCTTTTGACTAAAAAATAATGTCGAAATATCAATTACGTTTTAGTCTCTACGTGCTTTTTTGTTATAAAAGCAGACTTCGAGAAGTCTGGTTCAGAAAACGATTTTGCACTAGCTTGCTGAAAGTTCGAGATCTTGTTTCTTATAAGGTTGGAACAAGACCTTGTGAAGATATGGTTCAGGAATACAGATTTGGTCTCATCCCAAGTGGTCAAAGATCCTAGAGCTAACTGCTTCAACCAAAAAACTTGCCTTATCTGCCAAAGAAAAATTGAAATGAGTACACATCATGTAGTCAACTGGCACTCCATTTGCATTGATCGTTCTGCAGATCTCCTCAAAAGTTTCAATATGATCCATGAGGGGTTTAGAAGGTAACCCATGAACTTGAGTCTACTTCACCAAAGTAATTATTTGTTCCTTGATCTCAAAATCATTCTTGGTGATTGGAGGAGGCCTAATAGCACGTTGGTGTTTATCAACCATTGAAAATGATATTTTTTAATGTTGGCATAGAATGCATCTCGCATGTCATAATCTGCCAGAGTACGACGACCTCCATCCTAATGTTGTCTCCTTTGGTTAGCTTCAGCTCCATGCGCATTAGGATGAAGTCGTTGATTCGAGGCATAGATGTATTAGCCTAGAAGGCAGTTCTTGTTCAATGGGAGGAACCCACGTTCAAAAAGAATGAATAGTTAGTGCTAAACCTGAGGAAGATTGGATAGAGGAGGAACTCAAGAGTTCCAAGTTTAACGCAAGGCATTTACTATGATACTCTCTAGTGTGTCAAAGAAAACACTTGAACTAATTCAAGGTTGTGAAACTGCAAAAAAGATGTGGGCCACCCTGCAAATTCACTATAAAGGAACCAAGAAAGTTCAAAGTTCACGGAAAGACCCACTAACATCCAGATTTTAGAATTTGAAAATGGAAGATCACGTATCCATTTCAGATTTTAGCTCAAAGTTGAGTTCATTGGCACAAGAAGCATCAACTTTTGGTAAGAAGTACAAAGAAACGAAATTCATAAGGTGTCTACCAGCCAAGTTATGGCTTATAAATCAACTCTTGTTATATCTCAAAATATGGATGAAATTATCTTTGGTGAAGTAGTTGGGATGTTGCAAGCTCATGAAATAGAGCTTGAAGGAGTAAAGAAACCAAAGAGTTTGGCCTTTACCGCGTTAGAAGCACATACAAGTGAGTCTGATGGAGAAGATCCGGTGAGTTTGTTAGTACAAAGATTTGATCATGTGTTCAGAAAGATGGAACGAAGTGATATATCGAGAAAATTTGGATTCATCAAGAAATATATAAAAGGAGATAAACCAGGAAAGAAATATGCAACGTCATGAATACAAGGAGTTTGGTCATTTCAAAGCTTATTGTCCCACCTATTAAGAGAAGACAAATAAAGTGGTTTGGATGTAAAGTTATCGGTCACACAAAGATGGAATGTGTGAACGTACAAAACCAAGGAAGAATGGTCCATGTTAGCTGAAGATGACTCAGGTTATGACAATGAATAAGAAGTGAGCAATTTTTTTGCATTTGGGGGAATTATCAAGCATGAAGCAGAGGACAAAAATGAGGATGATCTTATTGAAAGCTACAAGGAGGTATGGGAGACACTCATCAGAATTGGAAGAGATAATATAGCCTTAACAAAAGAGAAAAGTCATCTTGAAACACTGGTTGAGTCACTTCAGAATGAACTCAAGGCTGAAAAAAAGATAAGTCAAGAAAGTCTATCACTAACAAAAGAAAAACTAAGACTGATAATCAGCACTGAGAATCTGAAAAAAATAGCTACATGCTCAAAGGGAATTATCAAATTGACTCCAATGAGAGCTTGATCACCAATAGAAGAAGATTCAAATGTTTGCTGGTACCAATCAACTCGATAAGATTCAGAGTTATGGAAGAACCCACGAAAACATACAGAGGGTTGGGGTATAGTGCAAGAAAAAGGCAGGAGTCTAAGAAAACTCATTTTATCTCAACTAGTGGAAAAGTATGTAACATCAAGGCACATTGCTTCAGATACTGGAAAGAATTAAGAGGATCAGGAATAAAAAAAATTCACGTGGAATGGTGTGCGAAATCAAATTTGGGTATAGAACTCTGAACTTCAGAAAAAAATTAATAGAAGTGCATCAGAGTATACGTGAGAGTCAAATTGTCACAGTAATATGGCTCTTATAGCAAAGAAATAAGATGAATTTGGTTCTTGTTACTTTGATAGTGAATAGTCACGACACATGAAAGGTTCATAGAATAGCAGTGTGGAGTTGGTTCACATAGATTTGATGGGACCAATGCAAATTAAAATTCTTGGAGGAAAAAAGTATGTCTTTGTTCTTGTGGATGATTATTCTAGAGTCACATGGGTGCGGTTCATTCACGAGAAATCAGAACAGCAAACAGTTTGAGAATATGGGCACTCCGGTTTATTAACAAAAAGAGAGGCATCAAGAGGATTCACAGTGACCATGGAGGAGAATTTCAAAATGATATCACCAAAATATTTGTGAAAATCATGGAATAGCATATCAATTTTCAGCCCCGGAACTCCCCACTAGAATGGAGTAGTAGAATGGAGTAGTAGAATGGAATAGTAGAAAGAAAAAACAGAACTCTTCAGTAACAACGTCCCTATTAAATTCTAGGTAGGAACATTGAATACTCCTTGTTATACAATGAACATGGTGTATGTCAGAAAGGAGTATAAATAAAATAAAAATCATGAAATATTTTTAAAAAATTTAAAATTGTTATTAATACAATTTATATACATAACAAAAACACATAAAGTTATAATGAATTTAAAAATAAGGAGATTGGATTCGATCTAATTGTATCAAATATTTGCTAGTTTTTGATATGATATGTTGTGGGTTAATAGTTGATGTTTATGTAGAGAATTCATGGTAGAATTTGAAATATCATGTGATAAACTTGAAAATTTCGATTTACAAATTTTTAAGTAAAATTGTTTGAGTTTTGCATTTACTTAACTATATTCAACATATTCATCCAATTTTTAACAAAACTTTCGCACATTTAGAGAATCTTATTATTTAGGGTTTAGGGTTACGCAGACTTCTCAAGATGTTGTCGTAGATTTAACAAAGCAGACTTCTCGAGAAATCTGCACAAACTGGAAATTAAATTTAATTAAATCGGTTTCTTTAAATTTATAGTTTAGGGTTATGTAAAAATACAAAACAGACTTCTCGATAAGTTTTCGAGATTTATTCCTATTAAAACATACTTTTACAAGAAATCTGCTTTAGCCGGAATAAATTTTGAAGACTTCGAGAAGTCTGCGCAAATTTTGAACATCTTCGAGAAGTCTCGAGATGTTGTCGTAGATTTAACAAAGCAGACTTCTCGAGAAATCTGCACAAACCAGAAATTAAATGTAATTAAATCGGTTTCTTTCAATTTATAGTTTAGGGTTATGTAAAAATACAAAACAGACTTCTCGATAAGTTTTCGAGATTTATTCCTATTAAAACATACTTTTACAAGAAATCTGCTTTAGCCGGAATAAATTTTGAAGACTTCGAGAAGTCTGCGCAAATCGGAAATTGACAATTTTTAATTTAACCAAATTTAACTCTCTATATATAAATAAGGTAACCCTAAAATTTTATCATAATTTCATTTCAAAAAAAAAACGTGGGAGCATATATCCTCCAAAAATGACTACAAGGTAAATCTTATCTTCTTCTCTTTTTACCTCCTCTCTTTTCTTTTCTTCTTCTTTTCTCATGTTGTTTGTCATCTTGTTATTTTGTACATCTGGAAAAAAAATCATAAGATATGAAAAAGGTAAATTTTTTTGTTTATATGGTTTTGGATTTGTGATTTTGGAATATTTTTATTGTTTAGATCTTTTGTTATTTTTATAACACTCTTTCTCATGTTATAATGTTGTAGATCTGGAAAAGTAAGTGAAGAGATCTAAAAACGTAAACTTGTTGTTTTTATTAGTTTTTAAGTTTTTCGTAGTTTTGGTGATTTTTGTTGTTTTTGTTGTTTTATTAATTTTTTTTCTTATATTCTTATCTCATTACTCATATGGTATTGTTGTAGATCTGGAAAAGGAAGTCACGAGATCTAAAGATGTAAATTTGTTATTTTTACCAGTTATTACGTTTTTCGTGGTTTTAGAGATTTTGTTATTTTTTGTTGTTTTCTTAATTTTTTTCTTATATTCTTATCTTATTTCTCATTTTCTATTGTTGTAGATATAGAAAAAGATTTACAAAAAACTAATTTTCTTGTTTTAGTAGATATTTAAAATGATTTTTAATGGTTTTTAAAATTTTAAATGGTTTTTTTTAAGATTTTCAATAGATGTTTGAGATTTATGGTGGTTTTACAGTTTTTTGTTGTTGTTTTTGAGTTTTTTTCTTACATTTTGAATTTGACGTTGGTTTTTGAATTAATGCATTTTCGTGTTGCAGACATCATTACAGGTTGTAGACTTCAGTTGCAAACTTCAGTTGTAGACTTCATAACAGTTTGAAAACGTAAGTTTGTTGTTTTTACTAGTTGTTACGTTTTTTGTGGTTTTGGGGATTTTGCTGTTTTTTGTTGTTCTCTTAATCTTTTTTCTTATATTTTTATGTTATTTTTCATTTTCACTTGTTGTAGATCTGGAAAAAGATTTACAAAAAATAATATTATTGTTTTAGTAGTTTTTAAAGTGATTTTTAATGGTTTTTAAAATTTTAGATGGTTTTTTAAAGATTTTCAGTCGATATTTAAAATTCCCCTTGAAATTTATGGTGGTTTTACAGTTTTTTGTGGTTGTTTTTGAGTTTTTTCTTACGTTTTAAATTTGACGTTGGTTTTTGAATCAATGGATTTTCATGTTGCAAACTTCATTACAGGTTACAGACTTCAGTTGTAGACTTTATAACACGTTTTCATTACAAGTGCAGACTTCACTTGCAAACTTTATTACTAATTGCAGACTTCGTTTGTATTTTTGGTCATATTTTAAATGAGTTTTTGTAAACTTTATTGTATCTATCACTAGCTCCCATCACTCGAGCTTGTCAGTCAGTTTTCAATCAACTTTTTAATAATTATAATAAACTATTATCTGTATATTAATCACCTTTCAATCAGCTTAAGTCAAATCATACTTATAAAATTACAAAATAACAACCATTAAAAACACAAATATTATTATAAATTTTCATAAGCATTTTTATACATAGTTAAAGATTTAGTGCATATTTAAGGACTTAATGGATAATTCTTAATAACAAGAAAGAGCAAGAACTGAATGAAAAACAATAAATTTATGATCTACAAAATCTAAAGATATGTCTTAACAATTCCATCAAAATACTAAGTTAACATGTTGTGTTAGATGTTGTTGTAATCAATGTATATGTTATAATTACAGTGTAGGATAGTGTTGCATGTTTTTATAACACACCATCGATGACATTGTGTCTTCTAATTAATTGAAATGATTGGTTTCATGTTTCAGAAAATACATACTTATATCGGCAAACTTTATTGTTTAAATATCACAGACTTCTTTGCAGACTTCTTGGCAGGCTTCTTTGCAGACTTTTCGACAAAATTTGTACTTTGTCCTTGCTTGCAACTTAATTTTCTGAGATCCTCAACACTAAAACTGAATTTTTTTTATCTTTCACTTTACCGTAAAGAATGTAATCCTCACCGTCTGAGTAAACTTTATTCTCATCTTCATTAACAACGAAATTCTCATCATCAATTACAAATATTTTACCTCCTCTTATATTATCTACAGAAAAATTCCAAGTCTTTGTCATAATCCACTCCTCACAAACAACACAGATTTAGACCATTATCATTATATCACTTGCACATACTAAATTTTCTCACTAAATCATTTATCTTAGAGAAGTCTGATTTAGTCGGAATAACCTTTTTTGTTACCAAAGTAGACTTCTAAAGTCTGCTTTGATAGGAATAAACGCTGACAACTTCTAGGAGAAGTTTGGTTCGGCCGAAATAAATTGTTTTTCTCACCAAAGCAAACTTCTCGAATTCTTCGACGTTTATTCCTATCAAAGCAGACTTTTCCGAGAAGTGTGCTTCGGTGAAAAAACAGTTTATTCTGGTTAAAGAGAGATTTATTTCGATTAAAGCAAACTTTGAGAAGTCTACTTCAGTAAGAAAAATAGTTTATTCTGGTTAAAAAGAAATTTATTCCGATTAAAACAGACTTCGAGAAGTTTGCTTTGTAATATATTTACAAAAAAACTTCGAGAATTCTACTAGAGAAATCTTCTTTGTAAATATATTACAAAGCAGACTTCTCGTAATTGTATGGAATAAAAAATATAATCGAAACCAAAACACAAAAACTAACCTTCGATCTTGATTTTTTAGCTACGCGACTTAAATGTTGACCGATATAAACTCGCAGAATCTTGTTTTAATGGATAATGATGAATTTTTGCAAAGTTGGAAGCTTTTGAATGTAGTGTAAAGAGAGAAATTGGAAGAAAATGTGAGAGAAAATGAAAGATGTTGAGATGAATGAGATTTGATGAATGAATAGAGGTATTATGGTGGGTGTGTTCATGGAATTAAGAGATTCCAACAACCACGACAATGGTGGTTATATGCAATGAATATGATGATATTTTCGTAATATTTTTGAAAAATTTGTTCATAATGGTGTTTGTGTTGTTTTTTTAAGTTAATGGCAAATTTGTAAATAATATTATTATTGAAAGATAAAAAAGAGATAGAAAGTTAGTTTTGCAAAAAAAAGTTTAAGTGGTTAAACTTGCAATTGAAGACAAATTTTAGATCAATTTTGCAAATGCCCCTGTTATATAAGTTGAGAGTATTTTTAACATGATCCGTATAATTATGATAACTGAAGAAATTTTGATGTATTTCATATAATTTTAAATTTTAACATGTTTCATAATTTAAATAAAACTTTTGAAATAGTGCGATTAAATTAAAATAAAAACAAAATTATTAAATAAAAATTAGAAAAATAACAAAAAATCTAACTTATGTAATATTAAAAAATGTAAGAAAAATATTTTCGGAATATTTTTAATAAAATAAAATTTATAGTATATAAATTTAGCAAATAATATATATATATATATATTTAACATCAATATGAAATATCTGATGATTATAATTCATATAATTAACATGTGTTGTTATTAATTTAATCTATCTTTGTAGTGGAGAAATGAAAATAGTTTTTAAAAAACAAAACATTCGATAAGATTTATAATATATACTATTGAAATAATAATATTTCCATTTATGTACACATGATTTATTTATAATTTTTTTTACATCATTTAAACTTGAACAGTTAGTTTCATTTTCATTCATATTTTTGTGTTTTTCCGATAGCTACATACATACATATATTTTTTTTAAAAACTAAAAAATACTTCTTAAATTCTTCCGAATCCATTATTGCCGTTAACTATTAACAATTTGTCATTAAATACCAAGTAAACCTAATTTTAAATTTAGGTTCACTTATGTAAATTATCTAAACTGATCTCATTAACCTATTTCTATCGATACTTTTAGTCTATGCTTCAAACTACATACACGCATTTTTTCCACTTAAAACTATATTACTTTCTAAAATACTTTTTATTTCAATTCTACTGTTCTAATTAAACAATAGAATTAATTTCATAAGATACACAAATTTATTCTACTAATTCTATTTTTACCCAAATGTTAGGAGTATTTTACTAGTTACAAAAATCGATTATAGCAAAAGAATTTAACGGGAAACCCAAAAATATATGTAAAAATAAATTTAACGGGAAACTGGAAAAATAACAAAGAAATGTATGTAAATTTGCAAAATAACAAACTAAGGAGAAAATTATTTTTCAGCTGTTTACTTTTCAACTGTTCATTTTTTAAATGTTCATTTTTGGTACATCTTTCCGGTTTTGCCCCCACACATCAGTCGACATCTACTAAAAAGAAGTAGAGATTGTGACTGATTATGACTGATGGTAACATAGTATGTAATTGTATTGTTCAAAACGCATCTCAACACTTGTATATGTATAATAGCATTGTTAATAACTTTTATTTTGATATTGGAATATATGCATTAGATATCAACTTTGTTTTCGTATAATCAAAAATATTTCGAATTTGTAGCTATAACAGATGTATTATATGATTTCATCTATGATATTTGTATAATAACACTGATAAATATTAAGAAATATTTTAATTATGCAAGATACATGATAATCGTGTTGATAAATCTTTAAAAATCAGTTTAACCATGTTGGCCACGTTTCATCTTTTCATCCAAACTCTTTTTCGTCGAGCTTTGCGTCGTCTTTCAAAAACTTTATCAGCTAAAAACGTTTGATACGATAGAGATCTGAATATAATCAGTTACAAATCTTGCAGTTGTGGTCTAACAAAGAAATATCGATTAAAGTTAGAATTGAACAGCAAATTAGAACATACAGATTGAAGAATCAAGTTAGATTGTTAGAGAACCATATTTGTAACTAAACCGTTACATGATACATGACGAGATTTCGATTAACAAATTGAAACAGTGAAAAACAGTAAACGATGTATCACTACAAGAAAACAGCCGTTTTGCGACCACGGAAGTGGTCGCAAAGTAGTCGCAAAACTGTATTTTGCGACTACTTTGCGACTACGTGATGTGGTCGCAAAATAATAGTCGCAAAAAATATTGGTCGCAAATCAGTCGCACATTTGCGACTGATTTGCGACCACGGGCATAGTGGTTAGTTTGCGACTAATTTGCGACCACAACCGTGGTCGCTATTTTTGCGACTAATTTGCCACTGAATTTCCGTAACAAATTTTGCTACTGTTTTACGACTACGGTTGTGGTTGCTAAATTTGTAGTCGCAAAACAGTAGCAAATTTTTGTGACTGATTTGCGACTACGGTAGAACCGCAGTTGCAAATCAGTCACTGTTTTTTGTGAATGTTTTGCGACTACAGGTGAACCGTAGTCGCAAATGAGTCACAAAAATTTGTGACAGTTTTGCGACTACAGGAGAAACGCAGTCGCAAATCAGTCACAAATTTTTGTGACTGTTTTGCGACTACAGGAGAACCGCAGTCGCAAATCAGTCACAAATTTTTGTGACTGTTTTGCGACTGCACATAGCTCGCAGTCGCAAATCAGTCGCAATATTTTGTGACTGATTTGCGACCACATGTATGAAGGAATCACAAATCGGTGGCAAAAATTGCGACTGATTTAGGACTAATTTGCGACTACACCGTAAATAGATTTAAAAAAAATAATATATTTTTTTATATTATTGAAATGATTTCGTATATTAGTGAAATATAATATTAATATTTTTAAATTATTTTAAAAAGATGTAAAATAATATTTAAAAATTTAAATTTCAATAATAATTTTGAAAATTAATTTCAATAATAAAATTAATTATTTGAAATTTGAAATATTAATAAAATAATTTAGATTAATTATTAATATAATTGGTTTAAAATATTATTATAATATTTATTAATTTTTATTAATGAATTAAAAATATTATAATATTAAATGAAAAATATGTAAACTAAATATTGAATAAAAAAATATACAAATTTAAAATTATAAAATTTATTACTGAAAATTTTTAAATACATAAAAAAAAAATCTAATTGTCCGGTGGCGGAAATTGGAAATCTGATGGCGAAAATGGGGTGGTGGACGAGCCGTCGATGGTTCCCCTGTGCAATCGTTATCCCGCATAAAGGAGGTGAATGCGGGATCCGTCCGTTGGATATATCCGAGGAGCATCTCCAAGCTCGAGATCTTCTTCTGGTTTTCTCTGTTCAGCTCTTCAATCTTCTCACATTTTTCCATCATCTGCGCGTTTTGTGTTTTAATCAACGCGTTTTGTTCTTGAAGCATAACGTGCTCGGGTGAATGGATTTGTACCCCACTACTTCTACCCGTAGACTGTATGCGGCAGAGGCTACCGAGTCCATAAAGACGGCCTCGTTCATCAGGAACAGATGACTAGAAAATTACAAAAACGTAAATTAAATAATAAATTTAATTATTATTTAATTAGAAAAATATGTTAAAAGAAAAAAGTTTGAAAATTTTTTTTTACCCGTAAGAAGATCTCATTCTTCTGTGCTTGAGTCAGCTCAATTGGACGGAAGGTTCCATCGGATGTTTCTATTGGATCGACATCTACGATCGCCATCTTCTCTTGGATGTTTCGTTCGTATGCTTCACAGATTTGTTTTGCTTTCAAATCTACATACGAACCATCCGGTCTTGTGTGAGTCTTTATAAAGACCTCACCTATTGAGACTGGTCGTCCCAAATTATGTTCCTTCACAGATATTAAAATATTATTTAATTGTGAGAAAAAATATTAATTAAAAAAAAATTTTTTACTTACCATTTCCTACTGGACCTGAATGTAGGATTTTTGGCCCGATTAATGTTTATGCGGGCCAAGACCATCCCGAGCAGAGTTGTGGTTATGAGAGGATTTCGTACTCCTCTCGGTAGATGTTTCGGTTGCCCAATATGCTGTCATAATATTGTACAAACTTGGGGAAATCCATCTGGGACGTTTTCCGGTTGTAAGAACCGTGCTCACCATCCCTTTCATCTGCCTTACGCAGACGGCCTCGAACTCTTTTCGTACCACCGGGGTGATCAGAGGATCCCAGGTGTACGATTGCTTGAAATTGAGTTAAAAAATATTAGTATATATTTTTTATATTTTATAAAATATTTACACAATTTAAAAAACAATACTTACCGCAAATTCTATAAAATATTTCTTCTGCCTCTCAGGAGGTACGACGGTCCAACTGTAGTACGGACCGTCAAATTTATTTTTCAAAATTTTAGCGATTTGACGAGTAATAGCCCCGTTATCGCGGTCAAACCTAATATTTATTAAAAAATTTAAATTTATATTAATATAATTTCAATTTTAATAAATATTTATTAAAAAAATTAGCTATTTATAAAAAATGCTTACCACATTGTATTAGGAGCCGCTTCTGGAGAAAGCACAGTCAAATACTGTTCGCGGCCCGGAGTTTGTAACAAACTATCAAGAATGATAGTTTATTCATCTGTTCCCGTTTCGCAATCGGGAATTTGTTCCTCCTCATGTTCATCCGATTCCTGAAACCGTGGAGGTGTTTGGGTTTCAGGAACGGAGTGAGGAACAAAATTGTATTGCGGAGGGAGCCGCGATGCCGCTCTATTAGCGGATGGTGAAGGGTTCGAGGAGGTCGAAGAGGTTCCTCAGCCGGAAGACAATCCGAAAGATCGTCTTCCACGACCTCTCAACGACCTACCACTACTTGCCATTTTTAGAAATTGTGTTTTTTAAAGTGTTTAGGAAGTGTTTTTGAGAGAGTTTTGGTAAAGTAGTTTTGAGAGATTTGTGAAAAATGAGGGAAAACCATCGGGTATTTATAGATTTTTTTGCGACCATGGATGTGGTCGCAAATCAGTGGCAAAATACCCGTGGTCGCAAATCAGTCGCAAATTTGCGACTGATTTGCGACTACCAATTAATTTGGTGGGAACCGAAAACGTTCAAACTCCCTCCAAATTAATTGGTAGTCGATCGCAAAAATTTCATTTTACAATTTAGTCGCAAAAAACGTAATGTGGTCGCAAATCGGTCGCAAATTTTGCGACTGATTTGCGCGACTACATGTTTTGATTTCAATTGCTATGTACAAATGTTATCTAAATATGAAATCATTACAAATATGGTTTTCAATATATGTTATCACTTCTAATGGTTAGTAGTCTTATAGAATAGAAGTACAAGTTTTAAATGTGGAAAATACTTAGGGGAAATGTGAATTTACCATATGTGGTCGCAAATCAGTCGCAAATTTGCGATTGATTTGCGACTGCACATAAATTTTTTATAATGTAGTCGCAAATCAGTCGCAAATTAGCGACTGATATGCGACTACATCAAATTTATGTGACTGAAATGCAACCACATTGCCAAAGCAGTCGCAAAGTGGTGGAAAATCAGTCACAAATAATACCCTAAACCTTAAATTTTGATATTTTGAGGAATGCATATAATTATATAAGATTGATTAATTGATTATAAGACTATGAAAACAATAACATTTCCCAAATTTTCAAATAACTTACCTAAAATCCTTAACAAATTTACTTAACCTTATACTTCTTATATACATTCCAAATGTTATCTAAATATGAAATCATTACAAATATGGTTTTCAATATATGTTATCACTTCTAATGGTTAGTAGTCTTATAGAATAGAAATACAAGTTTTAAATGTGGAAAATACTTGAAATGTGAATTTACCATATGTGGTCGCAAATCAGTCGCAAAATTTTTGTGACTGAAATGCGACCACATTGCCAATGCAGTTGCAAAGTGGTGGCAAATCAGTCTCAATTACTTAAAAAATCTATATTTATATGGATATTGGTAATACATTAAATTATATGAAAATCATATGTACAAAATACATAGCATAACTATATTTATTACATTTCTTCGTTCTCGTCATCATCTGAAGATGAAATATTACATTGAAATTCATCTTCTAGTTCCGCATCTCCGACATCGAAATCAATTTCTTCAGTATGGTTAACTGTATCGACCAACCGATCTACCTCTATCTCTTGAACATGCATTACGTCTTCATCATTTTCTTGTTGCAAAAGGCCAATCTCGTCTTTGTTTTTGTATTTCCCCAAAATGTTAGATCTTGGATTAACTTTCAAAACATTGAGCCATGTTTGTTTTGATGATGATTTTGTGTGTGGATAGGAAATATAACAAACTTGATCTGCTTGAGATGCTGATACATCGTACGTATTGAAATATAAATTAGTTATAAATTTGTAAGAAAAATATATAGTAAATTATTACCAAATACGTACGTACCGAGAATAAATGGTTCGTATTTGTAGTATTTCCCCGATGATAAGACATCAACGACACCATTTTCCGACTTCCGAGTACCTCTCGAGGGTGTAGGATCGTACCATTCACATTTAAAAAGCGTGATCTTCAAATTTAGGAGTCCGACATACTCAAGTTGAATGATATCTGTTAAAATACCATAGAAATCAGCTTCATCAGATGCATCTGAGTAATTGTCCCCCTTCACACAAATACCGTAGTTACATGTCTTTCTTCTATGTCCATGTTTCTTCGTGTGGAACATATAACCTCTTGTAAAATACAACGGCCAAGTGGATGCTTTATTCATCGGACCTTGAACTAATTCTTGAGCCCATATAGGAAAGACACGTGAATCTGTGGAACTGCATGAATTGACCTTTGATCATATATCAAAAATTAAACTTAATTAGTATTTCCAAATTAATAAATAAAATATAATATATATATATATATGTCAAATAATTAATTAAACATATATAATCCCTAACCCATATGTGGAACTCTTCCTCTCTTTTAGATGAAATGTCATCTTCCGAAAGATATGGATACGTACATCGAATATGATCTTCAAACATGCTACAACAGTAAATATTGAAAATTATTATATATTTCTTAATACAATGAAATGAAATGTAATAAATGTAATTAATTGTTTTCATATACCTCTCTAGTGGCCGAAAATATTCACAATTCCGTAATACATATGCATGTGCATATTTATATTCTTTTTCGGAGAGCCATATTTCTTTACATTTACCACTTGGATGACCCATGTGCGTAAATATATCTGGTACTCCGGGATCTGGATATACAGGTACGTCACCTTCATCTAATCTTGTAGACCTGTACATATATGGTTTATATATATTATATATATTACTTATATATTATATAATAAAATAATTAATTCATAAACGTCATAACATGGTTACCTGTTTTTCGTGCGTATGTGTTCAGCAAAGTAATGTTCTGAGAAGTAAGATATCTCATCATTCACATATGATTCAACAATCGACCCTACAGCATATCGTTTGTTCTTCGCCTTGCTTTTAAGTTTTTTAAAAAACCTTTCAAATGGATACATCCACCTATATTGCATAGGTCCACCAAGTTCATCTTCGTATGGTAGATGTATAGGAAGATGCTCCATGATGTCGAAAAATGAAGGCGGAAAGATCTTTTCCAAATTGCACAAAATTATGACTATATTTTCTTTCAGAATTTGGACACGGTTTTGTTGTAATGATCTGGAGCATAAATTACGGAAAAATCCTCCAATCCCTATATATATATATATATTAATTACCATCGACAATTAATTAGTTCAGGCAATTATTATTAATTTATGTATTTCCAATTAAAAATATAGTTATTACTATATTTACCTGATAATACTAGATGAACGTTCCGTGGTAAAAGTTCTGCAAATATGAAAGGGAGAAGTCTTTCCATAAAAACATGGCAGTCATAGCTTTTCATGACCGAAAACTTTAGTCCATCCATATCCACACAATTTGTTAAATCTGCCGCATAGCCGTCTGGAAATTTGACATCATTTTTTATACATTCCAATAATCATTCTTTCGCTTTTTGGATCAATCGAAATATAGGGAATGGAGCATTACCCCGACCATCCACGTGCAACTCTTTTCGAGAGCAAAACTTTGCAATATCCAACCTTGACTTCACTGTATCTTTTGATTTCTCTTTCACATTCATAATAGTATTAATGATGTTACCGAAGAAATTCTTCTCTATATGCATCACATTAAGATTATGTCGAAGGTTAAGATCTGTCCAGTATGGCAACTCCCAAAATATACTTTCTTTGTGCCAATTATGCCAGCTGCCATAACCTTCTTCTTTACTTTCATGACCGTTTCCGCCGCACTCAGATGTTCTTAAAGGATTGACAGTTTTTTATTCGCTCGTACAAAACTTGTTCACATGTCAATGATTGTGGAGGACAGTCATTCAAAGCGTGCTTCCCTTTTAAAAAATTTGTTTTATTTTTCCGTAACGGGTGACCATTAGGAAGAAACCTTCGATGACAATCAAACCAACACGTCTTTCTCCCATTTGGTAATTGAAATGCATTCGTATCATCCATACAAATTGGACAGGCCAGCCTTCCATGCGTTGTCCATCCTGATAACATTCCATAAGCGGGAAAGTCGCTTATCGTCCAAAGTAACACAGCTTTTAGATTGAAATTTTGGTTCAGCGATACATCATATGCATCAACTCTGATAGACCATAATTCTTTCAACTCATCAATCAAAGGTCGTAGGAATATGTCCAGACTAGCACGCGGATGATTTGGCCCCGAATTCAAAATAGTTAGAAACAAATACTCTTTCTTCATACACATCTCCGGTGGCAAATTATATGGAGTGATAATCACCGGCCATAATGAATGATTACGAGACATCCCAAATGGGTTGAACCCATCAGTACATAAGCCAAGATAAACATTTCGAGATTCAGCAGCAAATCTAGGATGTAAATATTGAAAATTTTTCCACTCTGCAGCATCAGATGGATGACTCATTTCCCCGTCTTCTGCTTCATGCTCTGCGTGCCACCTCATTGCCTCTGCGGTTTTCTCGCTTTGATACATTCTTTTAAGTCTATCACCTATAGGTAAATACCACATACGACTGAAAGGTATTCTCGTCCTGCCCTCGCTTGGCTTATACCGGGGGGAATCGCAAAATTTGCATTTTTCCCATTTCTCATCTTCTTTCCAGAATATCATATAATTTTTAACACACACATCAATTGTATAAAATGGGAGGCCTAAATTTCGCATCAATTTTTCGGTTTCATAATATGAACCCGTTGCCTGATTCTCGTCGGGTAAATATTCTGTAAATAGCTCCGCCCAAGAATCCATACATTTTTCTTGTAAATTAAAATCAGATTTGATGTTCATAAACCGAGCAGCTAAAGATAATTGTGAGTGCCCTTCATGACAACCATCATACAATGGATTTTTCGCAGCTTCTAACATGTTGTAAAACTTTTCTGCTTCTTCATTAGGCCGTTCTTCTTCATAATTATAATTATAATTTTCTTCGTTCTGATTATAGTATTGATGCTGATAATCAGTCGTTGTCTCACGAAATGCATCCGTCACCATTTCAACATATCTATTACCGGATATACCAACTGTTTCATCACTACTACAATCACGTCCCGGATTTCTTGGTACATCACCCCGACTAGTACTACTCGTCCCTAACTGAACATTCAGCTCTTCTCCATGTTTATACCAAATATAATAATTTGGCATAAACCCTCGACTATATAGATGACTCCATATTTTTCGTCCCGGAATAAATTTATCATATTTGCAATTAATACAAGGACAGAAAAACTTACCTCCACTACTTTGAGCTATAGGTTGACTATTTGCAAAATTCATGAACTGCTCCATGCCTTGTGCAAATTCCGCCGAGATATTTCTTGTTTCATTATCAATTCTTCTGTACATCCAATCTCTCGAATTGTTATAATTTCCCCACATGTTTTACAAAACTTTTTACTTTTGATTTCGCAAAGGAGAGAATGGGATGGTGCATATATATACAACATTTTGCGACTACTTTGCGACTACTTTGCGACTACTTTGCCATTGACTTGCCACTACTTTGCGACTACAGCTATGTAGTCGCTTAAATGTCATTATATCTAACACGCACATGTTTTTTATGGTGGCACTTTGCCACCACTTTGTAACTGCAGAGCCACTACATACCGTAGTCGCAAATTGGTCGCATTTTTAGCGACCAATAAGAGACTACCACCTGATTTTCCATATGTAGTCGCTAATCAGTCGCTATTTTGCGACTGATTAGCGACTACCAGGGTCAATCTCAAGGTAGTCGCATCTCAGTCGCTAATTGGTTGCATATTGCGACTGATTTGCGACCACACTTATTGGTCACATATTTGCGACCAATTTGCGACTACGGAATAGTAGTCGCAAATTGGTCGCTAAACCATGGCAAATGTGGTCGCAATTTTTGCGACCACGTATGTAGTCACAAATTGCAGTCGCAAATTCACAGTTTTCTTGTAGTGTATAACAAATGATTTAGATCGTAAAGTAGGACAAAACTCAAAATTAATGTTTTTAATAGGAAATCCGGAAAATAAAGTTTTAAAACAACAATACTTTACATGCAATCCCGAGGACAAATTAAAACCCGATTTCATAGTAATCCGTAATGGAAAAACAAAAGGCAAGAGTACCAAAAACTTTTTTAAAAAAACGGTAGCTCGAAGTTACATTTGAGAAGAAAATTGGTGAACCAACACAAATCACTAAGTGTAAGTAAAAAATGACTGATAATCCAACAAGAATAGCAACAAATCTTCAAAAAAACACCTTACAATCGAGAATCGCATATAACTATTATAAATCGGGAACCCAAATCACAAAAATCGCAAAAATAAAACTACTCTAAACACAAAAGTTGCATATAACTTCAAATATGTGGATAATACACTGTCATGCATGTGTATATACGAAAATACATAATAAACTTACATGTATTGCTACATTATCACCGGTCATCATGACTTCCGGCGAGATATACTAGAAGAAAGAAGAGATTTTTTAGATTTCTAAGAGAGGAAAAGAAACGAAAGAGAAGGTCGGTTGAGAAGAAAGCGAAAATATGACAACTTTTCTTTCCAAATATTATATATGGATGAAAGAAATTGACCTGATTTAACATAAAATAAAAATTGACACCCCTACGAAAGGGTGTCAGTTATGTGTCAGTTGCCATGAGGGTAGAAGTAGGGGTAAAATCGGATTTACATAAAATAAACAGGGGACAAAATTTAGAAATGTTATTTTGCTAATTAGAATACTTTTCTTTGTTATATCGTCAATTATCACTAGATTTAATAAGATAGTTTAATAAGACAAGATCATATAGTATATAGAACTAAACACCCTAGTATTGAAAATTGGTTAACTCACTATTTAATAATGCGACAATGGTAGATTTTGAAAGTGTTTCAGAAATTCATATTTGTTAAAGATTAAAATATATGTATATAGATTACAAAAAATCATAAAACTGCGATTAAAAATATATTTAGTGAAACAAATTTATGTAGTATTGGGAAGAAAACTTTAGTATTATAAACTGTACAATTATGATATGTTATGTTAGTTTTTTATTAGTTAATATAAAAACGTGTATGCATATTATTATTTTGTTGATATTAGTCATTGTATGCTAGAGATATAAGTACAATGAGATTTCAGTTTAGAGTTTGATAAAATAGATTTTTTGCATAAATTTCAAAATTAAACATATATATTATAATAATATCTTTTTACTTCTTTATCATTGTGTATTATGTAGATATATATAATAAATTGGAAAAAATGGTAGAACGTTGGCAGATAATTAATAGCATTGAATAAGAAATTAAAAACCATCACAAACAACTTTAAATATTTTCAAAAAAATTAACAGAAGTTGTGGACGAAATTACATCACATTTAAGCAAAACTTACGGAAGTTGCAACACTACTTATGGTCCCTTACCGCTATTGTCACTCTATCCTTTATATCTTTTTATTTTCATTTTATGTCGATGTCATACTATTACCAACCATTGCTTAAAGAAAATTAAAAATAAAAGAATATTGATGACACCTATATAACTCGATGACGAAAACATTGAGGTGAGGAAATACATACACCATTTAAGCTTGAAACACATAATGGCGTAAAACACAAGTATGTTAAATGTTCTGATTAAATGTTTTATTCTGGTTTAGTAATTGGTTTACAGTTGTATATAAACCTTTCTTGATTAATCCTATTTGAGTTAATGAGAATGAGCTTTGAGAAAACTAATATGGTATCAGAGTTTTATCTTTCTCTTTCTCTTTTTCTAAGGAATTTTCGCAACAATTTCTGAAATCTTCTCCATTGATTCTTCATTTCAATTTTATTTTTCAAATCGGTTCTTTATTATGATTTCTTGTATTTTGTTTTCTTTCCTTCGATCTTTGAACTCAATTTTACTTTGTTTCATTGAGTGATTATCAAGATCGATGGTGAAACGAAAATGCAATTCCAAATATCGCAATTTTACCTCCGATTTACCAGAAATCGACTCGCCGAAGTCTTTTGAGAAAACCTTCAAATCATCAACTCAAACTACCTCAAATGACAGAAATCGAACTCTGATTCAAAAATTTCATCCTTTTAAGTTAACGGATTCTCCCGACAATGTTCATAGTTAATATCACCTCCTTATCTCAGATCATTCAGGTTTAGTTCTTACGCCTGAATTGTTGGATGGTAGCAATTATGGAACTTGGATAATAGCTATGACAACTAGTATTGAACGTAAAAAAACTCAATTTTGTCAAGGGATCGATTCCAAAACCAAACGACGATGATCCCTATTGCAAAATCTGGAAGCGTTGTAATAATATGATCAAGCATTGGTTATTAAATAGTGTGTCAAAGCAGATATACACCGGCATCTTGTATTTTCAAACAGTTGCACATATCTAGAAAGATCTTCACACACGATGTCATAAATCCAATCTTCCTCAACTATACAAACTTCGACAGCAAATCCATTCCGTCAGACAAGGCAACATGGATTTATCCACTTATCACACCCAAACTCAGTCTCTTTATGAGGAACTATCTAGTCTTTAGGCTACAGCAAGAAGTGTTGAAGATATGTTGATAGAAAGTGAGACAAATAGGATGATTCGTCTTCTCATGGGCTTGAATGACAGTTATGATACTGTAAGGAGACAAATTTTAATGAAGAAATGTTTGCCTTCTTTGTCAAAGGTTTATAACATGCTAGATCAAGAAGACACACAGAGATCTGCTCGTCTAAAATGAATTCTAAATTACGCAGAACGAGATAGTAGTGTCGGATGTGCAGTTCCTTGCGATGCATATGTTATTATGTTTTGAAAATAAACCTTTTAGCGATGGATGCCTAAAAAGAAGATAATAAAAAAAAAGAGCAGTGCAACACGACCACTTACCAGGAGGTCACTAATCCCATTACTACTTTTGCCCAAGTACGATTAAATGTAGAATTCTTATGCGATCCGCTGCATTAGTGTTTCTATGATCGCACCAGTTATTCTATGTCACGCAATCACATATATGCTTCATAGAAATGATTCATCATGTACCCGTCGCTATAAGGTGAGCCTAAATTTAAAGGTGGGTCCTAGATAAATATTTGAAAGGATATTGGATCTTCAAGCTGATTCAGTAAAGAGGGCTGATAATATGGTTTTGATATCGTGATCGATTACATCCAAAAAGTAGGCATGAAAAAGCGTTTTAACGTCAAAATTACGTGCTAAATACAATCCTAAGATATTTGTACCATTGGAACATTATAGGAATTTGAGAGAGCTTTCTGAATAGCTATTGTCATATGTATTGTTTTTCGCGGTGCATTACTTATTGTATTTCAAAAATAAAACGTTGAGTGATAAATGTTAAAAATTGGTAATAATTTTCAGAGGAAAGGTGGGTCAATCTGCTCGTTCTGTGGTAAATCATGATATGTAGTTAATCATTGTTACAAAAAGCATGGTTATCTAGTAGGCTATCCACTGATACAAAAAACACGGTTATCTAGTAGGCTATCCACTGATACAAAAGGGAACGAAGAATGTTTAGAATGTTTCAGCGAATGTTACTGTAGATCAGACACAAACTGTTGGAGATGATTTATCTACTCAAAAATTTCAACAACTTGTTTCCTTCCTCATAACAAAATTGCATTCTCCTAGCTCCACTTCCAACCATGAAGTTCATTCCGTTTTAGTTTCTTCAGAATTTTTGTCATCCAATGGCCCAATTCCTGGTACTTTCTATTCTTCGATCCTTTGTTCTTTTACCAGGATTGATAGGAAGTTTTTTTGTTCTATTAAAAAGAATGTGGTTACTCTTAATGCTTGGATTATAGACATCAGAGCCTCAAACCATATTTGTCACGATAAAACTTCCTTTTCCACTTTCCGTTTGTTACAAAACACTACTGTCACCTTACCCAAGGTGTACTAGTGAGTATTGTTGGAATATGCACCACTCTTTGGGTAGACATCTAGAGGTTAATGATTTTTTTTATTTCCAAATTCAAGTTCAACCTTTTAAGTGTTAGTTATCTTACTAAAAATAGGGGTTGCAAAATATGGTTCGATGAAAATTCTTCTGTTCTTGAGGAGGTTGGGTCATCCTTCTTATTCAAAATTATAGTCTTTGTCTCGTCTTTTTTCTATTTCAAAGGATCACAATCAAAAACTTTTACATTATAAAATCTGCCATAGATCAAAACAGAGACGTTTACCTTTTGTTTCCAATAACCATATTAGTGATTCTTGTGAGTTAGTTCACAGAGATATATGGGGACCTTCATCAGTCACAACCTATGATAGTTTTAGATATGTTCTCACCATTGTCAATGATCACTCTTTGGTTACTTGGGTATATCTTTTTAAAAGTACATATGATGTTCTGCAGATATTTTCCCTAGTTTTGTTAATATGATAGAAAATCAGTTTGAGAGAACAATTAAGGGGGTTAGATATGACAATGCTCAAGAGTTCATCTTCACCCAATTCTTTGATTCAAAAGGGATCACTTCATTTTAATCTTACCCTGAAACCCCTCAATAGAATTTTATTCATATTATGTGGATTCAACACAAAACAATTGGATTTGGGTCAATTTTTATAAAAAGAATGTTGATTGAGTAATTCGACTAATAACAAGAGGACTAGCAGTTATGTTTCTAATATCACTATGATCGAATAAAAAATTATTTCTATAGGACGATCAACTTGATATGTCCGAATAAATTGCCCATCAATTTTGAACAAATGTTCGGAATGACACAAATCAAACACATACATGAAGGTAACTCAAATTTCTACACATTAAATAAATTTGAAATTAAAATGCATACGACAAAACCTTCATATAATTCGATCTTTAATAAAATGCGCAATGTCTTATATTTTGTGTCATTGTTAAGTATTCACAAAAATAATAGGATTTTTCAAACCGCATATGTGAATAACATAAATTTCAGCAACCAATGAAAGATAACTAAATTTCCTATGATGTATCTGAAGTTGGATTCAGATGTCATTGGAAAAATACCCATCCGATTCAATCTATTAAAAAAACCAGTTATCTATTTCCGTCATCCATATGATTTATGCCGATTCTAAACACCGTTATGAACACATATGGACCACAAAATGACACAAAAACAATATGACTACTAAAAATGAAACAAGATTGAACATTACTCAAAATCTACACAATCATAAAGACAATAAAGATAAACAAAAAACAAAAACAAAATAAAGTGACTTAGTGTTCATCAAACACTAATTAGATAAAAACATCTTTCATCTAGATTTGTGGAAATCACGATTACTAACATTTACATCTAAAATTACCTAAACATCATGAATAAAACATCACAGTATACTAAACTATGAAACCCACAATCCAAATGCGAGTACATACACATGTTCGTAAAAAACCAAAATGCAAGAATTCAACATGATTTCCAGTGCAACAAAATTCAACATTACTCAAATTTACAAAATCCTCAAAAAACAATAAAGATAAACAAATTTACAAAATCATCAATTAGATTCCTAAAACTATTTGATGGTTCAATAATTTTGAATACCACAAATCATAATGATAGATATTTTATATCCAATAAGGGTTTGATTGATTGTGTGTTTCATAAATTATTTTGTGATCTACTTATAAACTCATTTATTTGTTGTTCGTGATTGTTATTTGCCTTAATTGTAGATTTAATGATTTCCGATATGCATTAATGACTTAATGTGGTGAATTCGTAAACACTAAAAGTTTATACCTCACTGGACAATCCTAATTACTCAACCATCTTGCAGGTGAACAAGAAAAGTAATTGATGGAATCTGAAATCAGATTCAATAAGAATTTGGTTTTGGAATACGAAAAGTTACACACATGAGAGTTACTATGACATCCCACTCCTAGAATCTAATTAAAAATCTAATATGTAAATGAAGAAACGTCTCTGAATCTTGGATATTCGAGTCAAGAAAAACACACAAAATAAATAAGACTTGTTTTTAAAAAAATCATAAAATATTATGAGTTTTTTTCGTCATCCAAAAATAATAATGGGAGATCCAATGCTGAAAAGCTTAAATTAGTCATTAAAGATACGCTGGTCTTTTGCAAATAGACATAAGATTCTCTTTCTCTAATATACAAAAGAGATCCATGAGATTGACAAATGTCATAGGGTTTTGAGTAGCGAAGATTTTCCGGAGAGCCACCGGAGCAGCTGTTGATCAGCCACCGGAGCAGCCGCTGATCAGTCACCTCGAAGGAAAAGCTATCGAACAAGATAGAAAGAAATAAGAGACAACATATACTAGTTATGGGAGAAAAACAATGAATGGACAAATTATATCCAAACGATTAAAAATTGGTAGGAATTTTCTTGATCTTTTATCTAACTATTTCCAAAAACGATCATTAGGAGTTGCATTCTTGAAAGTTATGATTATTTTCTAGCACACGTTCTACACAATGCAAATATTCGACTAGTCTTTGTGAAAAAAGAAAAAGGATTACCAAATGTATTCAGATCAATCTGAATTTTGGTGAATATATCTATGACAGATAGATCTAATTTTCTATAAAATATCATGCCATTTTTAGCTGTTTGAGAAACATTATTGGTTTACCGAATCCGATGTGTGCAGAATGCTTGTACAACCAGTTAGAGAAGTTTTGTCTTTCGATTGGAAAAATAAAGTCCATTTGACATGAATCTTCGGAAGGATATTCAGGACACATAGATTTAAATTTCGTTTGAAGGAGAAGAAATATTTAGGATGAATAACATACAAAAGTACATTATCAAAATGGAGGCAATGAATCTGCCGACAAGGAAGAATTGGTAGTCTTTGTAAACCAATGGTTAAGGTGAGGAATGATATGTGGATCTGAAGTACAATTATTTTTTTTTAATTATGTTTGTTCTACAATTAAATAGTCATGTGGTTAATAATTGCTTGCAATGGAGAAAATTGTTTGGATTATTAGATATTTATTATGTTATTAGTAACATGTTAACTTAATACTTGATTAATTTTGCATTAAAAAAATTCTTAAATTGTCCCTACGTAAGGGGCAACTCTGCGTTGGTGGTGTGTTGGTATACAACAAAAGTATCCGTGTTTAATGAAATGTAGATAGAGACTTTTCCTTACATTGCGGTAAGGATGTGTTAGTGGTGTGTTGGTCTATAACAAAAATACTCGTGTCTGGTGATTGTAGATAAAGATTTTTTTGATGTATGCGGTGAAGGTGTGTTAGTGTTGTGTTGATCTACAACAAAAGTTTCTTTATTTGGTGAGCTGTAGATAGAAATTGTCTTGTCGTATGTAGTGAGGCTGCGTCTATCGCAAAAGTGTCCATTTTTATTATTGTAGATCGTGAGTGTGGCTGGCAAGCCGCTTACCGCAGTGAGGCGGTGTAAGCAATGAGGCTTGGTTCCTGGACTAGGCAGCGATGACGATATCTGGTGGTGTGTAGAGTTCTTAGGTGTCAAAATTATCGTGCAAAGTGTGATATTATTGGTTGATTGTCTATTTTATTGTTGACTATACATTTTTATTTCCAGATAAAGTATAATTTCGTTATTAGTTGATGTTGCTATTAAATCATGATCCGTGAACAAGCGTAAACGCCTCACTGAATAATTTGTTACTTACCTTTTTTCTTCTTTTCAGTGTGTGTAGGTTAGCGTGTTTCAAAAGTAACTCTGAGTTTTTATGTTGGTATTTAAAAAAAAAATTTGTGTTTTATAATCGGTAACTTACCGTTTCAGCAAAGTAAGTGTGATGGATGGTATAATTTTGGTATCAGAGCATAGGTTTACCAAACTAGTTGTATCTTGGGAGGCAATTTTGAGAGAAAATATTTTTAAAATTGGTTAGAAAGTAAAGAGTTTTCACAATCATAAAGCACCACTAAGCTATACTTACTTCAAGATTATGCAATGTGTAGAGAATGAGGTTTAGAAGCAAAGTTGATCCTTGTCTTTTGTTATGAAGAGATGTTACCAAAGAAAGCTCCTACAATTACAGAACTCGAGCCATTGTTGTGAGAAGTCCATAGATACTCGAGTGAAACGCACTAACGTGACTAGAAAAAGAAGTTATTGAGCTGCCCTAGCTACAAGAGATGCAATAGCAGCAAACCGAGCAAGTCGAATCCATTTTATCTAATTATTTTTATGGATAGTTTTCAAGAAATAAAAAAAGCATTAAATAGAATTGTAATCAGAAGTCTTTGGTCTTGCCAATATATTATCCTTATTCTGTTTTGGATTGTAATCTCTAATAAAAAAAATATAGCTCCATGAGCAAAAGCTCCTCTCATGATGAATCTTGTAATGTATTGGTGATGGGTATATAACATAGCTTGAATCATAAAATTTTGCGCTATGAACGCATAAACAAGTAAAGAGTATCCTCGAGGTATTTATTACTCGAGCACGTGAGAGGAACGGAATGACTCGACTGTATAGCATAGGTTATTTCAGCACCGTAGCGCCTGGTATTCGAACATTGGCTCGCAGCATTTTTTCTAGCCCTTCTTATCCTGAAAAAATAGAAACACCAGCGTCCTTGAACCGATAACCATCTTTCGGAAGATACATCAAGCCAAGTCCCACAACACATGAGAGGTGTAGGAGTAGGAAGATTTGCTTTTTATAGATGGTCAAAATGGTCAAACCTGCTTACAAGACGAATTAGAAAAAAGAAAAAAAAAGCATGGAACTCAAATAACTCACTCAAAACACTTTTTAAAAGATTACATGGTACAATTGCATCCAATAAGCCCTTACGTAATAAAGATCGAACCTAACCCAAACCAACTAGGGAAAAAATAATTAGGATTCATGAAAAAATTGATAATAACACGCAAGAAAAATTATCTTTAGAATTGTTAAGTATTCAAAGGCAAATGTAAATGCTTCCATTGCTTTGAAAAAATGTAGATCCGGTGCAACACAAGCCAAGCACAAGAGGGTGTAGACTCCACATGACTAACTTTAAAGAATGCGTAAGCACCCATAAGCATGACCTTATTTGAAAACTTACAAGAGTATCATGGATGATACGTCAATCACATGCATGAGGAGCCAAGGGTAAAGAAGGTTGTGGGAAATGAGTGATAATGTGTCACTCAGCGAACAATAAACATTTGTATTGAATGTGTGTTCCAAAAAGAGAAGATCTGAAGGATAAGATCTTGTAACAAGCACAAGAGTCATGTTTTTCCTTACATCTGAAAAAAACATATAAATGGTGAGATAAAAAAGAAACAATGTGGAAGGAGACCACACAATAGATCGTAGGACATACTATAAAGGAACCATATATGCGTAGTAAATGTCAAGCATCTTTATGATGAGATTTTGGCATTAACATATCAACCATGTTATGTAATTCATCTTGAAATGATGAATTTGTATCACTAATACCAATAGAATGGTATAAAACTGGAGTTTAGAGCATTCAAGTTGTAGTTTAGAAGATCTTACTGACTCATGAAAAAGATGGATAAAATGACTTACAAGGTGGAGTTGCCTTAAAAGTTAGTATCGACTCAAGGTGTGTATTTGTGTTCATATAATATAATGTGGTTGAAAACATGAAAGAATCATTTACTATCAACCAAAAAACTTAGATATGGTTTGATTACTATTGGACAATGGACGTTCTTTTGAAGAAGAAGCTTTTGTGAGTACACTTTTTGACAAGGTGAATAAAACATCGTCATTCACATAGATGGTAAAAAGAAAAATCGTGGACGTCAAAAAAATTACAAAGGAAAGTGAGAAAGAATTTATTACTGTGAAGTCAACAAAGAAAAGAACAAAATTACACTTTACTGAGGAAGGTGAGAAATGAGGAAGGTGAGAAATAGTTTATTACTATCATAACTTAGATAAAGAGACTATAAAGGAGTTGCATAATGTTTACCATTGCTAAAGAAGAATGTCTACTGATATGATAGTTATTTATCTCCAATGACATGTAATAAGAGAACTCATAGGAGAGGATACTTGCTAAAAATGGAGTATTATATTTTAGAACAACTCGAAGATAAATGTTTCGTTTAAGCTCTACGAGTTAGCAACCATGAAATTGAACTTCTCATATGTTCATATAGACATGTATCCAGTTAACCATACTCAAAAACATATATGATGTTTCTATTCGTTAATAAATTATAAATGAGATGCAGAGTGAACTCTTTTCAAAAGGGAAGTCGTTGGAATTTTAAAATCCAAAGGACTACAAAATAAGTTTAGATAGGACAATGGACAGTAACAAGGGATCTTTATAGAATGCATAGATTTATTGTTAAGCAAATCATGATAGAAAATCATATATGGAGCCGAGGAGTTCAACACTCCAAGGGTTACTCGTAATAGTATGTGGGGTAAACCATTTTTTGTTACGAGATAGACACATGAATGGAAACTCTTATAGAAGGACTCTCTAAAGGTTGAGTTAAAACCAATTGGGGAAAAAGCAATCCCACGAATTTGCGGACGAATTCATTTTTAAGTGGGGGAGAATTATAACATCGCACTCATGGAATCTGATTAAAACCCTAACTTACAAATGGAGCACCATCTCGGGATCGTATTTATTCTGCGTGCTTTTCTTTACTCGAATAAATAAAATGAGATCTAATATTGAAAGCTCAAATTGTTAATTAAGAATACTATGGTCTTTTGGAAATAGACTTAAGGTTCTCGTTTTCTTATATATAAGAGAGATCCACGAGATTTAGGAGTTTCATAGGGTTTTGAGTAGCGAAACTCTGCTAGAGACCCATAAAAAAAGCCCCTAATCAGCCACTTGGAAGGAGAAGCTATCGAGTGACGTAGAAGATGTAAGAGACAACATATACCAGTCATCGTAGAAAGAAAAAACGAATGAGAAAAATCCAAATAATCTGAAAACTAGTAGGAATGTTCTTGACTCTTTTATATAACTACTGTCGCAAACGGTTTGTCATTAGGAGTTTAGTTCTAACAGTTATAATTGTTTTCCAGCACATGTTCTACATAATGCGAATCTCCGACAAATGTTAGGGCAAGAAGAAAAAGGATTACCAAACATAATCAGATCGATTTTAATTTTGATGAGTATATCCGTGATAGATAGATCTAATTTTTTGTAAAATATCATTTCTTTTTTAGCTGTTTCAAATATATTATTGGTTTATGGAGCTTGATGCATGCATAATGCTTCTGCCACAAGTTTATGAAGTTGTGTCTTTTGAATGGACAAACAAAGTCTATTTGACGTGAGTATTTACGGAGACATTCAGGACACATAAATCTAACTCTCGGTTGAGGGAGAAGAAATTTTAGGATCAATAACATACAAAAGTATGTTGTCGAAGTGGGCAATGAATCTTCCCGACAAAGAAGAATTGGTAGTCTTTGTAAGTAGTGGCTAAAGTGAGGGGTGATTTGTAGATTTTAAATACATATTCATTAAGAAATTTTGTAATTATATTTGTTCTAAAATTAGATAATCATGTGGTTAATAATTGCTTACTTTTGAAAATATTGTTGGGATGATTAGATATTTATTATGTTATTAGTAATATGTTAATTTAACATTTGATTAATTTTGCATTAAAAAAGTGAAATTTGGATAGATGACAAAGAACAATACCCTAGCAGAATAAACACTGAGAAAATTGTTCATTGTTCAATTCACCGAAATACGAAATACACTATAAGAAAACTGCCAAAATATGACTGCAATTTGCGACTACATACGTAGTCACAAAATTTGCGACCACATTTGCCACGATTTTGCGACCACTTTGCGACTACAGAGAAGTAGTCGCAAAGTGGTCGCAAAAGTGTGACCAATACATGTAGTCGCATATTGGTCGCAATACGCAACCAATTAGAGATTGAAATGCGACTCTTTTGCGACTGATCTATGTAGTCGCTAATCAGTCGTAAAATAGCGACTGATTAGGGACTACATGTGGAATATCACTTGGTAGTCGCATATTGGTCGCTAAAAATGCGACCAATTTGCGACTACATGTTGTAGTGGCTCTTCAGTCACAAATAGTGGAAAAATGCCACAATAAAAACATGTGCGTGTTAGGTATAACGACATTTAAGCGACTACACTATTGTAGTCACAAAATAGTGGCAAAGCAGTGGCAAAGTAGTGGCAAAATGTTGTATATATATGTCCCATCCCATTCTTTCATTTGAAGAATCGAAGGAAAAAAATCTTAAAACATGTGGGGAAATTATAATAATTTGAGAGATTGGATATACAGAAGGATTGATAATGAAACAAGAAATATATCGGCAGAATTTGCACAAGGCATGGAGCAGTTCATGAATTTTGCAAGTAGTCAACTAATAGCTCAAAGTAGCGGAGGTAAGTTTTTCTGTCCTTGTATTAATTGCAAAAATGATAAATTTATTCCGGGACGGAAAATATGGAGTCATCTATATAGTCGAGGATTTATGCCAAATTATTATATTTGGTATAAACATGGAAAAGAGCTGAATGTTCAGTTAGGGACGAGTACTAGTCGGGGTGATGTCCAAAGAAATCAGGGAGGTACGCGTGGTTGTACTAGTGATGAAACAATTGGTACATCCGGTAATAGATATGTTGAAATGGTGACGAATGCATTTCGTGAGACAACGACTGATGATCATTGGTACTATAATCAGAATGAAGAAGAATATAATTATAATGAAGAAAAACGGCCTAATGAAGAAGCACAAAATTTTTACAACATGTTAGAAACTGCGAAAAATCCATTGTATGATGGTTGTCATGAAGAGCACTCACAGTTATCTTTAGCTGTTCGGTTCATGAACATCAAGTCTGATTTTAATTTACCAGAAAAATATATGGATTCTTGGGCGGAGCTGTTTACAGAATACTTGCCCGAGGAGAATCAGGCAATGGTTCATATTATGAAACCAAAAAATTGATGCAAAATTTAGGCCTCCCGTTTTATACAATTGACGTGTGTGTTCAAAATTGTATGATCTTCTGAAAAGAAGATGAGAAATGGGAAAAATACAAATTTTGCGACTCCCCCCGATATAAGCCAAGAGAGGGCAGTATGAGAATACCTTTCAGTCGTTTGTGGTATTTACCTATAGGTGATAAATTTAAAAGAATGTATCAAAGCGAGAAAACCGCAGAGGCAATGAGGTGGCACGCAGAGCATGAAGCAGAAGACGGAGAAATGCGTCATCCATCTGATGCTGAAGAGTGGAAAAATTTTCAATATCTAAATCCTAGATTTGCTACTGAATCTCGAAATGTTTATCTTGGCTTATGTACTGATGAGTTCAATCCATTTGGGATGTCTCGTAATCATTCATTATGGCCGGTGATTATCACTTCATATAACTTGCAACCAGAGATGTGTATGAGGAAAGAGTATTTGTTTCTAACAATTCTGAATTCGAAGCCAAATCATCCGCGTGCTAGTCTGGATATATTCCTCCGACCTTTGATTGATGAGTTGAAAGAATTATGGTCTACGGGAGTTGATGCATACAATGTATCCTTGAACCAAAATTTCAATCTAAAAGTCGTGTTACTATGGATGATAAGCGATTTTCCCGCTTATGGAATGTTGTCAGGATGGACAACGCATGGAATACTGGCTTGTTCAATTTGTAAGGATTATACGAAGGCATTTCAAGTACCAAATGGGAGAAAGACGTGTTGGTTTGATTGTCATAGAAGGTTTCTTCCTAATGGTCACCCGTTACGGAAAAATAAAATAATTTTTTTAAAAGGGAAGCATGCTTTGAATGACTATCCTCCACAATCATTGGCAGGCGAACAAGTTTTATACGAGCGAATAAAAACTGTCAATCCTCTAAGAACATCTGACTGCAGAGGAAATGGTCATGAAAGTAAAGAAAAAGGTTACGGAAGCTGGCATAATTGGCACAAAGAAAGCATATTTTGGGAGTTGCCGTACTGGACGGATCTTAACCTTCAACATAATCTTGATGTGATGCATATAGAGAAGAATTTTTTCGATAACATCATTAATAATGTTATGAATTTGAAAGAGAAATCAAAAGATATAGTTAAGTCAAGGTTGGATATTACGAATTTTTGCTCTCGAAAAGAGTTGCACGTGGATGGTCGAGGTAATGCTCCATTCCCTATATTTCGATTGACACAAAAATCGAAAGAGCGGTTATTGAAATGTATGATGTCAAATTTCCTGGTGGCTATGCAGCAGATTTAGTAAATTGCGTGGATATGGATGGACTAAAGTTCTCGGGCATGAAAAGCCATGACGGCCATGTTTTTATGGAAAAGCTTCTCCCTTTTATATTTATAGAACTTTTACCATGGAACGTTCATCTAATATTATCAGGTAAATATAGTAATAAATATATTTTTTATTGGAAGTACATAAATTAATAATAATTTCTTGTAGTAATTAATTGTCTATGGTAATATATATATATATAGGGATTAGAGGATTTTTCCGTGATTTATGCTCCAGATCATTACAACAAAACCGTGTCCGAATTCTGAAGGAAAACATAGTCATAATTTTGTGCAATTTGGAAAAGATCTTTCCGCTTTCATTTTTCGACGTCATGGAGCATCTCCCAGTACATCAATCATACGAAGCTGAATTGGGTGGATCTATGCAATATAGGTGGATGTATCCATTTGAAAAGTTTTTTAAAAAACTAAAAAGCAAGGTCGATTTTTGAATCATATGTGAAGATGAGATATCTTACTCTTCGGAACATTACTTTGCTGCGCACATACGCACGAAAAACAGGTAACATAAATTAATTTTTATGTTTATTAATTAATTATTTTATTATATATGAATGACAAATTTTCGTGTTGATATATCCTGTAATTAATATAATATATATATACAGGTCTACAAGATTCGATGAAAGTGACGTTCTTGTATATCCGGATCTCGGAGTACTAGATATATTTACGCACATGGGTCGTCCAAGTGGTAAATATAAAGAAATATGGCTCTCTAAAAAGAATATAAATATGCACATGCATATATTTTACGGAATTGTGAATATTTTCGACCACTAGAGAGGTATATGAAAACAATTAATTGCATTTATTACATTTCAGTTCATTGTATCAAGCAATATATATTAATTTTTAATATTTACTTTTGTAGCATGTTTTAAGATCACATTCGATGTACGTATCCATATCTTTTGGAAGATGACATTTCATCGAAAAGAGAGGAAGAGTTCCACATATGGGTTAGAGATTATGTATGTTTAATTATTTGACATGTATATTATATTTCATTTATTAATTTTGAAATACTAACTTTAATTTTATATATATATGATCATAGGTCAATTCATGCACTTCCACAAATTCACGTATCTTTCCTATATGGGCTCAAGAATTAATTCAAAGGCCGATGAATAAAGTGTTAACTTGGCCGATGTATTTTTACAAGAGGTTATATGTGTTACACACAAAGAAACATGGACATAGAAGAAAGACATATAACTGTGGTATTTATGTGAAGGAGGACAATTACTCAGATGCATCAGATGAAACTGATTTCTACGGGATTTTAACAGATATCATTCAACTTGAGTATGTCGGCCTCCTAAATTTGAAGATCACGCTTTTTAATGTGAATGGTACGATCCTACGCTTTCGAAAGGTACTCGGAAGTCGGAAAATGGCGTCGTTGATGTCATATCATCGGGGAAATACTACAAATACGAACCATTTATTCTCGGTACCTATTTGTAAATAATTAACTATATAATTAATTTTGTTAAAAATATATAACTAATTTATATTTCAATACTTATGATGTATCAGCCTCTCAAGCAGATCAAGTTTGTTATATTCCCTATCCGCACACTAAATCATCATCAAAACAAACATGGCTCAGTGTTTTGAAAGTTAATCCTAGATCTAACATTTTGGGGAAATACAAAAACAAAGACGAGATTGGCCTCTTGCAACAAAAAATGATGAAGAGGTAATAGTTGTTCAAGAGATAGAAGTAGATCGGTTGGTCGATAGAGTTAACCATACGGAAGAAATTGATTTCAATGTCAGAAATACGGAACTCGAAGATGAATTTCAATGTAATATTTCATCTTCAGATGATGACGAGGACGAAGAAATGTAATAAATATAGTTATCGTGTTATGCATTTTGGACATATAATTCTTATATAATTCAATTTATTCCCAATAACAATATAATTAAGGTTTTATGACACAAATTGTGACTGATTTGCCACCATTTTGCCACTTCATTGATAATATGGTGGCATTTCAGTCACAAAAATTACACGTAGTCGCAAATCTGTCCACTGATGTGGATACAACACACGACAATGACATTGTAAGTGATTGCTTCAATGCTTCCACTATGTTATTTACCGTTTAACAATATATTTATGTATTTTATGTAGGAATTAGATATAAATGTGCAATGCAGTGCTACTGCAAGGCCTTCAGAGGCTGTGAATGATCCCGCTGGACACATGGATGAGGTATGTAACATGTCTAACTTTTAGTTAATTATGTAATGGCTTATATGAACATAATGTGGTTGTTTCGTTATCTTGGCTATTATCATACAACTCGGCAGTTATAAAAAAATGTTGTAATTTGTTGATATAGGCATTGCTTAGCAATATGCTTTCATATATGTTATGCAGAGAGAAGGCACGAAATTGCAATGAATTCTGTAGCACCGCCTCTAGAGCATACGAATGTTGGATCTGGTGATGTGGAAGATGTATGCAATACTATTTGAGATTAGAAAGTGCATCTAAAGTTTATATGTAATTGTCATACGTAATTGTTATCATGTATTTGATACGGTATTTCAAGAGTTAGCGTTTAATTTCAACCATGATGTTATACCGATGATGTCTAGCCACCCTTCTGATCCCGGAATGGCTGATGTTTGTGATGTGCCTGTAGAGGTCTATGTTTTCTTGATTCTATTTCGTATTTGTGCTATTAAATGTATTCGTTAATAACATAATCAATTTATTATACGACAACATTTTTATTAATATTTATTTAGGAAAATGTTGAAGTTGATGGTGGCAATCCCAATGTTGAATCTTCTACTCTTGTTACTCGTAAAAGTAAGAGGCATAGGACTGGTGACTTTAGTACATAGAACAAATTAGTTCTTTTTAATTCATCTCCAATTAACCAAGTCGAATATAAATTCGGAGTTGACGAAACTGTAAACTACAATATTAAGTTTGGGATACTCTACAAAACATGGCATCTCCATGGTAAATAGAGTATAATCTTAGTCTATTTATTTCCATCTAATTGTAATATCATATTTCAGTATGATTACCCTTCCTAATGGTGCATCAGTTACCAACATGGATATTTGTTCAATTGTTGAGAGAATATCCGTTATGGATTCAAAGATACATGATTCCAATATATTCTATTTTATGTTTAATGTTAATGTGTTATTTATTTGTTAATGTTTGTCCGTAATAGACCATTGATGCGCTTATACTATACACACGCATGGCGTATGACACTATAAAAAAACATCCATTTTGCGACCACAAAAGTGGTCGCAAAACTCGAAATTGCGACTACTTTGCGACCACCAGAAGTACTTGCAAAATCAGAGTCGCAAAAATATGTAGACGCAAATTAGTCGCAAATTTGCGACTGATTTGTGACCACGGTAATAGTGGTTTAATTTGCGAGTGATTTGCGACCAATTGGTGGTGACTATTTTTGCGACTACTTTGCCACTGAATTTCCGTAACAAATTTTGCCACTGTTTTGTGACTACATATGTGGTTGCGAAACTCGTAGTCACAAATCAGTCACATAATTTTGTGATTGATTTGCGACTACAAGAGTCACGCAGTCGCAAATCAGTCACAAAATTTTGTGACTGATTTGCGACTACATGAACCATAGCAGTCGCAAATCAGTGACAAAGTTTTGTGACTGATTTGCGATGGCAGAGTCATGTAGTCGCAAATCATTCACAAAATTTTGTGACTGATTTGCGTTGTCCATCCTAACAACATTCCATAAGCGGGAAAATCGCTTATCGTCCATTGTAACACGACTTTTAGATTGAAATTTTGGTTCAACGATACATCGTATGCATCAACTAACGTAGACCATAATTCTTTCAACTCATCAATCAAATGTCGGAGGAATATATCCAGACTAGCACGCGGATGATTTGGCCCCAAATTCAGAATTGTTAGAAACAAATACTCTTTCTTCATACACATCTCCGGTGGCAAGTTATATGGAGTGATAATCACCGGCAATAATGAATGATTACGAGACATCCCAAATGGATTGAACCCATCAGTACATAAGCCAAGATAAACGTTTCGAGATTCAGCAGCAAATCTAGGATGTAGATATTGAAAAAATTTCTACTCTACAGCATCAGATGGATGACTCATTTCTCCGTCTTCTGCTTCATGCTCTACGGGCCACCTCATTGCCTCTACGGTTTTCTCGCTTTGATACATTCTTTTAAGTCTATCACCTATAGGTAAATACCACATACAACTGAAAGGTATTCTCGTCCTGCCCTCGCTTGGCTTATACCGGGGGAATCACAAAATTTGCATTTTTCCCATTTCTCATCTTCTTTCTAGAAGATCATACAATTTTGAACACACACATCAATTGTATAAAACGGGAGGCCTAAATTTCACATCAATTTTTTGGTTTCATAATATAAACCCGTTGCCTGATTCTCCTCGGGCAAATATTTTGTAAACAGCTCCGCCCAAGAATCCATACATTTTTCTGGTAAATTAAAATCAGACTTGATGTTCATGAACCGAGAAGCTAAAGATAACTATGAGTGCCCTTCATGACAACCATCATACAATGGATTTTCGTAACTTCTAACATGTTGTAAAACTTTTGTGCTTCTTCATTAGGCCGTTCTTCTTCATTATAATTATATTCTTCTTCGTTATGATTATAGTACTGGTGATCATCAGTCATTGTCTCACAAAATATATCCGTCACCATTTCAACATATCTATTACCAGATGTACCAACTGTTTCATCACTAGTACAACCACGCGTACCTCCCTGATTTCTTTGGACATCACCCCGACTAGTACTCGTCCCTAACTGAACATTCAGCTCTTCTCCATGTTTATACCAAATATAATAATTTGGTATAAATTCTCGACTATAGAGATGACTCCATATTTTCAATCCCAGAATAAATTTATCATTTTTGCAATTAATACAAGGACATAAAAACTTACCTCCGCTACTTTGAGCTATTGGTTGACTACTTGCAAAATTCATGAATTGCTCCATGCCTTGTGCAAATTCCGCCGATATATTTCTTGTTTCATTATCAATCCTTCTGTACATCCAATCTCTCGAATTATTATAATTTCCCCACATATCTTAAGATTTTTTTCCTTCGATTCTACAAATGAAAGAATGGGATGGTGCATATATATACAACATTTTGCCACTACTTTGCCACTACTTTACCACTGCTTTGCCACTACTTTGCGACTACAATAGTGTTGTCGCTTAAATGTCGTTATACCTAACACGCACATATTTTTTATTATGGCACTTTGCCACCACTTTGTGATTGAAGAGCCACTATAGCATGTAGTCGCAAATTGGTCGCATTTTTAGCGACCAATATGCGACTACCAAGTGATTTTCCATATGTAGTCCCTAATCAGTCTCTATTTTACGACTGATTAGCGACTACATAGATCAATCGCAACAGAGTCACATTTCAATCTCTAATTGGTTGCGTATTGCGACTACAGGTATTGGTCACACTTTTGCGACTACTTTGCGACTATTTCTCCGTAGTCGCAAAGTGGTCGCAAACTCGTGGCAAATGTGATCGCAACTTTTGTTACCACGTATGTAGTCGCAAATTGTAGTCGCATTTTGGCAGTTTTCTTGTACCGTGATAAAATTAAAGTTGCACATCCAGGATTTGATTATGAGTTTTATAACACCGAGTTTGTTACAAATATTTCATCTCATTACACCAAATTTTCAAATATTGTAAACAACAACAAAGGGATGTTTAAATTTCATACTACTCTACTCAGTTATTTTGACTAAGCAGTTACTACCACCGACCTACCTAGACGTCTTTATTTCACGTTCAATTTTGACAGGCAGCAGTGGGTAGGTATATGTGTTGATTTATATTATTCTATTCTAAATGTATTGGATTGCAATACGTCATTTTGTAGCCTTAGTCTTATCAAAAAGACCTTATGCCAATTACCAAAATGATTCCATTCCTACTTCGGCAAGCGGTGAGTGATGACGATGATCTTATCCCCATAAAGAGTAATGTTCAAACAATGTTAGGTATACCTCAAAATGTTGCACATACTGATTCTGGTGTAGCTTATGTTGATTAATAGCTTCCTGGCCAAACTAACCAGGTAAACTCCATCCTCTTTGTCATTTAACTCATACTCTTTCTTTAACATACGAACTCTGAAACCTGACGAATTTTCGAAATTTTTACTCACGATTTCATACACTTTTGGTGTCATCGTTGTTGTAGAGGTGGATGAAGCTTCACATCGATATGCGATTCAAGCCGTCATGCTTGTCCTGATGAAATCCAATAATGGAATAATCAGCAACTCTCGTGCATATCTTAGTACCGAGTTCAGTGACTCTGCGTTATTACTCGTCTTAGATTGTAACGAATCCCGATGAAGTGCGAACCCTATCTGGTACAAATATTCTGCACAAGGTTGGCTTATCTTCTTAATTTCGTTGAAATAGGTGTAGAAGGCCTATCGTATGTATGCCAGAGTAACCTTTGACACCAGGAAACAGAGGTTCTTATCTTTAAATGTCGTTTTGATGTTCCGTTGTAGATGAACAATGCATGCATAATGTCCACAACGTGGGTACACCTGATAGGTTAACACGAAAGGTTATCAGATATTATGGCGTGCATAGATCTAAACCTACTCATACAACACTATCATATATACAATCGTATAAAGTTGAAAATAAAACGTTACCTTTCTTAGGGTAGAGTATATTGAAGAATGTCGGTCCGATACAAAAACAACCTCCTCGTGATCTGGGACGATATCCCGCAACTTTTCAAAGAACCATTCCCATGCCTGGTCGTTTTCATTGTCCACAATGCCAAATGCTAATAGAAAAATCTGATAGTTGCCATCTTCTAAACTTCCGATTAAGAGACATCCATCATATTTCCCCTTGAGATGTGTACCGTCAATGACGACCACTTTTCGCATGTATGGATATCTCTTTACACTTGTTCCAAGTGCTACAAACAAATATTTGAAACGATTTCCGATCTCGTCATCGTGTAAACCGACTCCATCGATACAATAGAATCTGGTTTCGCCTTTACTAGATGGTGGAGGTACGACGGCAGCATTTTGTAAGAAGAGATTTGTCCATCGATGTTCATATACAATGCTTTATGTCTTGATTTCCATGCTTTCTAGTAAGAGATATGGACATCATATTCTCCCCTCATTATCTCCCGTATCTCGTTTGGACGTGGTCTCAATCCATGTTCATTGTATCTGCTCTTCACTATTTTTCCAATCAATGTAGACGATGCTTGCTTTTGATAACTGCTACGCTCGTCGACACTACAGATGTGTTCTGCATGGACTCGCCTTATTTGATACCTATGTTAAAAATTATTAAATACCTTGCTGCATACATATCAAAACATTTTACCTAGTCAAGTAACCTTACCAATCTGATTCCAACATTTTTATCGTGTATACGCGCCATACGCAAGACTTCCTAGTGCACTCAAGTATCATCATGTTTGGCGTTGATCGTGTGGTCTTATAAGTGAACTTATGCCATATTGCATATATGGCCAAATGAGTCTTAAATGCGTTTCGATCTTTGAATACCATTCCGACATACAAATCATTCTGGTCATGGACACCTAACCCTGTTTCTGGAATGAAACCATATACTTGCAAAACAAATGTAAACTGTAATAATATATTTACAAATATAAGAGTAACATTATTGGATAACTTACCATCCCAATCATTTTCGTTGAACACATTCTCATCACCCTGTGAATCATGCCTTGTTTCGGCTTTGTTTTCAATGGACTCTCTACCAATGATTAGACCAAAAAATAACTCCCTTGGTCCAGCTTTTCCACTATTGGTCCCTTTCCCTTGTCTACCAAATCTCTTCTTTCACTCATCCTTGCTTCAAAAGATTCTCTTACAATAAATTTTGGCACGCATAAGATAAATATTATCCAATATTTCCAATGTTATACAATTAACTATACACTATTTAATCTGCACTGACCTTGCCCCTCGGCATAATCCAAATGTAATGTTGAGAATATATCATCTATATGTATCTCTTCTTGATCATTATTACGTAAAAACAAATCTATGTCCTCGCGAATGCTTGTAGGACTCTCGGATGCTACGACGCTTATAGATGACCCCCTTGAATGAAATTCTCCCTTCACATCTCTCCATCTGAAAGTAGATGGTAAACTATCTAAGATTTCCCTACTGGATTCTTGGAAGTATATGAGTTCGTTTTAGTTAGTATTTCTTGCAGAACGGACAAACTCATCGGGAAGAGGTTGTTATGGCCCATCATTCCTACAACAAAATAATTGAAAGTCAACAATACTTCTGGATATTATGTTTCATTTTTGATAGTTACATATTGTTGGAATTGTTACCTTGGTATTTGATGTTGTTTGTATACAGATCAACATCATCAATGCCAAGGAAGTTTTATGTACCTACAACATTACTTATAACTGTTAAAAATGACATGTATACCTTGATTGCTTCTTCACCCACTGTCACACAAAGTGCCATCAAGAAATGATTCATCTTCAAAGCCATGAATAATTCAGCGTCCCATCGTTTTCTATATTAAAAGGGGGTGTACACATATTTTCTTCTGTCATCATCCATTCTAGCATTTGGTATGTCATTGCAATTGATACATTTTCATCGATAAGACAACAAATTACACCCTTTCTTCAATAATCAAATATGTTATGTTTTGGAGCACCAACACAGCTTCCATTTGGTCACTTCTTTATTTATGGAATTTCCATATTCCATCAGTTTGTTTTTCCCAATGACCGTGGTGCAGCCTCACTAATAGAACATTGCTAAGATATTTATGTATATTTTAATAGACATATTATCTGTTAAATATTATTTTATGGTTGTAAAATTTATTGTTGCATGACAAAATGTTCCGTATTGTAGTGTATATGTAATGATGCAATGTCATAAGATTTAATTTGATTTTCTACATGTCACTGATACCTATGGAGAATGAAATTATCATATCAATGTTATGCATTGTAAATTCAAATCTGATATTAAACATTCCTAAGGTTATTATATATATTGTAATCTATTTTTTATACGTTAACATCTTATTTATCAATTTGAAATTATAAAATATTTTTCTCATTTTATATTTTTGTCCTAATCCAAATGCGATTTTATTATACAGTTTTTGCATTTTTCAAAATGTAAAATGTCATAGTATTGTTCAGTTTTTGTACTTTTGCACTTTTATAAGTGTGTACTATACATCCAATATTGGAGTGTCATAAATTGTAATTTTATTGTCTACATATCAATGGGACCCATGTAAATAAAATGTCATAAAAATGTGATGCATTCTAAATGAAAATACCTTATTAAATAGTGCCAAACTCATCATATATAATATAATCTATTTATTATACTTTAACATTTAGTATACTATTTCGAAATTTTGAACATATTTTTACTATATTTCCATTTGTTGTCCTACTCCGAATAACAATTTTATTGAACTGTTTTTTGTACTTTTCAAAATATAAGATCTTTGAACACATGTTCAATAGGACACATGTATGATAGGTATGAGTATAAGTGAATTAAAAATTATATTTCATAGATAAATTTTCTATGTAAGTACAAATTTTTGATGGAAAACATCAATGATGAAAATATCCACTCCATGAGTTTCCATTTTCATGCATCCTAAATGACTATAAGTGTTGTCAAAATAATCGTTTATAGTTAACTAGTTTATGTAAATGTAAATGCTACCATGAATTTTACATAACTTAAGATAAAAATATTTATTTGTGTACATAGGTTTCAGTTTCTTAATCTGAATGCTAGCCGCATAGATGCTTCTTTGTTGAAGCACATGCATGAACGAATTGCTAGTTGGTGATGAGTATATGGAGATTATTTCTTAAACATGGAAAGAGAACTAGAAATATAAATCTAACTCTTCTAATACACGACATAGTAAAAGCACTTACCTTTCTTCAACAACTGGAACACGTGTTTGTTATCTCTTAAAGTATTTATTTGCTTCAACTTCACTGTTGCAACTTGGTAAGAATGAGAGAGAAGTTCATCAATAGTGGTTGTTTCATCTACACGACCAATATATACACTTTACATTTGTTTTTAACGTATACACTCGCTGACAACTTATCTATGTGATGTTACACGAATCCAAACTGAATCAGTGCATTAAATGCACGCCGTAATTTTGTCATCTAACGGCTGAGATTCAATGTGGAGATCCATTTTGCAACAGTGTAGTTGTAGAAGCTATCATATCTTCAGTCAATTCACCGGGTGTCAGTAAGAATACTATCATATCACTGTCTACGAGTAGAATATGTCGTGTGATGTGTTAGGATAAAATCGGCAACTTATAACATAAGTGAACAATTAAAAAACAATTAGTTTATTAATTTGTCATTTTCCTAATTAAATCTCATTTATATGTTATTACACCAATTTCTTCTTAAAAATATTATTAAATTGTTACAGCGTATGCGGTAAACAGACATAAACGCCTCATTAAGTTTGTGACTCACTTTTTTTTTTCTCTTTTTTAGTGTGTAAACATGTTTTACAAACAATTGACATTTATGTTGATGTTTTAACAAAAAAAAAGAGATGTGTTTTCCATCTTTTAAGTAAGTGTGACGAGTGTTATGGTTACAGCAAAAATCATTTGAAATCTTGATTCCGAACACATAATGAGCAAAGTTTGGTGTTGTACCGTGTTTGTGTCTATACAACTTTCCTGTATTCGAAATGTGGTGATCTTTGAAATTAACTGGATATATTAAAGTGCACCAAATACATACGTCTTTCACAGGTGCCATCAGAATGCTAATCCAGACTGAATTCCTCAAGCCATATCATAACTTCGTTCCTCTGCACAAGCAAGCCAATAACAAATAACCAGTGATAAACACGATAAAGACCGTATAATGCAAGAACCCAAGACGAAAAGGATCAACAAAGTATCATTTGGGCGTGTCGACTCGTGATGATAAAAATGACAATGACAACGTGAGACAAATAATAGTAACATATCGTTTTCTGACTATAGGTGGGAATCATTACCATTATGAAGTTCCATGTTCGTCCAGGATCATTGTAACGAGCAAGCATACAACCCATCTTAGGTTTAAGACCATCTTTACGAAGACTGTTCCTCAGTTCATTTTCTTTTGAGCGCACAACTTACTCTGTCGGTTTCCCACTGAATTTTACTGCTGCAGCAAAACCCCCTTCCACCTTCTTCAAATTTATTTTTTCTTCATTCGGCATCGGTAAGCTAAAGTGACAAGCAAAAACGCTCTTTTATAAGTCAGTCTCATAACCATATTTATAGGTGACAAGCTTTTTACCTGCTGAGATCTTTTCCTGATGGAATGACAATTTGAGCAGACACTTCAGAGAAATCAGCATCTGTTGCTTGGGTAAACACTGGAGTTGTCATTGGTATTTTCTCCATTGTCAGAGTTTTTTCGAAATATGTAGCTTCAGGTTGCATTTGTTACATATATAAAAAATATGCCAGACGAATTTAGGGACAAAAACTTCCTCAAAATAACTTACAAAACTCTTACCCAGCCACATTGTTAAACCCTGAAGAGCCAGAAAGCTTGTCACGATTTGTCTCAACCACTATGAAGGGTTCGTAAATTCTGACCTCCCAAACAAATAAAATCCAATTTATTCCATTTCCAAGAACAATTTGCACATTGGTGCACTAAGCCAAAATTTTTTTTCAACTGATATGCAATTTGTGACCTCGTAGTTTGCATTTCTTTTTAGTATTTGATACTTTGGAGTTTCCAAGTCAGGCATTTTATATATCCGTAACTGCAAACAAGAAAAAGAAAGTAAAACCATAACTAACTTGTAAGAGATGATTAACCATTATTTAAGGAAGCTCAAGAAATCAAATGAGATAAGCCACCTGCTTCAATACATCAACAAGGCCTTCTTGCGAAAAGTAGGCATTTTCATCAATAGAGTCCTACAAATCCAATCTTAATAAGTCGACCACACCAACAGATATTTTCACAATGAAAAAAAGACAATACCAGATGACTGCAAAACTTTTTAGTTTCTGGATTAACCTCCATGATGGATTTTCCTGTGAACACAAGCTCTGGTTTCCATGGAAAAAGCAAGAACTTCATCACCATAGTCCATCTTGTGGTTATCTCGTAGCAGCTGCATCAGTCTATCTTCATATATGATTTAAAATTGATTTATGATCAGTTTAATATAGCAAGAATTCTGACTTGGTTTTGGTGGACTTGCATACAAAATTTCACAATCTTATCTTCCATTCTGTTAGTTCTACAACGGCATTAAAGCATTTTTCTGCTCCTTTCTTTGATCCTAGCTCAACATTACACATTTTTCATTTTGATTCTCGCTAATCCCACCATATGTAAGCTCCTGTGATACAAGTATACTAGTGGGTGTTCTCATTCAATCCATTCAATAAAATTTCACTGACAAATTGCAGAATCGAGCTCCAATCTAAGTTTTGATCAACTTTCAAAGGTCGCATTGTTAATAATTGGTATAGGAATGTATAAAGTTTCAGTTCAAAGGAAAAATCTTAAAAACTAGTAAGAACAAATTTGTCATAGAATAATAGAATCATCCACAAATTAAATGATAACCATGTGAATTTCGGAAAGAAAGTTAACTGGGAAATTAGAAAGGACCTGTTTCGCCCAGTGAAGCCGAAAATCAGGAGAGAATAGATTCTTCAGGAGAGAAATGTTGAAGAGATATCCACTTATAGTGTCATGCTTGGTGATGGGGTCTCTGAATTTCACGCGCTCATCGTAGGCCATTCGATCGATTCCTTGGTCGTCGAAAAGGTGAGGAAGATCCTTGTATAAGAACTCAACGAGCTGTTGCATGTCGACCGTCGACGAAGTCGGTGGCGTTTCATCGCCCACGTGCAGACTCATAGTCGGCCGCAGCTGGGGCGTTCGGGATGCGCCGCGGAACAGGAAGGAAACGGGTGGTAACATGCCGCTGGAACTTACTTCCCACGACGGTAAGAATTGACTGGTGGAGATGGCCGTACAGCAGCAGCCAGAGATATTTGATAGAGTTTCTAGTATGTTGTTCCCTTTTATTTCTGGTGCCTACAAGCTATAGTGTTTTCTTCCTACGCTATTGTTATGTTGAAACTTGAAACTGAGTGTTCTAAAACGTGTTAGCAAACGCCTTGAACTTAATTGTCTATCCGGATGTCTCCTGAGAGTTTTATTTGTTCGGAAGGAGAAAGTACAACAGAATTTTAATTAGAAATATAACTATTTAATTACAAAATTAATCCATATTTTTATTACTGAATTGTTTATCTTAGTATTTTTTTTAAAGTTTATTACAAATTTTTACTACTGAGATATCATTAACAATAAAATTAACACATCATAAAATAATTCATATTTGTTATAAAAACACTATCTAATTTCAAATGTATAAGTTTAAATATGCCGCAACAAATTTTTTGTTAACTTTTGTATAATATTAAAAATACTAGATCTAGATTTACGTAGTACTAGAAAAAAATATTCACATATTATTATTAATTATTTATTTAATAAATATAAATTAGATACTTACATAATTTATATTTTATTTAAATTTTTTTTTTGTAAAATTTTAATATTGATTATACAAATAAAATAGATAATAAAATCGGATTATTCAAATGAATTTAATTTATATTTATAAGACAATTATTAAATAGGTAAAAATTGTATATATAATAAATATTCAATTAAACCAATATTTTATTTTATATTTTATTTAGCTAATATTTCAAAATCTCAACTTGTTTGCCCTTAGATTTTCATTAGTCGGATCTAAACTGATTCTTCAACAATGGTGACTGAGATGAAATAGTCAACACAATAAACAAAGACAAAAACTACGTTTCCAACAGATTTTGACTCAATAAATCGACAACGGACTCAAGAAAAACATAAAAATGACTCAAAACAACAAAAATAAACATCAGCACGTTCCTCCCCCAGACTTAACTAACATTGTCCCCAGTGTGATCAAAACAAGAGGTCCGAAATAAAGGTACAAAATAAAACAAAAGACAAAGTCAAAGAAGAGATAGAAACTTACATGGGAATTACCGTCGATCGACACCCTTATTTCAATCGATTTTCTTAGCGTTGCAAGACCAATTAGATCAACACTGATCTTTGGTGTCGATCGACACCAATAGGTGATCGACACCTGCTTGACACTTGTTCGAGACTGTAACGTTGGAGTTCGATTATGCGTTGCATCACGGGTATGGTGTCGATCGACACTAGTGTGGTGTCGATCGACACTAGTGTGATATCGATCGACACTAATATTTTTTCTTTCACGAAAACGAAACACTTGCAAAAAAAAAATATAAGAACTCACAAGTAGGTTGCCTCCCACTAAGCTCTTATGTTTTAGTCATTAGCTTGACTTTGTCTAGACTTAGGTAATTGGAGGATCCGATAACGGAAAAATGTGTCCATCCGGAATATTGGTGTAAGTCTAATAATGCTTGAGGGATTGACCATTCATGGTAAACTCCTTGTCTTCAAGATCCAATAAGACAACAGCTCCGTATGGTCGGACTTCTTTGATGATGAAAGGACCTGACCAACGAGTACGAAGTTTTCGAGGAAATAATTGTAAACGAAAATTATATAGAAGTAATTGGTCATTCAGTTCAAAATGGCAAGCGATAATTTTCTTATCGTGGTATGCTTTTGGGCGCTCTTTGTAGATCTTTGAGTTCTCATATGCGTGATAGCGTATCTCATTGAGTTCGTTTATTTGAATCAATCTCCTCTCTACCATGGATTTAATGTCAAAATTTATCGTCTTTACTGCCCAAGTTGTCTTATGCTCCAACTCAATTGGAAGAAGACATGCTTTTCCACATAACAGATGGGTGTCAAGTGGTGTCTTGAACACGGTTTTGTATGTCCATATTGCATCATCTAACTTTGCAGATCAGTCTTTGCGAGTGTTTCCAACTGTCTTTTCTAGTATTTCCTTGATTTGTCTATTGAAGACTTCAACTTGTCCGCTCGTCTGCGGGTGATAAGGAGTTGCCACTCGGTGCTGAACACCATGCTGGTTCAAGAGTTTCTCGATAACCTTATTGATGAAATGAGAACCTCCATCACTGATCACCACTCTAGACACTACAAATCTGGGATATATAATGGATTTGAACATCTTCATCACCACAGATGCATTATTTGTTGGACTAGCAATCGCTTCAACCCACTTAGAGATGTAATCCACTGCCACTAAGATATACTTTTTTCCATACGATGGAGGAAATGGTCCCATAAAATCGATACCCCAACAGTCAAAAACCTCAACCTCTAAGATGAAGTTTTGTGGCATCTCTTGTCTCTTACTAATCTTTCCTTTCATGTGGCATGCATCACACTGCGAAATAAACCTGTGAGCGTTTTTAAACATCGTTGGCCACTAGAATCCTACTTGAAAAATCATAGAGATGGTTTTGTACATGGCAAAGTGACCACCATAAGTGGACCCATGACAATGATACAACACATTTTGAACCTCTCATTCATGCATACATGTCCGGTAAATCCCATGAGAATAGTGCTTGTATAAGTATGGGTCATCCCAAAAATATCGCCAAATTTTGTGCAAGGACTTTTTCTTATCATATCCCGTAAACTCGTTAGATGTCTCTTCTGCCACAAGGTAATTGGCAATATCACGAAACCATGGTTGTGCAAGAGTATCGATAGTCGCTACAACATTGAATTCTGCCAAAAAATCATCATCTTCTGCCCCTTTTTTAGAGTTACAAATTAGGTGTCGATCGACATCAAAATTGGTGTCGGTCGACACCACAACTGGACAGAAAATCCTTGCCTCGATCATAAAAACGCTTTCCTCAGGTAATTTTTCATCTATTGGGACATGTTCATCGATCCTAATCCTTGAAAGATGGTCTTCTATGCCGTTCTCAGCTCTTTTTATCTTTAACCTCGATGTCAAACTCTTGTAACAAGAGAATCCAATGCAACAGACAAGGTTTGGCATCTTTTTCTACATCATGTACTTCAAGGTAGAGTGATTCGTGTGCACCACAACCTTAGAACTAACAAAATATGCATGAGATACTTCAACGATTTTAATTTTCAAGTATTGGTTGAAAAGTTGTAGTTGGAGAATACAAGCTACAACAACTATAAAATTGCCATAATTTACTATTTGACAGTTCGTTGCAAACCATACATACTATATTGCATACTGCTAAGGACGTACGTGACATGCAACTGTAGAAATACATGGCGCTTTATACAAGGAATTTGTAGGTTATATTGTTTTTAAAGTTTTGCCATGCAATATTGTTGAAGCGAGTAAACATGAGATTTGGTATCATAGTTCGGAATTCATTTTTAGCATACTTATTTCAATACGGTGAAAATTTCTGAATTCGTAGTTATCATATATTTTTAGAGAAATTATTTCAAATACCCTAAATTGTACCCGTAACTATTAGTTTACCAGCCGAAAAACATGTTTTAATAGACTATCCTATATTTTATGGAAAAGTCATTTTTAACATTTATAATTATATTTTAATTAAAAACATAAAAACTAATTAAATTTGAATTAATTCAAATTAGTTAAAAAATGGGGGGGGGGGGAAATATAAGAAAACTGAATCGACAGTTTCCAACTCTCTCTCAACTCTCTCTTCTCTCTCTCTCGTTTCTCCCCTTCCCATGATTTCTCTTTTCCCGTGATTTCTCTCTTTGCCATCGCCATCGATTTTCTCGCCGTTGTCCTCTCGCCGTTGCACTCTCGCCCTCTTCCTCTCGCCGTCTTCTTCTAACCATGGTGCCGTGTTTCCTCTTGCATGTCGGGGTAAGTTTGTCTGCTCTCATCTCGGGTTTTTTTTCTTCTTCTAATCTTTTCCGTTTTTCTCCTCTTTTCTTCTTCGTTTTCGCTTCCTCGTCACCGTGACTCGCCGTGACTCACTCAAGGTAATGTTTTCATTTAGTTTCTTTTTGTTTTCCATTTTTACGGTTTTGATTTGTTTTACCGATTTCACATGCCTTTTTGTCTTCCACCGTAACCCGCAAAATCGTCTTGCAAAATTGTGTGCAAAATCATGTGTGAAATCGTTTCCACACTCGTTTTTTGTGTTTTTGTTGGATTTTTAGTGCAATTTTACTGAAATATCAGATAAATTTTTTAGAAAAGTATGACAAATTTATCAGGTAGTTTTCGCAGATTTATGATTTACAGTGGTAGATGTACGATTTTATTGTCGAAGATTTATGTTAATATAGTGATAGATTTATTAATTCTATTGGTGTTCGTGGCAGATTTAGGTCGAGGAATTCTTACACATATGGCTGACTTATAGTAAGTTGGTGGCACACATATATTATGTTTAGATAATTGTGAGATAATATAAATTTGGCAAACTTATTGTTAAGCAGCAAACTTGTTAAAATATTTATAGAAAATTTAGGTCGAGGAGAACACATATTTATGGCTGACTTATAGTCATTGCATGACAGACTTATGGTTTAGTGTCTTTTAGTTTTCCGTTTTTGTGGTTTTGGTTCATTTTCCAATTTCGCATACTTTTTCGTCTTCCATTGTAACCCGTGAAATTGTCTTGCAAAATCGTGTGCGAAAATGTTTCCACACTCGTTGTTTGTGTTTTTGTCGGATTTTTAGTATTTGGTTACTAAAATATCGTATAAATTTTTTGGAAAAGTATGACATATTTATCAGGTAGTTTTCGCAGATTTATGATTTATAGTGACAGATGTATGATTTTATTGTTGAAGATTTATATTAATATAGTGACAGACTTATTAATTCTATTGGTGTTCATGGCAGATTTAGGTCGAGAAAATCTTACACATATGGCTAACTTATAGTTAGTTGGTGGCACACATATATTATGTTTAGATAATTGTGAGATAATATAAATTTGCCAGACTCATAGTTAAATAGCAGCATACTTGTTAAAATATTTATGGCATATTTAGGTCGAGGAGAACACACATTTACGGCTGACTTATATTCATTGAACGACAGACTTATGTTTTTGTTGTCTTGGTCGCATATTTAAATTTAAAACATATTTAGATATGGCTGACTTCTAATTACATAGCAACATACTTATATAATTATATAATCTATACGTGGAAGACTTATATAATTATACATAACGACACAACTATATAATTATTGTTCGTCAATATAGTGGCTGGCTTAGTCAGTATACTACATACTTAATGATTAGTTTGGAAGATTTATGTATTTAACAATAAAAAAATTCTTGCTTTTCAGAATTTTGATGATGACTCAAGAAATATCAAAAAAGTATCTACAAATACTCTATGAAGAAGGGAAAACCCCTTTTCAAAACAAAAGCATGAACCACAACTATTTATTGGGTAATCTTGCTTCAGTTGGGGAAGCAATAGGAACCGATGTGTGGAATGCGTTGAGGGAGTCAGCTGTTGGAGCTATTGTCAAGCTTGTTGACAGTAACAACGTCTGGTCTGGTAAGACTATTCATTATTTTCTAACGCGCCAGTTGGCGGTAAAGAAGTACTATGAGATATGATCGTTGGTTGGTGGCCAGCCTATAAGATTTTCCTTACATGAGTTTGCAGAGATCACTGGCTTAAATAGTGATCCTGTCCTAAAATAAGAATTAAACATTGAATATAGGGAAGTCTGAAAGTTAATAGACGTTGGTGAAAGGGATGGCCCGACTTACGATGAATTAGTTTTAGCATTGCGAAGGTGTAGAACTTGGAGTTTGGAACAGAGAAGAATGTTGGGATGGTTGTTTGTTCTTTCTATTGGTATATACGGTTTGCATCATAATTCTAAAATTCCACTTAAAGCTACCAAGCAGATTGTTGATGTCGAAGCTTTCGAAACTTACCCATGGGGCCATATAGGTTCATAGTGTTGGTAGACTCTGACAAGGTTGTCACATATGACAACAATTCTTACACTGTTCATGGTTGTGTTCATGTGCTGCTTATTTGGATATACGAGTCAGTAGCAGGATTTAGAGAGCGTTTTGGAAACAAGATAGAGGGCGCTGAGGTACCCTTGCTCGCGTGGGATGGATCAAGACCAAGAACAAACTTTGAGGCCGTGATTCAGAAGAAAGTAGAGACGTATGAAGAGGTATATTTTACTTTTTGGCAGACTTACTTATTTTATTGTGGGCAGATTTAGGTTGAGGAGATCCCATATATACAGCTGATTTATGCTCAATTGATGACAAACTTAGGTATTAAGTTCATGAGAATAAATAGTCGTTGTGCAAATTTAGGTTAATATATTTGGCTGATCTACGACTTTACTTATACTACGGCAAAATTACAGTCAATATACGGTTGACTTATGCTCAGTTGGTGACGGACTTAGGTATTAAGTTCATGAGAATAAATAGTCGTTATGGCAGATTTATGTTAATATATTTGGCTGATCTACAAATTTACTAATACTACAGCAGAATTATAGCAATATACGGCTGAGTTAGAAACCTCATAGTGATGTCTCGAGAGGACCGCTCGAAGAGGACCGCTCGAAGGACAGCCAAAATGATTGGCACACCATTTGCACCACAATTGCGTGATGTCTCTGATGTTTGTGATGTGATAAAGGTAGTGAGAGAGGAAGAACTGAGAATGTGTTCGACATCAAGTGAAAAATGTCACTCCACTGACGAAATAAAACTGAAGGCAGCAGGTGATGCCTTAGATGCACTCACTGCTAAATTGCGAGGTGAGAACATTTCTATGTGTCCCAAACGAGTTCCCCATTTGAGTCATACTCAAGTACCACCATTTGTCGGGAATTCAACAATGAAGAGAGTAATAGCCAAACAAAAACTTTCAAAGGCTGTGTACGATCCATTTAAGCCTGTTAATTCAAAAAAATTTAACGCTTTACACCAATTCATTCGTGAACATGAGTAAGTAGACAACCATTTTTTTACTTTTAGTTATTATTCTATGGCATACGTATGACTATATTATGGGTGACATAGTGCTATAATGTGGGAGATATATTATGGCCGACATATAGTATGGCAGATATTATACTATATTAGGCAGACATAGTTATACATTATAGCAGAGTTAATGATATATTATGGCAGATAAATGATAGATGTAGTGTTATTCTATGGCAGACATAAGATTGTATAACCCTATATAATGGCAAATATATGATACATGTAGTGCTATATTATGGTAGACATATGGTTATAGTATGGCAGACATATGTATATATAATAGCAGACTTGTTCTTACATTATTAAAATTTTTATGGAGCAACCTATTTCGACAGTCGATTCGAAAATCGAGTTTTGCAAGATTATAATTACTCCACGGAAGGAATAAAGTAGTGGTACTTACAGGTGGCTTGCTACAGAAGTACTAATATATTCAACTCTTTATTACTAGAAATTGTGCTTACTATGATTTTGTTAAAAGGTTGTACTCTTCTTTTACAACATCTTTTAGCTTGCATGACTTTGCTCCGCAGAAGACAAATGCAAAATTCATCACCGTTCAAATATGATCGAATTTCTTTTTTGGACCAATGGTTTGTGGGTAGTTGGGTTCATAACTACTCCCGGTTCGAAATAGACCCACAGAATTTTCTTTTTCGATCAATATATTCCCATGTTTTTAATGGGCAAACTCTTTATGACAGCCAAACAAACAAGAAGTGGTTTACATATGTGGATCACTTGAACTTTTTTCAGAACATTAAAGCATCGCACTGGATAGCTATTCACATCAACCTCATTAAAGAGAAGGTATTCGTCTACGATTCCATACTATACATGACGACTGACAAGGAAATCGTAGAAGCATGCATATCTTTCACGAGGATGCTCCCTGCAATGTTGAACTCATTCGTGCCGCCTGAGGTCAGGAAGAGAAGCACCAAACAATTTGCATGCTACCGATACAAAAATGTGCCGCAAAACCAAAACTCAGGTAATTGTGGTGTGTTTGCCTTCAAGTATATTGAATGCCTAGCTTTGGGATTACCATTCGATGGTCTTAGCGACATCAACATTCAAGCCATACAAGAGAAAATAGGAGCTGATTTATTAAACGAGGTACCGAATTCGACATGCCAACTATGTGATCCACTACCTCGAGGTGAATATGATGATAGGGTACCACTAATGTCCAGCATTCAAGCGTAGGCACACTTATGGCGTTTGGCAGAATTTTAACTAAGTTGCCACATTGCGACAAACTTGTTAGCTTGATTTTTAACATGTGGCAGAATTTTTAAGTTCGGTTATGTAGTACACTTATGTTTTATTATCTATTTCTCTGTAAACTTATGAATTTGATGACAATGTTATTAATTCTCTTTTGGTATTCTGGCATACTTATGATTTGATTTTACCATTCGATGGTTTTACTCAAGCCATGCAAGAGAAATAAGAGAACATCCAGAACGTCGAAGTGTAAATGACGATATGTCCACAAACAAAGTGTAGGCAGATTTTTTACCTATACTGTGGTAGACTTTTCACTTTCGTAACACAATGTGGTAGAGTTATCGCAGTTTGCTGTAGATTTATGAACTAAGTATTTAAATATTTTTACAAAGTAACAGTACAACTTTTACAATTATGTCCAACTTGAATACAACACGAACAAGTATACTTCTTTCTTCAACATCTTTTGTCCATTGAAATTTCTAAAGTGGACTTCATTCGCCCACTCTTTGCTCTACCAGGTTGTTGACGAACCAGATGTGGCAAACACACTTGAGCAAGAACTTCTGGAGGTGCAGGCAAAGTTGCATCAGTAGGCATAACTAAGTTACCGTAAGCATTAACCAAGTACTCTTTATAGTAATACAGATGACAAAGCGATATTGGTGATACTTTCTTTAAGTTTGCCACTGCAATCGCATTCACACATGGTAATTTCTCATACTCAAACCTACGACATGTACATTTTTTGTCAAGCAAATTGACAACCTCCAAATAATATCCGTTGGTGACTTGTATGTGGTGGGCATCGACTGTTTGCACCATAAGCATTCTATCATGAATTACCCAAGCCTGAAATAGAGTAAATGAGTAATTTATGTCACGAATTCATTATGCAAAGAGCTAAAATTAGAAACTTACAACCAACAATTTTTCAACTCTACGAGTAAGCATTGTCTTCATTCCATTTGCATCATTCCTTCGAGAAGAAAGCCATATAATCATTATTGATCCAATCTCTTCTAATAAACGTACGATCGGTAAATTTAGAATCCTATTAATCGACTATGCGATATTGGTAGTTGTGATGTTGTATCTATCACCTGGGAAATGGACTCTACACAACATGCATATATCTGCTTGTTGTAGGTAACTATGTAGAGCAGGATTAAGCGCTCCAATCTCAACAAAAATATTTTCAAATTCAGGAAGTCGAAAACAATTAGCCGCTTTCTTAACCAATTTGAAAGCACCTCCACTTTTATAACAGACAATAATATTCTTATACAGATGGTACGTGCAAATTCCACGACTCGCCCTCGGATAGATCTTACCTATTGCTTTTCCGATAGACTTGTGAAGATCCAAAATAATTGCAAGTTCCTCATCGTCAGGAATCACAAAACTAAGATGCTGAAAAAACCATTCCCAAGATGCATTAGTATCAACAATTGCAAAAGCAATTGGAAATATTTGAAAATTCCCATCTTGAGATGACACTATGAGAAGCGTCCCTTTGTATTTACCTTGAAAGAATGTGCCATAAACAACCATAACTTTTCTCATGAAAGGAAATCCAGTAAGTGTAGCACAAAACGATAGAAATAAGTATTTGAACCTTTGCTCCTTATCAACTTCAATCCGGGTGTACGTTCCATGGTTTGCTCTTTTAATCATGTACATGTACGCATGCAATTTCTCATATCCCTTTTCTGAAGTTCCAGTAACCAACTCCCTCGCACAGCGTAACGTCCTATGAGCCTTCCAGTGGTCAATCTGTACATATCAGAGGAAATCACTCCATCAGCGTAACTTTAGAAAGTAAGTATGCCATCAATATAACAATATTAAATTAAGTCATCCACCTATATAATAAAACCTACCATCACGTTACGAAGTAAAACTCCGCCGTAACTAAATCAACTTAATAATAAGTTTGTCATAACGGTATTGTAACTACATAGTAATGAATGAAAACTCTGCCATCAATCTATGGAAAATCAGTGATCAAAGAAAAATAAATCTGCCAAATAAAACCGAAAGCCTGCCTCAAAAAAGCCTACTACATGAGTGGGCTTAACCGTTGTTCCAACACCGCCAAGATAATCCTTGTATAATTAACCAAGTACTTCTAGTGTAGCTTGGCGAGAACGTCATGATCGTTCTGTTACCGAACAAGCACTACAAGAAAACATCAGTTTTGCGACCACAGAAATGGTCGCAAAATAGTAGTCACAAAAAATACAGTCGCAAATCAGTCGCAAATTTGCGACTGATTTGCGACCACATAAATAGTGGTTCATTTTGCGACTACTTTGCGACCACTTGGTGGTGACTATTTTTGCGACTAATTTGCCATTGAATTTTCGTAACAAATTTTGCCACTGTTTTGCGACTACATATGTGGTTGCGAAATATGTAGTCACAAATCAGTCACAAAATTTTGTGACTCATTTGCGACTACAAGAGTAGTGCAGTCGCAAATCAGTCACAAAATTTTGTGACTGATTTGCGACAACATTTCACGGAGTCGCAAATCAATCACAACATTTTGTACGGATACATCCACCTATATTGCACAGGTCCACCCAGTTCAGCTTCGTATGGTAGATGTACAGGAAGATGCTCCATGACGTTGAAAAATGAAGGTGGAAAGATCTTTTCCAAATTGCACAAAATTATGACTATGTTTTCCTTCAGAATTCGGACACGGTTTTGTTGTAATGATCTAGAGCATAAATCACGGAAAAATCCTCCAATCCCTATATATATTAATTATCATCAATAATTAATTAGTACATGCAATTATTATTAATTATGTATTTCCAATTAAAAATATATTTATTACTATATTTACCTGATAATGCTAGATGAACGTTCCGTGGTAAAAGTTCTGTAAATATAAAAGGGAGAAGTCTTTCCATAAAAACATGGCAATCATGGCTTTTCATGCCCGAGAACTTTAGTCCATCCATATCCACACAATTTGCTAAATCTACTGCATAGCCATCCGGAAATTTGACATCATTTTTTATATATTCCAATAATCGTTCTTTCGCTTTTTGGGTCAATCGAAATATAGGAAATGGAGCACTACCCCGACCATCCACGTGTAACTCTTTTCGAGAGCAAAACTTTGCAATATCCAACCTTGACTTAACTGTATCTTTTGATTTCTCTTTCACATTCATAACAGTATTAATGATGTTATCGAAGAAATTCTTCTCTATATGCATTACATCAAGATTATGTCGAAGTTTAAGATCCGTCCAATACAGAAACTCCCAAAATATACTTTCTTTGTGCCAATTATGCCAGCTGCCATAACCTTCTTCTTTACTTTCATGACCGTTTCCGCCACACTCAGATGTTCTTAAGGGATTGACAGTTTTTATTCGCTCGTATAAAACTTGTTCTCCTGTCAATGATTGTGGAGGATAATCATTCAAAGCGTGCTTCCCTTTTAAAAAATTTGTTTTATTTTTCCATAACGGGTGACATTAGGAAGAAACCTTCTATGACAATCAAACCAACACGTCTTTCTCCCATTTGTAATTGAAATGCCTTCGTATCATCCATACAAATTGGACACGCCAGCCTTTCATGCGTTGTCTATCCTGACAACTTTCCATAAGCGGGAAAATCGCTTATCGTCCATAGTAACACGACTTTCAGATTGAAATTTTGGTTCAACGATACATCGTATGCATCAACTCCCGTAGACCATAATTCTTTCAACTCATCAATCAATGGTCGGAGGAATATATCCAGACTAGCACGCAGATGATTTGGCCCTAAATTCAAAATAGTTAGAAACAAATACTCTTTCTTCATACACATCTCCGGTGGCAAATTATATGGAGTGATAATCACCGGCCATAATGAATGATTACAAGATATCCCAAATGGATTGAACCCATCAGTACATAAGCCAAGATAAACGTTTCGAGATTCAGCAGCAAATCTAGGATGTAGATATTGAAAAATTTTCCACTCTGCAGCATCAGATGGATGACTCATTTCTCTGTCTTCTGCTTCATGCTCTGCGTGCCACCTCATTGCCTCTGCGGTTTTCTCGCTTTGATACATTCTTTTAAGTCTATCACCTATATGTAAATACCACATACGACTGAAAGGTATTCGTTCAGCCCTCGCTTGGCTTATATTGGGGGGAATCGCAAAATTTGCATTTTTCCCATTTCTCATCTTCTTTCCAGAAGATCAAACAATTTTGAACACAAACATCAAATGTATAAAACGGGAGGCCTAAATTTTGCATCAATTTTTCAGTTTCATAATATGAACCCGTTGCCTGATTCTCCTCGGGCAAATATTCTGTAAATAGCTCCGCCCAAGAATCCATACATTTTTCTGGTAAAATAAAATCAGACTTGCAAATATTCTGTAAATAGCTCCGCCCATGAACCGAGGAGCTAAAGATAACTGTGAGTGCCCTTCATGACAATCATCATACAATGGATTTTTTGCAGCTTCTAACATGTTGTAAAATTTTTGTGCTTCTTCATTAGGCCGTTCTTCTTCATTATAATTATACTTTTTTCGTTCTGATTATAGTATTGATGATCATCAGTCGTTGTCTGACGAAATGCATCCATCACCATTTCAACATATCTATTACCGGATGTACCAACTGTTTCATCACTACTACAACCACGCGTACCTCCTTGATTTCTTTGGATATCACCCCGACTAGTACTCATCCCTAACTGAACATTCAGCTCTTCTCCATGTTTATACCAAATATAATAATTTGGCATAAATCCTCGACTATATAGATGACTCCATATTTTCCGTCCCGGAATAAATTTATCATTTTTGCAATTAATACAATGACAGAAAAACTTACCTCCGCTACTTTGAGCTATAGGTTAATTGCTTGCAAAATTCATGAACTGCTCCATGCCTTGTGCAAATTCCGCCGATATATTTCTTGTTTCATTATCAATTCTTCTGTACATCCAATCTCTCGAATTGTTATAATTTCCCGAGATGTTTTTAAAAAAAAAAATTTCCTTCGATTTTACAAATGAGAGAATGGGATGATGTATATATATACAAAATTTTGCCACTACTTTGCCACTACTTTACCACTGATTTGCCACTACTTTGCGACTACAGCAGTGTAGTCGCTTAAATGTCGTTATACCTAACCCGCACATGTTTTCTATTGTGGCACTTTGCCACCACTTTATGACTGAAGAGCCACTACAGCACGTAGTCACAAATTGGTCGCATTTTTAGCGACCAATATGCGACTACCAAGTGATATTCCATATGTAGTCGCTAATCAGTCGCTATTTTCCGATTGATTAGCGACTACATAGGTCAGTCGCAACGAAGTCGCATTTCAGTCCCTAATTGGTTGCATATTGCGACCAAAATGCGACTACACGTATTGGTCACATTTTTGCGACCAATTTGCGACTACTTCTCAGTAGTCGCAAATTAGTCGCTAAACCGTAGCAAATGTGGTCGCAAAATTTGCGACCACGTATGTAGTCGCAAATCGTAGTCGCAAATTGGCCGCTTTCTTGTAATGAAGTATGCTCTGCAACATATTTACGGATATAAAACTCTCCTCCACTGCTTATTGTAGAAGCTCTTACTTGCCACGAGCATCTCTTTATCCAACATCTAATAATAAATATCGTCGGTTCAGAACGGTCGACTCAAAATCAAGTGATTCAAGACAGAAAGAATTTTCAATCGTGTTTCTAACACCTCTTTTGTTGGATATCATTATCCAACTCGTATATTAAGAGTCTCCAACTCAATCTTAACAAAATCATCATTGAAAAACATTTCTTTTTCTACCGAAGCTATCAACTTACTTCTTTTCTTGATCGGTAAAGTTGGTGAAATGTCATCTTCACTTGGAGGCTTTCCGTAAGCATTGAATCTTCATCATTCGAGCCCGCTCCATCTAGATCATCACAATAATCAAACCTACAGTCAATCTCACCATCTTCGTTCTTAAAGTTTATGAAATCGGATTTCGAATCCACCTTAGGCTCCATCGAGTGTTTCTCGATGATGAGGACATCAGGTCGTACATCCAGCCAGGAAACCGGACTGGCCGACCAGGAAGCTTGCCCGAGACAGCCGGACCATCTGGCATGTCTGCCGGACCAAGCAGTACCGCCGGACCCTCGACCAATAGGACTAGACCGGTCAGCATTGCCGGCGGAGAGGCCCAAGCTTCCGACACACTTGATGGCGATGTGGATGACACCGCCGGTCTCCTTGGTGATGCCACCGACTCCGGGATCAACTTGGCCTGGTCCTGAAGGCATTCCGGCCAGTACCTCGCACAATCCAGCCGGTACAGCCGATCCAGCCGGTACAGCCGATCCAGCCGAGTACACGCGTATTTCCACTTCTACACAAGAAGACTCGGACCAGATGAGCTACCAGCTCCAGGACATGCACCTAGAGGAAGTCTCTACACCAGTGGTACCTCAAGGAGCAATGACAAGAAGCAGATCAAGGGCACTCTTCCACAAATTCAACTTATGGGTCGACAAGCTCCTAGAGGAAGATCGACTAAGGACAATGGGCCAGAAGTGCAAGGGAGAGTCCAAAGGCTTCTCAACAACACAAGGGACATCAGAGACTTGGAATTTAGTGGCAAGAGAGGTCAAGGCCCAAAGATTCTTAACCCTACTCCAAGTTGAAGACTAGGAGCAAGGCGCGTGCATGCCACAAGGACGGCCACCTTCCATTTCTTCGCCGTGAGATAAGTTAAGGTAAGTTTCAATTCGAATATATGTCTCTTTCTGTTTTGCAGGGTAGGATCTAGATTCTTTACATTTTTGAGTCAAGAACATTTTAGGAATAGGTCTTTTTTTGGTTATACACTTTTGTATCTTTTCCATTTGTGCACTTTTGTAAACTTTCCTTTTCTTTATTTGAGTCGACCCTAGAAGGTCAAGCTGTCGAGCATATTAATAAGGCTTCTTCCAGCATTGTAGTTCGACAACCTTTTTGATATTAATAAAGATAGAACTTTTTCCCAACAAGTTTTCTCTCAAGAATCTTGTGCGCTTAGAATCTAGTTGAGGCCAGCCCTCCTAACTCTAAGTTTGTGATTTATCACGAGGTTCATCACCCCTCGTGTGGTTCACTTCACCTTCCATCGAATACCAATCCAAAAACCCCTATCCAAGAAGTCTACATATCATTATTTCTCTTTCAAATCTTGCTGTGTTATGTATAATATATAAACACATAAAACAAAACAAATATTTTATTTCTAGCCATAACTATTAAAAGTATCAACTTTAAATATATAATATTAAATCTTAAACACAAAAGCCTAAATCTAAACCCAAAAACAAATTTTAAACTCAACAAAAAATATAAAATACAAAATTATATATTCTATTAATAGTAAATAGTATTTCTAGTTAAAAATATGTTATATTATATAAAACACATAGAATAGAATAGTATAACATTATAATTACTATAATTCTTACATAAATCGACTTTAAAATGATTATAATACAAAGGAGGTAAGATGAAGGTGTGGTACCAAACTAAAGACGAGACCATAATGGAGACCAACTCCTGGGCGAGCCTTGCTATATGCCATGACCGCGGGCTGCTTTCCATCCATTTTGAATTTTTTTTTCATAAGAGCACTATGTAGATGCTAGATGAAAAATTAAAGAAAAGTGTTAACAATGCTTAGAAATAAAAAAAAAAGTATGCAGAAAAGAACATAATGGGTTTTTGTCTTCTTCGGTTGCTCGTTTACGGTAGTTACGACTACAATATATGTTATTCATTTGTTTACCATCGATAGTTGTGATTGCGATTGATCACAAATTTTTAGCCGTATAGCTATTTTAACCAACGGTAAAAAAATTACGACCCGGAACACAGGATTTGACTGTTGCGATTGACTGCAAATAATTTCAACAACCAAACGAACAATAATTTACCGCAATCAAAGCTACAGAAAATGCGACTGACAAATGAACATGATTTTTATCTTGATTTTGACGTATTTAGGTGTACAGTAGATCGAATAAAGGAGATTGCTTCCCTTAAATTCATTGCACTCGACACTTGATGGTTTTAAGCCTTGTCTATTTGCATTATATGGCTTTCGTTGTTGTCTCAAAGAACAACTTCTCTACAAAACATCTTTACTGTACTGTTTATTTTTTCCTCAATAGCTTCTCTGCCTTTATATTTTACTACAAAATGGATGATGTTTTTAAATTTGCAAAAAGGAATTGAAGCTCATTTGCGTTTTACCTTGGCTTCAATCAAGTCTTCATCACATGACAAAGGAGCAAGAGTCAAATTTGGATCACATGAGATCTTTTTCCATTTGGGCTTCAGTCGTTTAAAGCTTTGGTTAGGTGTGATGGGAGGAGATCTTTCTAGGATGTTTTTCATCTCCATAGTTCACGATAAGATTCTTTACATTGTGCATAGTTAAATAAAACTATTAGTGAAAATTCAAACATTAATAAAATATATAACTACTTGAAATACAACCACTAATACAATACGTATTTTTATTATAAAACTTTTTAGATTTACTTACAAGTCTCACCTAAAACAGTTTTAAATAAGCTTATGCATATTTGACTTATTGTACTAATCTCATATGTTTACAAGATTAATAAACAATTTTATAATCCCTCACCAAAATCTTTTTATCCCTTTGGTTTTGCTTTCTCTTAAAATCCTTAAAAACCATTTGATAAAAGTTCTTTTCCGTAAGTGTTAAGCTTCCACAATTATACTTATTGAGTCGAGCATAACCCTAGGCACACTTCTCTTTTTATTGATATACCTAAATCTGATTTTAATGTAAGATTTCTTTACTTTTTATATAAGAATAATAATCTTATTTAAAGCTAACTTCATTCCATTTTTATAATACTTCTCACTTTACTCTTAGCCTTTTGGGTCGTCCAGATTGATTGTGATAAGATCCAGCTTTTTGCTTTAACTCCATATCACCAGTCATCCATGTATGCTGCCTTATACTATTTTGCGACTAGCACAAAGAAGCATTGTTCGTTTACTCGTCACTGGCGGTTGTAGCTGCGGCTGCGGTTGCAATATATATTATTCGTTTTTCTATCAATGGCGGTTGTGGTTATGGTTGATCGCAGATTTTTAGTCGCACCATTGTTTTAATAAGCGGTCAAAAAATTGCGATGCATGACGCACCATCTGACCAATGCGATTGTCCATAGGTAGCTGCGACAGCTAAACGGAGAATAATCTATCGCAACCGCAACTTCATGCAGCTAACAAACGAACTTTACTAGAACCTTCTAGCTCATTGCATCTTCAATCTCCCATTTTTTTATTTTGTGTATTTCACAAGCACATGACAAGAAAATTTATACAAAACACACAAACACAGAACAATAGTAGTTCCTCGACAAATGATTAATTTAAACCAAGGAAATCACAACTCTTTTGGTGCTATTGCAAAGTTATACAACTATTTAAAAAGTCATTTAGGGATGAAACTGAACTATCTTGAAAATTATTACTCTCCCACGACTCTAGGAATCTTAGTTAGTGGAACAAACACTACAAGACAATAAGGGTTTTACGACGACGCATGTGGTCGTAAAATGGTCATAAATCTCAAATTACAAATTTGTGACTACTTTGCGACCATAGCCTGTGGTTACAAATCTTTCATCGCAAATTTTTGCGCTCGCAAATCAGTCATAAATTTACGACTAATTTGCGACCACTGCAATAGTTGTACATTTTGCGACCAATTAGTGATCTAAATATTGGTTCTTGATTTTGCGACTACTTTGTGAAATGTAGTGACAAAGTTTGCGATCACTTTGCCACCACATCTGTGGTTACAAAAGCCGTGATCGCAAAATGGTCACAAAATTTACCACAACATTTTCAACAGTGGTCGCAAATCGGTCACAAATTTTTGTGACCAATTTGCGACTACGCGTTCACTGTAGTCGCAAATCAATCACAATATTTTCTAACTGATTTACGACTGCGTACCAAGTATGGTTGCAAATCAGTCACAAAATCTTGTCATCGATTTGCGAATACAGTAAACTGTGGTCACAAATTTTTACGACCAATTCGCGACTACTGTTCTATTGTAGTAAAAAAATACCAGTGGTCGCAAATTGATCACAAATATTTGTGACCAATTTGCGATCAATTTGCAACCACAAACAAATTATTTTATAAAAAATAATTAATTAAAATATTTTTATATTAACATTAAAAATTATTATTTTAAATTTTAGTTTTAAGATATGTTATTAATTATTTATTTTATAATAAATATTTCTATTATAATAAAGTAATAAATATTTCTATTAATTATTTGTTAAAATATAAAAAATATTCAAAGAAAAATAATAAATTTTATTAATAAAAAAATCAAATTACAAAAAATAAAAAGAAAACTAATTTTCTGGAGGTGGAAGATTGAAATCCGATGGCGAAAAAGCAGGTGAAGCGTTCGACGGTCCGGCTGCCGTATTGTTATCCCACATAAACGATGTGAAAGCGGGATCCATCCGTTAGAAATAACCGACGATCATGTCCAAGCTGTTAATCCAGTTTTGGTTTTCTTTTAGCTTCTGCATGCTCTCTACGTTCCTCATCGAACCATTCCTCCACTCTCTTATTTGTTTCCATCATTTCCACATACTGTTCTTCAATTCGGGCATTTCTTGCGACTTGTTATTTGATCTGTCACTGTGCAGCAAGTAATTGATCCTGAAACGCAACAAAGTCGGAGGTAGTGGATGAAAAGCCACTACACTTGCCTGACCCGTGAATGTGGTTCAGACTACGGAGTCTGTAAAGACGTCCTGGGTCATCCACAATGGAGGATTACAAAATAATTATAAAAAAATTAGATTAAATAACGCCATGTTATATTGGATGTTTGATCGACCTCCACGAAGGCCATGTTATATTAGATGTTTTGTTTGTATGATTCACCGATTTGTTTTAATTTCAAATCGACATACAAACCATCCTCCTGAGTGTGAGTCTTTATACAGACCTCACCAATTGATACCGATTGTCCTAAATTATTTTCATAAATTTTGAAATAAATTATTAACAAATAGCAATTAATTTTAATTTTAATTTTAAATATATTAAAGCACTTACCATTTACTGTGTGATCTGGATGTAGGATTTTTAGCCCGGCGTATGATTGTGCGGACCAAAGCCATCCCGAGAGGAGTTGCGATTATTGAAGTATTTGCTACTACTCTCATTTGACATTTCTGTTTCTCAGTAGTCTATCATTTTTTTGTACAAACTCGGAAAAATCTACCTGGGACGTTTTCTGGTTGTATGAATCGTGCTCACCATCCCTTTCATCTGTCTTACACATATATATATTCAAATTCTTTTCGTACTACCGAGGTGATCATAGGATCCCAGGTGTACGATTGTTTGTAATTTTGAAATTAATAAATTTACTAATTATTCAAATTTATTAAAAAATAATTATTTAAAATAATAATAAATAAAAAATACTTACCAAAAATTTGATGAAATATTTCTTTTGTCGTTCAGTTGACATGACCTTCCAACTGTAGTAGGGACCATCAAATTTGTTTTTCACAATTTTTGAAATTTGACGGGTTATATAATCCCTTTGTCCCGATTAAACCTAATATTTTAAATATATTAAATTTTTTGAAGAGGCGATGAGTTACCACGGCCGGAATTCTATGGGATTTGTCATCTTCCACAATCTCTCAACGACCTACCACTACTTGCCATTGGGTATTGGTTTTTTTGTTGGAACTTGGTTAGGTGTTTTTTTCAGAGGATTTTAGAAAGTGATGATTGTTTGAAGTGTGCAAATGAGGAGGGAGGGGAAAGAGTCACATATATATATAGAAAATATGTCCGACAATGCATGTGGTTGCAAATCAATCGCAATATGTAAAATCGTATAGGTGGTCGCAAATCAGTCGTAAATTTGCGATTGATTTGCGACCACCAATTAATTTGGTGGGAGTTGAATTTTCCGAAAACTTTCTATTGACATAGAAAAATCAAATAATATCTATCTTGACCTACAAGGCAAGTGTGAGCAATTTAATTCATGGAGGGAAACGAAAATGCAGTTTGAATAATAAAGGAAAAGGAGAAAAGGAGGGAAGTTATTATTTAAAATGGTTAATACGGTGATATAGCTGCCTTGGGAGAAGAATCACAGGGACAAGGACATATCCATGCTGCATACATCATTGGTAACCACACCAAACAGTCATGACTGCTGCCCACAGCCTTGGTAACCACACCAAACGGTCATAAGTCTGTTTGCAACTCCTTCCCTGTCTTCCCATTGGTTGTCAACAAGCTCCTCCTCTATTAAAGCTCATCCACAAGTTTAATTATGAATTATTTTGTGTTCACATTGTAAATCCTCTATAAAAGGAGTGTAAAGACTCAATGTATAAGTTAACTCTTTGGAGATTCTTCTCCATAATTCTGAACATTTTTTATTTTCTCATGCTTCTCTTTGAATTTTTGGGTTCAATTCTTCACATTTCTCCTCTGTAATCTCAATATTCTAACATGGAATCAGAGCATAAGATCATTCTCTTATCTTTTCTACTCATCTTAGTTTCTAATCTAAAATTCTGTCAAAAATCTCTCATCCTTTAAACTAAAAACTCTCGGTTTTATTGAACCATAAAAGCTGCCTCCTTTGAGCTCTTCAAAGCCTAACAATGGAGGATACAATTCAAATCAGTTCTAGCCTGAAACCTACGGTGATACCAGTAGTTCTCAAAGGCTTGGACTACACATTATGGTCAAGAACCATAAAGACATCCATTTGTCGCAAAGGACTTTGGAATCACATCTTGAAAGATAATACTCCAACTATAGACAATACAAAGGAGAAGAAGGATGAGGAAACAAGAAAAGAAGAAGCTAGGTGATTCCAAGAAAATCAATCAGTCCTTGGATTCCTCCAAAATTCATTGGACCCATCTATACTTGAAGCTTATTCATATTGTGAAATCGCCAAGTCTCTTTGGGAGACTGTCAAGAGGGTGTATGGGGATGTTTCAAACCTCAGCCGTGTGTATGAGGTTAAGAAGACTCTCAATGATCTACACCAAGAGGATATGGAGTTCACAAAATTCCTAGGAAAGTTCCAATCAACATGGTCCGAGCTTGACATGTTGAGACCAAGTTCTATGGATCCAAAGGTGCTTAATCAAAGGAAAGAACAAGACACGATATTTGGACTCCTCTCAACCTAAATCCAGCCTTTAAGGAAGTGATTAAGTCTATCCTAAGAGAGCCTAAACTCCCTGATTTTGAAGAGGTGTTCTCACGGATTCAAAAGGAGCAAGGCAAGATTGGTTTGTTTGGTGGAAAAGGAAAAGTAGTCATGGCCAACAAGAGCGTGTTTAAGCAAGAGGATAGGAAGAGTGTGATGTGTGAAAACTGTAAGAGGAATGGCCACATCAAGGATAAGTGCTGGATACTTCTTCCTCATCTCAAGCCTAAGGACTTCAAGCCAAACCGGTTCAAGGATTCAAAGGCCAACATCTCTCAAAAGGTTGTGACTGAACCGACAAGTTCATACAACCAAGGAGGGGAGCTAGATATGAATGTATCCATAGATTATGTTAAGAAGAGTGACTTGGAGGATCTCATCAAGGCTTATGCTTCAAAACTCTCCGCTATCACACTCTACTCCCATAAATTGCTTGATAAACCGGATCATAAGTTGGTAGTGGATTCGGGTACTTCTCGCCATATGATAAGCAATGCTAGGTTGTTAAAGAACATTGAACCATGTCTAGGACAAGTAACTATAGATGATGGTAAGGGTATTCCAATTGAAGGAACTGGAAAATTATAACTATTTCACAAAGAAAGTAATACTTTCTTTGTACCTAAGTTTAAGTCTAACCTAGTTCTGGCCAAAAGGGCTACTAAAGACCTGAATTGCAATGCTACTTTTGGACCTAAAAATGTTACTTTCACGATATTAAGAGTGGTAAGATACTTGGAAGTGATGGTACTCAAGATGAGCTCTATGTTATTGAGGACACTCCTCCAATAAATTCGGATTTCTTAGCTTTCAAATTCTGTGTGTTTTGCTAATAAAGATGTGTTATGGCATGCTAGATTAGGACATCCTCATGCTCGTGCTTTACGCTTAATAATGCCTAATGTTGCTTATGATCACTCAGTTTGTGAGGCTTGTATCCTTGGCAAACATTGTCGTGTTGTTTTTCCTAAATCGTCTACAATTTATGAGCATTGCTTTGATTTAGTACATTCCGATGTTGGACCTCATCTTGCATTTCTAGAGATAAGAATAAATACTTTGTGACCTTTATAGATGAGAAATCGAAATATACATGGGTTACATTACTTCCATCTAAAGATAGGGTTTATGAGGCATTTATAAAATTTCATAATTATGTTACTAATTAATTCAATGCCAAGATCAAAGTGTTAAGATCACATAATGGAGGGCAATACACAAGTCAAAGATTCAAAGCTCACTTAAACAAACATGGAATACTACATCAAACTAGCTGTCCACACACACCACAACAAAATGGAGTTGCTGAAAAGAAGAACCAACACTTAATGGAAGTAGCAAGATCCATGATGTTTCATACCATGTTCCTAAAAGATTTTGGGGAGATGCAGTCTTGGTTGCTTGCTTCGTCAACAATCGGATTCCAACCAAAGTCTTGCAATACACATCTCCATTTGAGGTACTCGATAAACTAAACCTTCCATTGATCATTTACATGTATTTGGGTGTGTGTGCTTTCTGTATTTTTCAGGTGATCTAAGAAACAAGTTGGAGGCAAAGAGCATCAAGTATATGTTCTTTGGATATTCGACAACACATAAGGGTTATAAGTGTTATGATCCAAGCAACAACATGATGTATGTGTCTAGAGAGATGTCAAATTTATAGAAGAATGAAGCTATTATGATCTGAAAGACTGGAAAGGATTGGAGGATCTCTCAAGGCCACCTTCTGATTTGGCTACAAGTTTGAGTTTTCTCTTGAGTCATTTGGGAAATGATGTGCCAAGGGATTCAAGACAAGAAGAAGCAAGAACTCCAAGTAGTTCACAAGATACCCAAGAGAATGAACAAGGGGCGGTAACTCAAGAACCAACTCCAATCCAAGAAGAAGCAATGACCAAAAACCAAGAACAAGACGACTTGAAAGTGGGTATAGAGGAACCTATTCACCAAACGGAAGAGAAAACGGTTGAAGAGGAGGCTGTTCCACCTGTTCAGAAACTAAGGAGGAGTACTATACTTAGGAAAGACCCATCCAATTGGGTAAACACTAGGGTCTTCTACAACAACCAAGCCATGGTTCATCACATACAAGCTCTTTTTCCCTTGACCTCTTGCCATCTAGTCATCAAGCATGCCTTGGAAAGATTGAATAAAGTCAGATTCCAAGGACTTATGAAGAAGCTAAGAGCAAGAAAGAATGGTTAAATGCAGTAAGAGATTAGAAAGGAGCTATGGAAAGGAATCATACATGGGATACAAGAACTTCCCAAAGGCAAGAAGGCTATAAGTTCCAAGTGGGTGTTCACCATCAAGTATAAGAGCAATGGGGACATAGAAAGGTACAAGGCACGTCTAGTTGCAAGAGTTTTTTCTCAGACATATGGTGAGGATTATGCTAATACATTTGCACCGGTGGCTAAGCTACCCACTGTAAGGGTTGTTCTTTCACTAGCTACAAATCTGACCTCGGACTTATGGCAAATGGATGTCAAGAACGTATTCCTACAAGGAGAACTTGAAGAGGAAGTGTATATGACTCCACCACCAGGCCTTGTAGATCTTTGCAAAGGGGACAGGTTCTAAGACTAAGGAAGGCAATATATGGGTTGAAGCAGTCACCAAGGACCTGGTATCACAAATTAAGCTCCACACTTACTGACAATGGGTTCAGAAAATCCCATTCAGATCATACTTTGTTCACTCGTCAAAATTCCAAAGGAATTGTGGCTGTCTTGGTTTTTGTTGATAACCTTATCATCACAGGAGATGATAAGGAAGGAATTCAGTCCACAATGGACTTCTTAAACAGATCATTTGACATCAAGGATCTTGCAGAGTTAAAGTACTTCTTAGGTATTGAAGTGTGTCGGTCTCAGGAACGGCTCTTTTACCCCAAAGAAAGTATGCTCTTGATTTGTTGACAGAAACGGGAAAGCTTGGGGCTATACCGGCCAAAACTCCTCTTGAAGATGGCTACAAGGTCAACAAAAAGGGGGAGAAAGCTGGTTAGTTATTTAAGGATGTTTCTCAATATAGAAGACTAGTTGGGAAGCTGATCTACCTCACCCTCACACGACCACACTTGTGTTTTGTTGTGAACCAAGTGAGTCAACATATGCAAAAACCTACTGTATATCATTGAAACATGGTAGAAAGGATCCTTAGATACATCCAAGGATCTGCTGGTCAAGGCATATGGATGGGCAAGAATGGGAACACTGACATTTTCGGCTATTGTGATGCGGATTAGGCTGGTGATAGGGTGGATAGGAAATCAACCACTGGGTATTGCACCTTCATTGGTGGGAACTTAGTTACTTGGAAGACTAAAAAGCAGAAGATGATATTATGTTCTAATGCTGAAGCATAATATAGGGCTATGAGGAAACTGACATGTGAAGTAACTTGGATCAAATCGCTCTTGAAACACTTCGGTATTGAACAACTTGGGCCAATCACCTTCCATTGTGATAATCAGGCAGCCATTCACATAGCTTCAAACTCAATGTTTCACGAGAGGACCAAGCACATAGAGATTGATTGCCATAAGGTTATGGAGAAAGTTCAAGATGGAACCATTCTGCCATGTTATACAAGGAGTGAAGACCAACTAGCTGACATCTTCACAAAAGCAGCAAGTCTCAAAGTTTGCAAGAACATCTTTAGCAAACTTGGCCTTGTTGATTTATCACATCCATGATCAAAGGTCCCCTAATGTAAGAGCAACACACTCCTTTTGCTTTATTAAGGTTTTGTCCCAAGTGGTTTTCTTAATAAGGTTTTTAATGAGGTGTTGCTTTGGGTTCCCAAGTTTAAGACTTTAGGATGATTCCAAAGTATTTAGCTTGAGGGGTAGTATTGACATAGGAAAATCAAATAAGACCTATCTTGACCTACAAGGCAAGTGTGAGCAATTTAATTCATGGAGGGAAACGAAAATTCAGTTTGAATAACAAGGGAAAAAGAGAAAAGGAGGGAAGTTATTATTTAAAATAGTTAATATGGTGATATAGCTGCCTTGGGAGAAGAATCATAGTGGCAAGCACATGTCCATGGTGCACACAACTTTGGTAACCACACCAAACAGTCATGACTGCTGTACACAGCCTTGGTAACCACCCCAAACGGTCATAAGTTTGTTTGCAGCTCCTCCCCTCTCTTCCCATTGGTTGTCAACAAGCTCTTTCTCTATTCAAGCTTATACACAAGTTTAATTCAGAATTGTTTTGTTTTCACATTGTAAATCCTCTATAAAAGAGCTATAAAGACTCAATGTATATGTTAACTCTTTGGAGATTCTTCTCAATAATTCTGAATATTTCTTATTTTCTCATGCTTCTCTTTGAGTTTCTGGATTCAATTCTTCACATTTCTCCTCTCTAATCTCAATATTCTTACACTTTCAAACTCCCACCAAATTAATTGGTGGTCACAAATCAGTCGCAAATTTGCAACTGATTTGCGACCACCATTAAATGGGAGGAAATTAAAAAATTTCGGAAATTTCCAACTCCCTCGAAATTCACTGTGGTCGCAAATTATTTATAAATTTTGAGACTGATTTGCGACCACCGTTGTAAATATTTGACACTTTTGTGACCAATTTGCGACCACGTATAAAAAATAAGGTGTGGTTGCAAATTTTGTGACCAATTTGCGATCACATCAATATTTTTGTTGTGTGGTGGCAATGTGGTAGAAAATTAGTGACAAATAATACTTTAAACCCTAAATTATATGAATTTGGTTAAAATTTTGAATTATATAAGATTGATAACATCATTATGAGTTGTATAAACTTCAATTACTATGTAAACAACAATAATTTACGTATTTACCAAATTTACATATCATTTACCTATAACACTTAACACATTCTCTTAACCTTATACCACTTATATACACTTCATATGTTTCATAAATTTACATCAACACAATTATGATTTTGTTTATATTTTGCCATCTATAATGGTTAGTACTTACCTAATATTAAAAATATAAGTTGTAAATGTGAAATATACATAGGAAAAATGTAAATTTACAATTGTGATCACAAATTGGTCGAAAATTGGCGACCAATTTGCGTCCAACGAAGAAATTTGAACCTGTAGTCACAAATTGGTGGCTTTTGCGACAAATTTGCGAAGACACCTTATTTCTGTGACCAATTTGCCACCACATTCCCAATGTAGTGGCAATTTGGTGGCAAAGTACTCACAATTAACACCCTAAACCCAATTATATGATTTTGGTGAAAATTATGAATTATATAAGATTGATAACATCATTATGAGTTGTATATATTTCAATTACTAAGTAAACAACAACAATTTACATATCTACCAATCTTACATATCATTTACCTAAAACACTTAACACATTTCTTTAACTTATACTACTTGTATATACTTCATATGTTTCACAAATTTAGATGAACACATGGTTTTGTTTATATTTTTCCACTTGAAATGATTGTAAATGCCTAATATTGAAAATATAAGTATTAAATGTGAAAATACATAAAATATGTAAAAAACACTTGTACTCGCAAAGTGGTAGCAAAAGTGTGACCAATTTGCGACTATGGTATAAATTTTTTGATGTAGTTGCAAATTGGTCGCAAATTTGCGACCAATTTACTACTACAATAAAAAAACCAAAATGCAATCGCAAATTGGTCGTAAATTAGCGACCAATTTGCGACTACATAGTTAACAATTTGTTAAAAAACAGTTGATAAAAATTGGAAAACGTTTTTGGTAAAACGAATTATTCTTTTAGAGTTTGTGGACATAGATGCATACAAAATTTGTAATATCAGTTTTATAAGTAAAATATATTACATCTTTTCATCATCATCGTCATATGAAGATGAAAGATTATACTGAAATTCATCTTCTAATTTGGCATCTCTAACATCGAAATCAATTTCTTCGGTATGATTAACTCTATAAACCAAACGATCCACTTCTATCTTGTCAACCACTGTTACCTCTTCATCATTTTCTTGTTGCAAAAGGCTAATCTCGTCTTTGTTTTTGTATTTCCCCAACATGTTAGATCTGAGATTAACTTTGAAAACACTGAGCCATGTTTATTTGGATGATGATTTGGTGTGCGGATAAGGAATATAACAAACTTGATCTGCTTGCGAGGCTGTGGTACATCATATTTAATGAATGTAAATTAGTTAATTATATAAACAAATTAATTTATAGAATTTACGTATGTAATGTATATATATATATATATAAATTAACATATATTTATAGTTAATTATTTATGTATACCTAAAATAAATGGTTTGTATTGTAGTGTTTCCCTGATGATAAGACACCAACGACGCTATTTTCCAACTTTTGAGTTCCTTTCGAAAGGATAGGATCTTACTACTCACATTTAAAAAGCGTGATCTTCAAATTTATGAGTACAACATACTCAAGTTGAATGATATCTGTTAAAATTCCATAGAAATCAGCTTCATCAAATGCATCTGAGTAATTGTCTCCCTTGACACAAATGCCGTAGTTACATGTATTTCTCCCGTGTCCATGTTTCTTCGTGTGGAACATATAAAATCTTGTAAAATAGATCGGCCAAGTTGTCGCTTCATTCATCAGGTCTTGCACTAATTCTTGAGCCCATATCGGAAAGGCGCGTGGATCGGTTAAAGTGTTTGCATTGAACTATGATCATATATATATGATCAGTAATTAGTATTTCAAAATTATAAAAATTAATATAAACAACATGTACATATTAATTAATTATACATACATAATCTCAAACCCATATATGAAACTCTTCCTCTTTTTTTGATGAAATGTCATCTTCCGAAAGATATGGATATTTACAACAAATTTGATATTCAAACATACTATAAAATTAAATATGAAAAAGTAATATATATTGGTCAATTACAATGAAATTTTAATGTAATAAATGAAATTGTTCTCATAGTAACTTATTTACCTCTCTAGTAGACGAAATATTCATAATTTCGTAAAACATGTGCATGTGCATATTTGTATTTTTTTTGGAGAGCCATATTTCTTTACTTTTACCACTTGGATAACCCATATGAGTAAATATATCCGGCACTCTGGGATCCGGATACACAAGGACTTACTTTCATCGAATCTAGTAGACATGTATATATATTATACACGATTTAGCCCAAAAATTTAATTACTTAACCTTACAAATAAAATAATTAATAAACACAATAATTTATGGTAACTATCTCTTTTTGGTGCGTATATGGGCATCAAAGTAATGCTCCGAGAAGTAAGATATCTCATCATTGACATATGATTCAACAATCGATCTTGCATCATATTGTTTGTTCTTGGCCTTGCATTTAAGTTTTTTTAAAAACCTTTCAAATGAATGCATCCACCTATACTGCATAGATCCATCGAATTCAGCTTTGTATAACATATGTATACGTAGGTGCTCCATGACGTCAAAAAATGCAGGTGGAAAGATCTTCTCCAAATTGCACAAAATTATGACTATATTTTCCTTCAAATTTGGATACAGCTTTGTTCCAATGATCTCGAGCATAGAACTCGAAAAAATCCTACAATCCCTATATTTGAATATAGTATTTAGTACATGCAATTATTATTATTTTACATACATAAAAAATAAAATATGTTTAACAGTATATATCTGATAATGTTAAATGAACGTTTCGTGGTAAAGTTCTGCAAATATAAAAGAGAGAAGCCTCTCCATAAAAACATGGCAGTCATGGCTTTTCATACCCAAAAACTTCAGTCCATACATATCCACACAATTTGCTAAATCTAGTGCGTAGCAGTCCGGAAATTTGACATAATTTTTGATACATTCCAATAAGCGTTTTTGGCTTTTTGTGTCAATCCAAATATAGGGAATGAAGTATTACCCTGACCATCCATGTGCAACTCTTTTCAAGAGCAAAATTTTGCAATATCAAACCTTGACTTAACTATATCTTTTGATTTATCTTTGACATTCATAACAGCATTAATGATGTTATCGAAGAAATTCTTCTCTATATGCATCACATCAAGATTATATCGTAGGTTAAGATCCGTCCAGTACGGTAACTTCCAAAATATGCTTTCTTTGGGCCAATTATGTCTGCTTGTATAACCTTCTTCTTTAGTTTCATGATTGTTTCCACCGCAGTCAGATGTTCTTAGAGGACTGACAATTTTTATTCGCTCGTATAAAACTTGTTTGCCTGTCAATGATTATGGAGGATAGTCATTAAAGCGTGCTTGCATTTTAAAAATTTGTTTTATTTTTCTGTAACGGATGACCTTTAGGAAGAAACCTTTTGTGACAATCAAACCAACACGTCTTTCTACCATTTGGTAATTGAAATACCTTCGTATCATCCATAAAAATTGGACAAGACACTCTACCATGCGTTTTCCATCCTGACAACATTCCATACATTAGAAAATCGCTTATCATCCACAGTAACACGACTTTTAGATTGAAATTTTGATTCAACGACACATCGTATGCCTCATGGCATTTCAAAGTTTGTGAAAGATATGATTATATGGAGACTTTTCCGTATCTATTTTAGTCTCAAATCTGGTAATAATATAGATAATTAAGTTAGCTTAATGTGGGCATTGGAATCATGTCATTCTAAGCTCTAAATCAAAATTTATAGGCGATTTAGTGTGGAAGGGTCAAGTTGACCAACTAGTTAAAATGATCATTGTTAACCGATCCACGGTGATATCAAAAACAAAATTGTTGGTGCTCTTGTGATCAGTCAATTAGTCCATCATGATTTATTTGATCAAAATCTCCTAAAAGTTGATGTGTTTGTTTGAGTCAATCCAATATCAATAAAGAATGAAATAAAGAAAGTTTTTTAAATTTGAACTTATTTTTTTGTTTCTACGTTATTGTAATGCATGAAACGTCAATATTCCTTCGGGATAAAGATTTCAATGTTTCTATCTAGTTAGAAACGAATTCTTATTAATCTCATTCTTTTTTCTATGTAAGCATTATGTATCTAACTTCCTGTTTTTCCTTTGTTTATGAACACCTGTATGTAGTCTTGCGTTTAGGTTTTCTATTTTTATGTTATAAAAAATATGTTGATTGATCCATGTTGTTTTACGGATTTGCATCTTTAGATCCTCCATTTATGATGTCCTTCATGCTACATTATACTTGATCAACACATATCTATAGATCATATATATTTTGCACTCGGAAGGTGTTTCATTAGCATCGAGTCTTTCGCTTTGAAGTTCTTGTGTATCTTTCAATTCATTATGTTTTGTTGCATTTGGAGTCATGTTATCTCTTAAGTCAAATTTCGTTATAGTATTCCTATTGTATATGTTTATTTTATTGATCTATATGTGTTCATAATGGTTTCTGCAAGCGGCTTAACCCACATAAGTTGAATACAACTTGAAGAGAGAAGAAAATGAGTTTTGTAATAGATTGTAACGAATGGACACCTTCAATAATTGGTCAACTTTGAATACATAACTGAAAATGGGGTAAGTTTAATTTTATGGTGAACAATATGACACTCACATATGGGATTCAAAAATTCCAATCGTTTAGGTGAAGGACATCAATGATGCAAAATGCACTGCGTTATACAGTTTTTGAAATATATGATTATACGGAAAATTTTCCATATCTATTTTAGTCTAAATCTGATCATAATATATAAAATTAATTTAGATTAGTGTAGGCATAGAATTCATGTCAATATGAGGTATAAATCAAAAGTTATGGGCGATTGAGTATGGAAGTGTCAAGCTGACCAATTAATTAAAATGATCATTGTTAACCGATCCACGGTGATATCAGAAACAAAATTTCTTTGGTGCTCTTGTAATAAGTCGAATTAGTCCATCATGATTTGTTTGTTCAAAATTTCTACAAAATTTGATGTATTTGTTTTGATTCAATCCAATATCAATAAAGAATATTATTCGTAAAGTTTTAAAAATTTGAACTTATTTTTCTGCTTAAACGTTGTTGTAATACCTAAAACGTTAATATTCTTGTGGGATAAAGATTCAATGTTTCTATCGATTTAGAGACGAATTCTTATTAATCCCATTCTTTTTTCTATGTTATCATTATGTATCTACCTTTCTTTTTTTCCTTTGTTTATGAACATGTGTACCTAGTCTTGCGTTTAGGTTTTTCATTTTTATGTTATGAAAATATGTTGATTGACCCATGGTGTTTTACGGATTTGCATTTTAGATTCCTCCATTTATGATGTCCTTCATGCTATATTACATTTATCAGCACATATCTATAGATCATATATATTTTGCATCCAGGAGATGTTTGATTAGCATCGAATCTTTCGCTCTCTAGTTCTTGTGTATCTTTCAATTCATTGTGTTTTATTGCATTCAATGTCATTTTATATCTTGAATCAAGTTTCGTTATAGTATTTCTATTGTATATGTTTCTTTTACTGATCTATATGTGTTCATGTTGGTTTTTGCGAGCGGCTTAATCCACATGAGTTGAATACAACTTGAACGGAGAAGAAAATACGTTTTGGAATAGATTGTAACGGATGGAAATTTTTTGAATAATTGTAAAACTTGGGATACATAACTGAAAATGGAGTTAATTTCATTTTATGGTGAACAATATGACACTCACATATGGGATTCGAAAATTCAGATCGTTTGGGTGAAAGAACATCAATGAAGCAAAATGCATGGTATTACAAAGTTTGTGAAAGATATGATTATACAGAGACTTTTCCGTACCTATTTTAGTCTCAAATATGATCATAATATAGATAATTAAGTTAGCTTAATGTGGGCATTGGATTCATGTCATTCTAAGCTCTAAATAAAAAGTTATAGGCGATTTAGTGTGGAAGTGTCAAGTTGACCAACTAGTTAAAATGATCATTGTTAACCGATCCACGGTGATATTAGAAACGAAATTTCTTGGTGCTCTTGTGATCAGTCAAATTAGTCCATCATGATTTATTTGATCAAAATTTCCTAAAAGTTGATGTGTTTGTTTGAGTCGATCCAATATCAATAAAGAATGAAATTCGGAAAGTTTTAAAAATTTGAACTTATTTTTCTGTGTCTATGTTATTGTTATTGACATAGGAAAATAAAATGAGACCTATCTTGACCTACAAGGCAAGTGTGAGCAATTTAATTCATTATTGAAGCTTATTCACATTGTGAAACCGCCAAGTCTCTTTGGGAGACTCTCAAGAGGGTGTATGAGGATGTTTCAAACTTCAGCCGTGTATATGAGGTTAAGAAGGCTCTCAATGATCTTTACCAAGAGGATATGGAGTTCACAAAGTTTCCAGGCAAGTTCCAATCAACATGGTATGAGCTGGACATGTTGAGACCAAGTTCTATGGATCCGAAGGTGTTTAATGAAAGGAAGGAACAATGACAAGATATTTGGGCTCCTTCTCAACCTAAATCCAGCCCTTAAGGATGTGATTAGATCCATCCTAAGAGAGCCAAAAATCCCAGATTTCGAAGAGGTGTGCTCACGAATTCAAAAGGAGCAAGGCAACAATGGTTTGTTTGGTGGAAAAGGAGAACTTGTCATGGCCAACAAGAGCGTGTTTAAGCAAGAGGATAGGAAGAGTGTGATGTGTGAAAATTTTAAGAGGAATGGCCACATCAAGGACAAGTGCTGGATACTTTATCCCCCTCTCAAGCCTAAGGACTTCAAGCCAAACCGGTTCAAGGATTCAAAGGCTAACATCTCTCAAAAGGTTGTGAATGAACCGGCAAGTTCATACAACGAAAGAGGGGAGCTAGCTATGAATGTATCCATGGAGTATGTTAAGAATAGTGACTTGGAGGATCTCATTAAGGCCTATGCCTCAAAACTCTACAATATCACACTTTACTCCCACAAATTTCTTGATAAATCAGATCATAAGTTGGTAGTGGATTCAGGTGCTTCTCACCATATGATTAGCAATTCTAGGTTGTTAAAGAACATTGAACCATGTCTAGGACAAGTCACTATAGCTGATGGTAAGGGTATTCCAATTGAAAGAACCGGAAAATTAAAACTATTTCACAAAGAAAGTAATGCTTTCTTTGTACCTAAGTTTAAGTCTAATCTAGTTTCAGTCAAAAGGGCTACTAAAGAGCTGAATTGCAATGTTACCTTTAGTCCTAACAATGTTTACCTTCAGGATGTTAAGAGTGCTAAGATACTTGGAGGTGGTAGAACTCAAGATGAGCTCTATGTTCTTGAAGACACTACTGCAAGCAATTCAGATCCTTAGCTTTCAAATCCTGTGTTTTTGCTAATAAAGATGTCTTATGGCATGCTAGATTAGGACATCCTCATGCTTGTGCTTTAAGCTTAATAATTCCTAATGTTTCTTATGATCACTCAGTTTGTGAGGCTATCATTGGCAAACATTGTCGTGTTGTTTTTCCTAAATCGCCCACAATTTATGAGCATTGCTTTGATTTAGTACATTCTGATGTTTGGACCTCACCTTGCATGTCTAGAGATATGAATAAATACTTTGTGACCTTTATAAATGAGAAATCGAAATATACATGAGTTAGATTACTTCCATCTAAAGATAGGGTTTATGAAGCATTTATAAACATTCATAACTATGTTACTAATCAATTAAATGCCAAGATCAAAGTGTTAAGATCAGATAATGGAGGCGAATACACAAGTCAAAGATTCAAAGGTCACTTAAACAAACATGGTATACTACATCAAACTAGCTGCCCACACACCACAACAAAATAGAGTTGCTAAAAGGAAGAACCGATACTTAATGGAAGTAGCAAGATCCATGATGTTTCATACCAATGTTCCTAAAAGTTTTTGGGGGAGATGTAATCTTGGTTGCTTGCTACCTCCTCAATCGGATTCCAACCAAAGTCTTGAAATACATATCTCCATTTGAGGTACTCAATAAAACTAAACCATCCATTGATCATTTACGTGTATTTGGGTGTGTGTGCTTTGTGTATGTTCTAGGTGATCTAAGAAACAAGTTGGAGGCAAAGAGCATCAAGTGTATGTTTCTTAGATATTCGACAACGCAAAAGGGTTATAAGTATTATGATCCGAGCAGCAACAGGAAGTATGTGTCTAGAGGTGTCAAGTTCATAGAAGAACGAAGCTATTATGATCAGAAAGATTGGGAAGGATTGAAGGATCTCTCAAGGTTACCTTTGGATTTGGCTACAAGTTTGAGTTTTCTCTTGAATTATATGGGAAATGATGTGCCAAGCGATTCAAGGCAAGAAGAAGCAAGAACTCCAAGTAGTTAACAAGATTCTCAAGAAAATGAACAAGGGGCGGTAACTCAAGAACCAACTCCAATCCAAGAAGAAACTACAGCCAAAACCAAGAACAAGACGACTTGAAAGTGAGTATACAGGAACCTATTCACCAAATGGAAGAGGAAACGGTTGAAGAAGAGGCTTCACCACCTCTTCAGCAACTAACGAGGAGTACTAGACTTAGGAAAGACCCATCCAATTGGGTAAACACTAGGGTCTTCTACAACAAACAGGCTGTGGCTCATCCCATACAAGCTGTTTGTTCTCTTGACCACTTGCCATCTAGTCATCAAGCATTCCTTGGAAAGATTGAACAAAGTCAGATTCCAAGGACTTATGAAGACGCTAATAGCAAGAAAAAAATAGTTAGATGCAGTAAGAGATGAGAAGGGAGCTATGGAAAGGAATCATACATGGGATATACAATAACTCCCTAAAGGCAAGAAGGCTCTGAGTTCCAAGTGGGTGTTCACCATAAAATATAAGAGCAATGGGGACATAGAAAGGTACAAGGCACATCTAGTTGCAAAAGGTTTTACTCAGACATATGGAGAGAACTATACTGATACATTTGCACCGGTGGCTAAGCTACCCACTATAAGGGATGTTCTTTCACTAGCTACGAGTCTGACTTGGGACTTATGGCAAATGGATGTCAAGAACGCATTCCTACAAGGAGAACTTGAAGAGAAAGTGTATATGACTCCACCACCAGGCCTTGAAGATCTTTGCAAAGAGGGACATGTTCTAAGACTTAGGAAGGCAATATATGGGTTGAAGCAGTCACCAAGGGTCTGGTATCACAAATTAAGCTCCACACTTACTGACAATGGGTTCAGGAAATCCCATTCAGATCATACTTTGTTCACTCGTCAAAACCCCAAAGGAATTGTGGTGGTCTTGGTTTATGTGGAAGACCTTATCATCACAGGAGATAATAAGGAAGGAATTTATTCCACAAAGGCATTCTTAAACAGATCATTTGACATCAAGGATCTTGGAGAGTTGAAGTTCTTCTTGGGTATTGAAGTGTGCCGGTCTCAGGAAGGGCTTTTTCTATCTCAAAGAAAGTATGCTCTTGATTTGTTGATAGAAACGGGAAAGCTTGGGGCTAAACCGGCCAAAACTCCTCTTGAAGATGGCTACAAGGTCAATGGAAAGGGGGAGAAAGCTGATGAGTTATTTAAGGATGTTTTTCAGTATATAAGACTAGTTGGAAAGCTAATTGATCTCACCCTCACATGACCAGGCTTGTGTTTTTCTGTGAATAAAGTGAGTCAACATATGCAAAAACCTACTGTTTATCATTCGAGCATGGTAGAAAGGATCCTTAGATACATCTAAGGATCTTCTGGTCAAGGCATATGGATGGGCAAGAATTGGAACACTGACATTGTCGGATATTGTGATGCGGATTGGGCTATAGGGTGGGATAGGAAATCAACCACTGGGTATTACACATTCATTGGTGGGAACTTAGTCACTTGGAAGACTAAGAAACAGAAGGTGGTATCATGTTCTAGTGCTGAATCAGAATATAGGGCTATGAAGAAGCTGACAAGTGAAGTAACTTGGATCAAAGCGCTCTTGAAAGACTTTGGTATTGAAAAAACAGTGCCAATTACCTTCCATTGTGATAATCGGGCAGCCATTCACATAACTTCAAACTCAGTGTTTCACGAGAGGACCAAGCACATAGAGATCGATTGCCATAAGGTTAGGGAGAAAGTTCAAGATGGAACCATTCTGCCATGTTATACAAGGAGTGAAGACCAACTAGCTGATATCTTCACAAAGGCAGCAAATCTCAAAGTTTGCAAGAACATCTTTATCAAACTTGGGCTTGGTGATTTATCACATCCATGATCAAAGGTCCTCAAATCCAAGAGCAACACACTCTTTTTCCCTTTCTAAGGTTTTGCCCCAAGTGGTTTTCCTTAATAAGGTTTTTAATGAGGTGTTGCCTTGGGTTCCCAAGATTAAGACTTTAGCGTGATTCCAAAGTCTTTAGCTTGAGGGGGAGTATTGACATAGAAAAATCAAATAAGACCTATCTTGACCTACAAGGAAAGCGTGAGCAATTTTTAATTCATGGAGGGAAACGAAAATTCAGTTTGAATAACAAGGGAAAAGGAGAAAAGGAGGGAAGTTATTACTTAAAATGGTTAATATGGTGATACAGCTGCCTTGGGAGAAGAATCGTAGTGACAAGATCATGTCCATGATGCACACAGCCTTGGTAACCACACAAAACGGTCATGACTGTTTCACACAGCCTTGGTAACCACACCAAATGGTCATAAGACCGTTTGCAGCTCCTCCCCTCTCTTCCCATTGGTTGTCAACAGGCTCCTCCTCTATTCAAGCTCATCCACAAGTTGAATTCAGAACTGTTTTGTGTTCACATTGTAAATCCTCTATAAAAGAGCCGTAAAGACTCAATGTATAAGTTAACTCTTAGGAGATTCTTCTCCATCAATCTAAGACATTTCTCGTTTTCTCATGCTTCTCTTTGAGTTTCTAGATTCGATTCTTCACATTTCTCCTCTCTAATCTCAATATTCTTTCAATTTTAATACCTTAAACGTCAATATTCCTTCGGGATAAAGATTTCAATGTTTCTATCTATTTAGAAACGAATTCTTATTAATCTGATACGAGTATGGAAAGCACACAAAAGGAGAAGCTCATGGCTAGGAATGAACCAGTGGAACATGAAGAAGCTCTTGCACTACCAGCTGGACCATTAACCCGAGCCAAGGCCAAGAAACTCAAAGAGATGATCAACAGCCTGCTCAACAAGATGAATGCACAACAAAATCACTTGGGCTTGAATGAAGAAGGGCTTAAAAGCACTCTGATTTTAGTACAAACTCAAGACAACATACAAATGGGTATGTGATCCATTTGTACTCTTTTTCCATTGTCCAAGTTTTCTCCCATTGGATTTTTTTGGTAAGGTTTTTAATGATGCAAATGAATCACATTACAACCAACCCAAATTTTTGCTTAAAATCAAGAGGAGCCCACTTAAAATGCTCCAAATTGGCATTATCAAGGGAGGGGGGGAAGTGTCTATATTCATAGTCAAAAATAATAGTTAATGTAGTCAAGGTCTTTGGTCAAGTCTTCCCTTGTAAATTTAACTAATTTAATGTTGTAGGCTCCTCCTATTACGCCTCCTAACAATATAAATCGGGGCTTTCAGTTGTAAACTTCATCATTCAACTTTTCAAATAAAAACAACTTCTTTTTTAAGTTTGACAGTGATTCTCTTCTTAATCTGATTGTTGGTATGTAATATCCTTCAGTCAACATTTATTAGCCATAGAGTGTAATATCTAAGCTACAGATACAAGCATGGAAAGCACACAAAGAAGAGATCAACTTGGCCGGTCCTGAAGTCATTCCGACCAGTACCGCGCACAATCCAGCCGGTACAGGCCATCCAGCCGAGTACACGCACACTTCCACTTCTACACAAGAGGACTCGGACCAAATGAGCTACCAGCTCCAGGACATGCACTTAGAGGAAGTATCTACACCACTGGTACCTCCAGGAGCAATGACAAGAAGCAGATCAAGAGCACTCTTCCACAAATTCAGCTTATGGGTCGACAAGCTTCTAGAGGAAGAGCAGCTAAGGACAATGGGCCAGAAGAGCAAATTAGAGTCCAAAGGCTTCTCAACAACACAAGGAACATCAGAGACGTGGGCTTTAGTGGCAAGAGAGGTCAAGGCCCAAAGATATTTAACCCTACTCCAAGTCGAAGACTAGGAGCAAGGCGTGTGCATGCCACAAGGACGGCCACCTTCCATTTCTTGGCCGTGAGGTGAGTTAAGGTAAGTTTACATTCGAATATATGCCTCTTTCTGTTTTGCAGGGTAGGATCTAGTTGCTTTACATTTTGAGTCAAGAACATTTTAGGAATAGGTCCTTTTTCGGTTATACACTTTTGTATTTTTCCTTTTGTGCACTTTTGTAAACTTTCCTTTTTCTTATTTGAGTCGACCCTAGTAGGTCAAGCTGTCGAGCATATTAATAAGGCTCCTTCCAGCATTGTAGTTCGACAACCTTTTTGATTATTAATAAAGTAGAACTTTTTCCCTACAAGTTTTCTCTCTAAGAATCTTGTGCGCTTAGAACCTAGTTGAGACCAGCCCTCCTAGCTCTAAGTTTGTGATTTATCACGAGGTTCATCACCCCTCGTGTGGTTCACTTCACCCTTCCATCGTTTACCAACCAGAAAACCCCTATCCAGAAGCCTAAGGTTGAGTTTCTCACCTAATCTTCTACAAACAGCCCACGCGCATACATCCTTGAATCAAGGCTTGTATCACATCCCCTCCCTCTTCAGTAGGTTTTGTACTCAGAACTGGTTCATCTACATGGAAAGGGGCCAAGTCAGTAACATTGAACGTATTGGACACATTAAACTCACCTGGGAGCTCGATCCGGTATGCGTTGTTGTTGATCCTCTTGAGCACTCTGAATGGTCCATCTCCTCCTGGTGCTAGCTTGGAACTCCTTAGGTTTGGGAACCTCTCCTGCTGTAGGTGTAGCCACACCCAATCGCCTGGTTGAAAGATCAACTCCTTTCTTCCCTTGTTGGCATGAGTCACGTACTGTCCGGTCCTCTTCTCCAATTTTTCTGCTACCTTCTGGTGTAACCTCCTTATGAATTCTGCCTTGGATGCTCCGTTGAGGTTGGTCATCTCAGCTGGTGGTAGTGGTGTTTGCTCCAATGGGGTGAGAGGGTTGAAGCCGTATACTACTTCAAATGGTGTCTTCTTGGTTGCTGAGTGCACGGCTCGGTTGTAAGCAAACTCTATGAATGGCAGGCACTCCACCAAAGTCTTTAGGTTCTTCCCTAGTGTAGTCCTGAGAAGGGTTGATAGTGTCCTGTTGACAACTTTAGTTTGGCCATCGGTTTGAGGATGGCAGGTGGTAGAGAAGAGTAGCTTCGTGCCTAGCTTTCTCCAAAGGGTCCTACAGAAGTGGCTGAGGAACTTGGTGTCCCTGTCTGATACGATGGTCCTTGGCACTCCATGAAGCCGTACTATCTCCCTGAAGAACAGCCCAACTGTTTGTGTGGCATCATTGACATTGGCACACGGAATGAAGTGTGCCATCTTGGAGAATCTGTCCACCACTACAAAGATTGCATCTTTGTGGTTGATCTTGGGCAGACCTAGAACAAAGTCCATTGAGATGTCCACCCATGGATGTGTAGGTATGGGCAGTGGGAGATACAACCCGTGAGGTTGCACTCGGGACTTTGCCTTCTTGCAAGTGATGCATCTTGCACAATGAGCTTCTACTGTCCTCTTGATGTGTGGCCAGTAGAAGTGCTCATTGACCACTGCTAGAGTCTTGTCGACACCAAAGTGACCCATGAGTCCTCCTCCATGAGCTTCTCGGATGATAAGCTCCCTTAATGATCCTTGTGGTATGCACAGCCTTCTTTCCCGGAACAAGAATCCCTCATGGATGTAGAACTTGCCATGACTCCCTGTGCCACACTCCTTGTAGCTCTCACCAAAGTCAGGATCATCCTTGTATAGGTCCTTGATGTGCTTGAACCCTAGGACCTTTGCCTCCATGGTGGATATCAAGGCAAACCTCCTTGATAGTGCATCGGCTACCACATTATCTTTGCCCTTCTTGTACTTGATGACGTACGGGAAGGTCTCTATGAACTCCATCCACCTGACATGTCTCCTCTTGAGAATGGTTTGCCCTCTGAGATGTTTGAGAGTCTCATGATCAGTGTGGATTACAAACTCCTTGGACAGCAAGTAATGCTGCCAAGTCTCCAATGCTCGGACAAGGGCATAAAGCTCCTTGTCATAAGTGGGGTAGTTCAGTGAGGCACCACCTAGCTTCTCACTGAAGTATGCAACTGGTCTCCCTCCTTGGGTTAGCACTGCTCCTATGAATATTCCAGAGGCATCACACTCCACTTCAAACGTCTTGTTGAAGTCGGGCAGGACTAGCACTGGTGCATGTGTAAGGCTATCCTTCAAGGCCTGGAATGCCTTCTCCTGAGCTTCTCCCCAGCTGAATCCCATGTTCTTCTTCACTACTGCCGTCAATGGTGAGGCAATACTGCTGAAGTTGGGCACGAATCTCCTATTGAAGCTGGCCAGTCCATGGAAGCTCCTTACTTGGCTGATGTTGCCTGGTGTTGGCCATTCTTGTATGGCTCGAATCTTCTCTTCATCAACCTGTAGGCCCTGTGAACTTACAACAAAACCTAAAAAGACAAGTTTAGCAGTACAAAAGATGCACTTCTTGAGATTGGCATAAAGCTCTTCTTGTCGAAGGGTTTTAAGTACCATCTCAAGATGTGTGAGGTGTTCCCGAAGGCACTTACTCTAAACTAGTATGTCATCAAAATAAACCACTACAAACTTACTGATGTACGCCCTAAGAACTTGGTTCATAAGGCGCATGAAGGTGCTTGGGGCATTAGTCAAGCCAAATGGCATGACTGTCCACTCGTAGAGCCCTTGCTTTGTCTTGAAAGCAGTCTTCCATTCATCACCTTCTTTCATCCTGACCTGGTGGTATCCATTCTTGAGGTCTATCTTGGAGAAGACCGTGGCTCCACTCAGCTCATCTAGCATGTCATCAAGCCGTGGTATTGGATGCCGGTACTTGACAGTGATGTTGTTGATTGCTCGGCAGTCCACGCACATTCGCCAAGTCCCATCTTTCTTGGGCACTAGTAGCACTGGTACGGCACATGGACTGAGGCTCTCTTGAATATATCCTTTTTCCAGGAGCTCCTTGACTTGCTTCTCAAGCTCCTTGGACTCCTCTGGACTCATCCGGTAGGCTGGCCAGTTGGGCAGGGCTGCTCTGGGCACTAGATCAATCTGGTGTTCTATGCCACGCAAAGGAGGCAAGCCTGCTGGTATCTCCTCTGGAAATACATCCTGAAACTTGTTGAGGAGAGTTGCTACTTCAGGAGGTAGCTCTACCTGTTCTTTTTCTACATTCAACACTTCCTTGAAAACCATTAGTAACATTAAATCCTTCGAGGCTAAAGCTCTCCGGACATGGCTTGGTTGAATAAGAAAATTAGACTTGATAAGTTTCTTTTCCTTACTCATTTGGAGTTGTAGCTCATGTACCTGGGCAGGTGTAAGAGGAGCCAAGCTGACCTTTCTTTTGTCATGCACAAAAGTGTAAAGATTGGTTCGGCCATCATGCCTGGTCTCTTTGTCAAACTGCCATGGTCTTCCTAGCAGAAGATGGCCAGCTTGCATGGGCACCACGTCGCACACGACTTGGTCTTGGTACTTGCCCACACTGAATGGCACAGTGACTTGCTCATGGATCTTGAGCTCCACTTTGTCATCTAGCCATCTCAGTCTATATGGTCGAGGATGCCTTGTCTTCTCTAGACCTAGCTTATCAACCATATATGCACTAGCAACGTTTGTGCAAGAACTACCATCTATGATGAGGTTACATACCTTGCCCTTGATGGTGCAACGGCTGTGGAAGATGTTCTCCCTTTGGATGGTCTCTGAAGGATCCACCATTGCACCGAGGATGCGTCTAGTGACCAGCACTTCCCCCACATCAGGGTACTCAATGTCACCATACTCCTGTTCTGGTTCATAGTCCTCTTCATCTTGGGACTCATATTCTCCAGCCTCCGTAATCAACATGACCCGGTTGTTTGGGCACTCCCTTGAGATGTGTCCACGACCCCTACACTTGAAACAAGTGATGTCACGTGATCTGATCTAGTCAAAGATATGATCCATTCTTCTCTCCCAATCTAGGTAAGCCTCGGGGTCTACTTTTCCTGCAAAACTTGGAGGAGTTAGCTTAACATCAGGATGAGTTACCCGGTTGTAGGCGTGTTCATCTCCATCCTCATGATGTCTAGGAGGCATCCTTGGTCTCTGGTGAAGACCATATTGCTCGAAGCCATCATCTTCTGCCTGTGGTTGCCGTGGAGGTCCTCTCGGCCTAAAGTGATAATTATGAGGTTGTGTGTCCTCATCTCCATCTGGTTGGGGCTCCTCCTGTTCGTGCCGTGTCCTAAGGTGCTCAGGACCCTCAGGACGGTCTTGCTCAGCTCTCACGTGCCTTATGGCCTGGAATCTCACAGGCCTCTCCACGCGCTCCAATCTCTCGCCTATGGATGCGAGTTGTGTTTGGAGGGTGGTGAACATGGCCATCATGGCTTCGGTTGCTTCTCTATTTTCTTCTGCCATTACGTGTTACAAAGAAAGAAGACAAGTTATGATACTCCTAAATTATTAGGAGGGTTTTCTTTTTATAAGGATTCGAAAAAAATGCTAAAAGGAAAGTTCTAAGGAATTGAAAATTCGAAAATATGGAGATTTGAATAAAAGGAAATTTTCTTCACAACTATTACTAGCTGTCCAATTTGAAATCTTTTGGTATTTTTCCTATTTTCTTTTCTTTTCTTTTTATTTTCATTTAATTTAACTTAAAAATATTAGAAATATGATTCTAACAAAAAGGAAAGTCGAATATAGCAATGCAAGAATGATTCTAGAACCTAGTGATGCACGTAGGAACTAGATGCACGCGGTATGAACTTAGATGTTATTTTTTTTTTTCTGGAATGAAACTTAAACTAATGCAAGAACAAGAAACAAGACAAGCTAAAGAATAGAAACAACCTGGTTTAGGAGCTTTAAGCTCTGATACCAAAATGATACAAGCCTCGATTCAAGGCTTATATGCGCATGGGCTGTTTGGAGAAGGTTAGATGAGAAACTCGACCTTAGACTTCTTGGATAGGGGATTTTGGGTTGGTATTCGTTGGAAGGGTGAAGTGAACCACACGAGGAGTGATGAACCTCGTGATAAATCACAAACTTAGAGCTAGGAGGGCTGATCTCAACTAGGTTCTAAGCGCACATGCTTCTTTGAGAGAAAAACTTGTAAAGAAAATTCGATCTTTATTAATTAGCAAAAAGGTTGTTGAACTACAATGCTGGAAGGAGCCTTATTAATATGCTCGACAGCTTGACCTTCTAGGGTCGACTCAAATAAAGAAAAGGAAAGTTTAATATATTAACATGTTCATATTAATCAACATATTAACATAACCTAAGAAATGGAAAATCTAAATGCAAGACTACGTACACATGTTCATAAACAAAAGAAAACTAAGAAGTGAGATAAATCATGATAACATAAAATAAAGAATGGCATGGATAAGAATTCATCTGAGAATGGGATGGATATGAATTCGTCTCTAAATGGGTAGAAACATTGAAATATTCATTTTGAAGGAAACACTACTATTTAGATCTTAAAATAATGTAGAAACTAAGTTCAGATTTTTAACAATTTCCGAGTTATATTATTTATTGAGATTGGATTGACGCAAAACAAACACATCAACTTTTTGAAAATTTTGATCAAACGAATCGTAATAAAGTAATATGACTGATCACAAGAGTGCCAAAAAATTTTGTTTTTGATATCACCATAATCGGTTTAGAACTATCATTTTAACTAGTTGATCAACTTGACAGATCCACACTAAATCGCCCCTATCTTTTGATTTAAAACTCAGAATGACACGAATCCAATGCCCACATTAAGCTAACATAATTTTCTATATTATGACTATATTTGAGACTAAAATAGATATGGAAAAGCATCCATTTAATTATATTTTTCACAAACTGCATAATGCCATGCATTTGACTTCATTGATTATCATTTACCAAACATTCGGAATTTTTGAATCCCATATGTGAGTTTCATATTCTTCACCATAAAATGAAAGTAACTCCATTTTCAGTGTTGTATCCGAAGTTTAGCTTCAACTATCATTGGAAAAGTCTCCATCCATTAAAATCTATTCCAAAATGCAGTTTCTTCTCCCTTCAAGTTGTTCTACTCATTTGAGTTAAACCGCTCACAAAAACCAATATGAACACATATAGATTAATTAAAGGCACATATATATTATGAATACTATAACGCAACTTGATTCAAAAGATAACATGACTCCAAATGTAACAAAACACAATGAATTGCAAGATACACACGAATTTGAAAACAAATGGCTCGATGTTCATCAAATACCTATTGGGTGCAAAATATATATGATCTAGATATGTGGTGATCAAGTATAACGTGGCATGAAGGACATCATAAATGAAGGAATTTAAAATTGCCAAACCGTAAAACAACAAGTATCAATCGACATATTATCATAAACTAAGAAATGGAAAATCTAAACGCAAGACTACGTACACATGTTCATAAAGAAAGGAAAACCAAGAAGTGCGATAATTATGATAACATAAAATAAATAATGGGATAAATAAGAATTCATCTCTAAATGGATAAATGGAAACATTGAAATTTTCATCTAGAAAGAACACTACTGTTTTAGGTATTAAATTAACGTAGAAACTGAAAAATAAGTTCAAATTTAAAAATTTCTGAGTTACATTCTTTATTGCGATTGGATTGACTCAAAACTAATACATCAACTTTTGGGAAATTTTGGTCAAAATATTCGTGATCGAGTAATTTGGACTAATCACAAGAGCACCAAAAAATTTTGTCTCGGATACCACCTTGATCAGTTTAGAACTATCATTTTAACTAGTTGATCAACTTGACACGTTGACGAGGGCAACAGATCCAATGGCCAGCCAGAAGGACCTCACCAAGAAGATGGCCGACCAAAAGACCAGCTAGGCACAGCCGGCTCAATTGGCGACATGGGCGGCCCGAGTGTTGACATGGCGACATGGCCAAATCAAGCCACGAGATGTCCAGGAGGAGCAACATCATTGAAGACTCAGACCAACTGACCAGCCAGCTACAATGCATGGATCTAGAAGAGAATTTAGAACCACTGGTGGTACAAGGAGCAATGAACAGAAGTAGGACTCGTGCACTCTACCAAAAATTCAGCTTGTTTGTGGAAGGACTTCTAGAGGGCCAAGAAAACTCGACCACGGGCCAGGAATGCAGCAAGCAATCCAAAGGCCTACCACTTTGCCAAGCTGCTCCAGAAGCATGGGCTCTTGTGGCAAAGTAGGTCAAGGCCCAAAAGTATGTAACCCTACTTCAAGTGTGCAATTGAAGAGCTAGGCACGTGTCTTCCATAAAGTCGACCACTTTCCATTTCTTGGCCAAAATCAAATGATAACCATGGTTTTTGCATTTTTTCACCACGCATGTCACCACCTTTTTCGTGCCTTCATTGGCATTTTAGGCATTTATCCACCTATTTACGTTCATTGGTATTTAGCATGGTATTCTATAGGTTAGTGCATGCATTTCTGCATATTGCATACCTTCTCGTTAATTTCAGGTACAACGAGAACTTAGACGGGACAAAGATCGAAGAAATGGCCAAGGAGGCTTTTGGAGGGCATGAGATCGGCCATCTGGCCGATCTCAGCAGGCTGATCTCAGCCGAACCGCACACCAAATCACACCTGGCCGATCGCAGATCACCCGGCCAGCCCATGGTCTGATCGGCCAGCACATGTGATACAAGCCTTGGATCAAGGCTGTAATACTCTTGGACCGGTTGGAGAAGATTAGGCGAGAAACTCGGCCTTACGCTTCTGGAATGGGGTTTTCTGGTGGGTATTGAGTGGTGGGGTGAGGTGAACCACATGATAAACAACTTAGAAACTAGGAGGGCTGGTCTAAACTAGGGTTCTAAGTGATTAGAGTTTTTATGAGAACAACTCATAAGAAAAATGGTCTCTTTATTAATATCAAACTTGTCGAACTACAATGTTGAAGAAGCCTTATTAATATGCTCGGTAGCTTTGACCTTCTAAGATCGACCCAAAAAGAAAAGAAAAAGATACAAAAGTACATAAAAATTTACAAAAGGGAATAACCAAAAAGGACATCTATTTAAATGATCTTGACTCAAAAAATGGAAAACTAATAATTCATGTCCTGCAAAACAAAAAAGGAAAATATATAATTGAAAACTTACCTATTTACCATTTGGCCAAAAAATGGAAGGTGGCCGCTTACTCTTCAATTTGAAGTAGGTTTATGAAGTGTTGAGCCTTGACCTCTTTTACCACGAGAACCCAAGTGTCTGGAGTGCTTTGAGATGTTGAGAAGCCCTTGGATTCATCATTGCACTATTGGCCCAATGTTCCTTGTCGTTGGTCTTCTAGGAGCTTTTCTATCCACAAACTGAACTTGTTGAAGAGTGCCCTTGTTCTGCTCCTCGTCATGGCTCATAGTGGCACCATTGGTGTAGAGAATTCACCAAAGTTCATGCCTTGAAGCTGGCAGCTGATCTGGTCTGATTCTCCTTGTGTAGAGGTAGAAATGGTCATCTGTAAAGATGGGCCGAGTTGTAAAGATGGGCCGAGTTGTAAAGATGGCCGAGTTGTAATCGGAGCCGGCCTTCCGAACCCTTGATCATGCACCTGCCCACGTGGCAGGTCCTCACCATGGCCGGTCTCACCACGCCGGTAGCACAGCCCCATCACCAGACCGGCCAAATGGCCGGTCTCTCCATGCTGGTTGCACAGCAATATCACCAGACCGGCCAAATGGCCGGTCTCCCCATGGCCAATCTCAAATCAGCCCCAACATCTCATCCCATCAGGAGATTGGTTATTTGGCCGATCTTGCATGGCCGGTCTTCGGGCAACCCGAGCCCAAACTATCCTAAACCTATTTTTACTTAACCGGTTTGTCTCGGGATTAAACCTAATTGTTAGGGTACTATATAAACCCTTTTAAATACTTTTAACCAAAGGTTTGTTTAAGTTGCTCTTAGTTTTTGCCTCTGGACGTTTTTAGAGAGAGAGAAGATTGGTTCCAACTTTTGTTCTTGAACTCTTTGTTTTTAGTGAAGGATTTCTCTACCCTATCTCTTATCTTATGTTTAATTGCTTTTACTTCTTTATTCTTACTGTTTTAATGACTATGTTTGAGTAGTTTTCTGTATGAATTGTGGGTAAGGTGGATTAGGGGAATCTGATATTGACTTAGGGTTGTTTAGGTAGATTAGATGACAAATCCTTGATGTTTAGGGTGTGCTTGATGCTAGAGATTGAAGTAGCTAATCAATGCTTATATTGATGATGTTCTTCTCCCGAGAGGTGTAGACAGAACGTGTAGGTAGACCTAAACATCCTTATTGTATCTTAGCCAAAGAGATTTGATGTCTAAGGCGAGAGGTGGACAGGATTAGACTCGAACCCAATGATCACTAGGCAATAGATTATTGTGCACAAGACTTGTAGTTTATAGGCTAGTGAATGGGCTGCTGCCACGAGAGTGGATCAGTCTACTAGATAGTATTCTAATTCTTAGGGATTTATCTAATTGAACCTGTAGAATGGTTAGTGATGAGGACATCAGGTCGTACATCCAGCCAGGAGACCAGACTGGCCGACCAGGAAGCTTGCCCGAGACAGCAGGACCATCTGGCGCGCCTGCCGGACCAGGCAGTACCGCCGGACCTTCGACCTATAGGACCAGACCGGTCAACATCGCCGGCGGAGAGGCCCAAGCTTCCGGCACACTTGGTGGGGACGTGAATGACACCGCCGGTCCCCCTGATGACACCGCCGACTCCGGGATCAACTTGGCTGGTCCTGAAGTCATTCCGGCCAGTACCACGCACAATCCAGCCGGTACAGCCGATCCAGCCGAGTACACGCGCACTTCCACTTCTACACAAGAGGACTCGGACCAAATGAGCTACCAGCTCCAGGATATGCACTTAGAGGAAGTCTCTACACCAGTGGTACCTCAAGGAGCAATGACAAGAAGCAGATCAAGGGCACTCTTCCACAAATTCAGCCTATGGGTTGACAAGCTTCTAGAAGAAGATCGACTAAGGACAATGGGCCAAAAGTACAAGGAAGAGTCCAATAGCTTCTCAAAAACACAAGGGACATCAGAGACTTGGGCTTTAGTGGCAAGAGAGGTCAGGGCCCAAAGATTCTTAACCCTACTCCAAGTCGAAGACTAGGAGCAAGGCGCGTGCATGCCACAAGGATGGCCACCTTCCATTTCTTGGCCGTGAGGTGAGTTAAGGTAAGTTTACATTTGAATATATGCCTCTTTCTGTTTTGCAGGGTAGGATCTAGTTGCTTTACATTTTTGAGTCAAGAACATTTTAGGAATAGGTCCTTTTTCGGTTATGCACTTTTGTATCTTTTCCTTTTGTGCACTTTTGTAAACTTTCCTTTTTCTTTATTTGTGTCGACCCTAGAAGGTCAAGTTGTCGAGCATATTAATAAGGCTCATTCCAGCATTGTAGTTCGACAACCTTTTTGATATTAATAAAGATTGAATTTTCTTTCAACAAGGTTATTCTCTCAAGAGACTTGTGCGCTTAGAACCTAGTTGAGACCAGCCCTCCTAGCTCTAAGTTTGTGATTTATCACGAGGTTCATCACCCCTCGTGTGGTTCACTTCACCCTTCCATCTTTTACCAACCAGAAAACCCCCATCCAGAAGCCTAAGGTTGAGTTTCTCACCTAATCTTCTACAAACAGCCCACACGCATACATCCTTGAATCAAGGCTTGTATCATTTTGGTATCAGAGCTTAAAGCACCTAAACCAGGTTGTTTCTATCCTTTTGCTTGTCTTGTTTTTAGTTCTTGCATTAGTTTAAGTCGCATTCAAGAAAAATAAAAAAAACAACATCAAACTCCAAACCGAGTGCATCTAGCCTCCTACGTGTATCACTAGGGTTTAGGTTCACTTTTGCATTGTCAATCACGTTTTCCTTTTGTTTAATTCCTATTTCCATTAATTTTAAGTTAAATTAAAAAGAAAAAGAAAAGAAAAGAAAAAGGAAAGAAAAGAGAATAGGAAAATACCCAAGATATTTCGAATTGGACAGCTAGCACAAGTTGTCTAGGAAGTTTTCCTTTTTTTCTTGTAGTCGAATTTCCTTTCCTTAGGATTTTTCCTTTTGCAATTTTTTCAAACCCTTATAAAAAGAAAACCCTCCTAATAATTTAGGAGCACCCTAATTTGTCTTCTTTCTTGTAGCACACCATGGGAGAAGAGAATAGAGACGCAGCCGAAGCCATGATGGCCATGTTCACCACACTCCAAACACAACTCGCATCCATAGGCGAGAGGTTGGAGCGCGTGGAAAGACCAGTAAGATTCCAGGCCATAAGGCACGTGAGAGCTGAGCAAGACCGTCCTGAGGGTCCTGAGTACCTTAGGACACGACACGAACAGGAGGAACCCCAGCCAGAAGGAGATGAGGACACGCAACCTTATAACTATCACCATAGGCCGAGAGGACCTCCACGGCAACCAGAGGCAGAAGATGATGGCTTTAAGCCATATGGTCTTCACCAGAGACCCAGAATGCCTCCTAGACGTCATGAGGATGGAGATGAACACACCTACAACCGGGTAATTCATCCTGATGTTAAACTAACTCCTCCAAGTTTTGCAGGAAAAGTAGACCCCGAGGCTTACCTTGATTGGGAGAAGCGAATGGATCATATCTTTGATCACTACAACCAACCAGGACCTAGGAGAGTCTCAATGGCAGTAGCACAACTCACGGACAATGCCCTCATCTGGTGGGATTGTGAGGTATCTGACACAAGGAGGAAGAGAATGAGACCCGTAGCCTCATGGGTCGACATGAAAGACCTCATGCGACAAAGGTTTGTTCCACCTTACTTTCATAGAGATTTGCAACGTCGTTTTCGTACTTTTAAGCAGGGTACCAGATCAGTAGAGGAGTACTATGAAGAGTTCGAGAAGTTAAGGAACAGATTGGAGCTCAATGATGATGAAGAAGCGTTGATGGCACAATTCTTGGATGGACTCCAAGAAAGGATCAGCTGCAAGGTGGAAAGGCAAATCTACAACGACTTCAAGGACTTGTTCCACCTATCTGTAAAAGCTGAACAGCACATCAAACGTAAGAGCCAAGACATCCGCAGCAAGCCTAAGACACCTTGGGCACCAAGCAACATGCCTAAGACCGTGGACAAAGGCAAGAGCGTAGAGATCGAGTCAAGGTTCAAGAGCAAGCCTCCTGAACCCACCCGTGACCAGAGAGAGCCTGGTAAGTCTTCTAACCCTCAAAGATCACGTGACATAACTTGTTTCAAGTGCAGGGGACGTGGAAACATCTCAAGAGAGTGCCCAAACAACCGAGTCATGCTGATTACAGAGGCAGGAGAGTATGAGTCCCAAGATGAAGAGGACTATGAGCCAGAAGGAGAGTATGGTGACATTGAGTACCCTGATGTGGGGGAAGTGCTTGTCACTAGACGTATCCTCAGTGCAATGGTGGATCCTTTAGAGACCATCCAGAGGGAGAACATCTTCCACAGCCGTTGCACCATCAAGGGAAAGGTATGTAACCTCATCATAGATGGTGGTTCTTGCACTAACGTTGCTAGTGCGTATATGGTTGATAAGCTAGGTCTAGAGAGGACACGGCATCCTCGACCATATCGACTGAGATGGCTCGATGACAAACTGGAGCTCAAGATTCATGAGCAAGTCACTGTGCCATTCAGTGTGGGCAAGTATCAAGACCAAGTCGTGTGCGACGTGGTGCCCATGCAAGCCGGCCATCTTCTACTAGGAAGACCATGGCAGTTTGACAAAGAGACCAGGCATGATGGCAGAACCAATCTCTACACCTTCGTGCATGACAAGAGAAAGGTCTGCCTAGCTCCTCTTACACCTGCCCAAGTACATGAGCTACAACTCCAAATGAGTAAGGAAAAGAAACATGTCAAGTCTAACTTTCTTATTCAACCAAGTCATGTCCGGAGAGCTTTAGCCTCGAAGGATTAATGTTACTAATGGTTTTCAAGGAAGTGTTGAGTAGAGAAAAACAGGAGAGCTACCTCCTGAAGTAGCAGTCCAAGTCTAACTCCAGGATCTTATTCAACCAAGTCATGTCCGGAGAGCTTTAGCCTCGAAGGATCTAATGCTACTAATGGTTTTCAAAGAAGTGTTGAATGTAGAGAAAGAACCGGCAGAGTTACCTCCTGAAGTAGCAGCTCTCCTCAACAAATTCCAGGATGTGTTCCCGGAAGAGATACCAGCAGGCTTACCTCCCCTACGAGGCATAGAGCACCAGATCAACCTCGTGCCCGAGCAGCCCTGCCCAACCGGCCAGCCTACCAGATGAATCCAGAGGAGTCTAAGGAGCTTGAGAAGCAAGTCAAGGAGCTCCTGGAGAAAGGATATGTTCGAGAGAGCCTCAGTCCATGTGCTGTACCAGTGCTACTAGTGCCCAAGAAGGATGGGACTTGGCGCATGTGCGTGGACTGCCGAGCAATCAACAACATCACAGTCAAGTATAGGCATCCAATACCACGACTGGATGACATGCTAGATGAGCTGAGTGGAGCCACGGTCTTCTCCAAGATAGACCTCAAAAGTGGATACCACCAGGTAAGAATGAAGGAAGGTGATGAGTGGAAGACTGCTTTCAAGACAAAGCAAGGACTCTACGAGTGGACAGTCATGCCATTCGGCTTGACTAATGCCCCAAGCACCTTCATGCGCCTTATGAACCAAGTTCTTAGGGCGTACATCAGTAAGTTCGTAGTAGTTTACTTTGATGACATTTTGGTTTATAGTAAGTGCCTACGGAACACCTCACACATCTTGAGATGGTACTTAAAACCCTTCGACAAGAAGAGCTTTATGCCAATCTCAAGAAGTGCACCTTTTGTACTGATAAGCTTGTCTTTTTAGGTTTTGTTGTGAGTTCACAGGGCCTACAGGTTGATGAGAGAAGATTCGAGCCATACAAGAATGGCCAACACCAGGGAACATCAGCCAAGTGAGGAGCTTCCACGGACTGGCCAGCTTCTATAGGAGATTCGTGCCCAACTTCAGCAGTATTGCCTCACCACTGACGGCAGTAGTGAAGAAGAACGTGGGATTCAGCTGGGGAGAAGCTCAGGAGAAGGCATTCAAGGCCTTGAAGGACAGCCTTACACACGCACCAGTGCTAGTCCTTCCCGACTTCAACAAGACGTTTGAAGTGGAGTGTGATGCCTCTGGAATAGGCATAGGAGCAGTGCTAACCCAAGGAGGGAGACCAGTGGCATACTTCAGTGAGAAGCTAGGTGGTGCCTCACTGAACTACCCCACTTATGACAAGGAGCTCTATGCCCTTGTCCGAGCATTGGAGACTTGGCAGCATTACTTGCTGTCCAAGGAGTTTGTGATCCACACTGATCACGAGACTCTCAAACACCTCAGAGGGCAAACCAATCTCAAGAGGAGACATGCCAGGTGGATGGAGTTCATAGAGACCTTCCCGTACATCATCAAGTACAAGAAGGGCAAAGACAATGTGGTAGCCGATGCACTATCAAGGAGGTTTGCCTTGATATCAACCATGGAGGCAAAGGTCCTAGGATTCGAGCACATCAAGGATCTATACAAGGATGATCCTGACCTTGCTGAGAGCTACAAGGAGTGTAGCACAGGGAGTCATGGCAAATTCTACATCCATGAGGGATTCTTGTTCGAGAAAGAAGGTTGTGCATACCACAAGGATCATTAAGGGAGCTTATCATCGGAGAAGCTCATGGAGGAGGACTCATGGGCCACTTTGGTGTCGACAAGACTCTAGCAGTGGTCAAGGAGCACTTCTACTGGCCACACATCAAGAGGACAGAAGAAGCACATTGTGCAAGATGCATTACTTGCAAGAAGGCAAAGTCCCGAGTGCAACCTCACGGGTTGTATCTCCCACTGCCCATACCAACACATCCATGGGTGGACATATCGATGGATTTTGTTCTAGGTCTGCTCAAGATCAACCACAAAGATGCAATCTTTGTAGTGGTGGACAGATTCTCCAAGATGGCACATTTCATCCCATGTGCCAATGTCAATGATGCCACACAAACAACTGAGCTGTTCTTCAGGGAGATGACGCTTCATGGAGTGCCAAGGACCATCAGATCAGATAGGGACACCAAGTTCCTCAGCCATTTCTGGAGGACCCTTTGGAGAAAGCAGAAGCTACTTCTCAACCACTTGCCATCCTCAAACGATGGCCAAACCAAGGTATCAACTCTTCTCAGAACTACACTAGGGAAGAACCTAAAGACTTGGGTGGAGTGCCTGCCATTCATTGAGTTCGAACCGAGCCGTGCACTCAGCAACCAAGAAGACACCATTTGAAGGTGCTTCAACCCTCTCACCCCATTGAGCAAACGCCACTACCACCAGCTGAGATGACCAACCTCAACGGAGCATCCAAGGCAGAGTTCATAAGGAGGTTACACCAGAAGGTAGCAGAAAACTTGGAGAAGAGGACGGACAGTACGTGACTCATGCCAACAAGGGAAGAAAGGAGGTGATCTTTAAACCAGGCGATTGGGTGTGGCTACACCTACGGCAGGAGAGGTTCCCAAACCTAAGGAGTTCAAAGCTAGCACCAAGAGGAGATGGACCATTCAGAGTGCTCGAGAGGATCAACAACAACGCCTACCGGATCGAGCTTCCAGGTGAGTTTAATGTGTCCAATACGCAATGTTACTGACTTGGCCTTTCCATGCAGATGAACCAGTTTGACAAAACCTAAAGAGGGAGGGAATGATGAGGACATCAGGTCGTATCCAGCCAGGAGACCAGACTGGCCGACCAGGAAGCCTGCCCGAGACAGCAGGACCATCTGGCGCGCCTGCCGTACCGGACAGTACCGCCGGACCCTCGACCTATAGGACCAGACCGGTCAACATCGCCGGCGGGGAGGCCCAAGCTTCCGGCACACTTGGTGGGGACGTGAATGACACCGCCGGTCCCCCTGATGACACCGCCGACTCCGGGATCAACTTGGCCAGTCCTGAAGTCATTCCGCCCAGTACCGCGCACAATCCAGCCGGTACAGCCGATCCAGCCGGTACAGCCGATCCAGCCGAGTACACGCGCACTTCCACTTCTACACAAGAGGACTCGGACCAAATGAGCTACCAGCTCCAGGACATGCACTTAGAGGAAGTCTACACCAGTGGTACCAGGAGCAATGACAAGAAGCAGATCAAGGGCACTCTTCCACAAATTCAGCTATGGCTTCTAGAGAAGATCGACTAAGGACAATGGGCCAAAAGTGCAAGGAAGAGTCCAATGGCTTCCCAACAACACAAGGGACATTAGAGACTTGGGCTTTAGTGGCAAGAGAGGTCAGGCCCCAAAGATTTTTAACCCTACTCCAAGTCGAAGACTAGGAGCAAGGCGCGGCATGCCACAAGGACGGCCACCTTCCATTTCTTGGCCATGAGGTAAGTTAAGGTAAGTTTCAATTCGAATATATGCCTCTTTCTATTTTTCATGGTAGGATCTAGAATATTTACTTTATTGAGTCAAAGACATTTTAGGAATAGGTCCTTTTTCGATTATGCACTTTTGTATCTTTTCCTTTTGTGCACTTTTGTAAGTTTTCCTTTTCTTATTTGGGTCGACCCTAGAAGGTCAAGCTGTCAAGCATATTAATAAGGCTCCTTCCAGCATTGTAGTTCGACAACCTTTTTGATATTAATAAAGTAGAACTTTTTCCAACAAGTTTTCTCTCTAAGAATCTTGTGCGCTTAGAACCTAGTTGAGACCAGCCCTCCTAGCTCTAAGTTTGTGATTTATCACGAGGTTCATCACCCCTCGTGTGGTTCACTTCACCCTTCCATCTTTTACCAACCAGAAAACCCCCATCCAGAAGCCTAAGGTTGAGTTTCTCACCTAATCTTCTACAAACAGCCCACAGATACATCCTTGAATTAAGGCTTGTATCAGTAAAGGAAGAGCCCTACGCATGCCTTTTCCACATCATATTTTGTATCAATTTATCTGGAGCATCTTTGAATTAATTATTAGATAACCAATCAAAACTCACCATTTGCCTGATTTAAGTTCAGGTGTTATTCTATTTTCCTGTGATTCCATACAACTATTACTGATTTGCTCAGCACTTAATTGTAAGGATTAAACAAAGATCAGCTAAGTATGAAGAGTTATAAGATTTTCTATTTCTAAGGTAGGAACATTTTCCTTTTATCAGTCATGAACAATAAATAGTTTTACTTTTCTTGTTCCATTGTTGACACTTTTATCCTTTAGACCCTAAAAGGTCAAGGCTATCAAGCATATTAAGGCTTCTTCAGCATTCTAGTCCCACAACTTTTTTCCACATATCAATAAAGATCCTAATTTTCTTTCAAAGAGTCTTTGCGCACCCGGTAGTACATGTCATGCAATCGTAAATATCCTCTTCAACCACTTTTCAATGTTTCTTCTCGAGCTCCACTCGATAAAGAAGAATCCACACCTTGTGTGGGTCTCATCTAGATAATTAAAACGTTTTGGATTATCGATGCGATGAGATTGAGATGGCCGATAAAACGGTTTTGAGGTCGTGATTACTTCCACCCAAAAAAATGTCCAAAAGAGCATCTAAACATCAACATTTAGGGTCGAAAACATTTCCAATGGGACTTGGACCAACTGGAATGGCACATATCATTAAGAGAGCTTTCCAAAATGGTATTTTCGGTCGAGTAGTTCATTGCAAGGCAAAAGTTATGGCATTTCAAAAATACGACGTTTGCGATAGACACATAAAACACCGAGTGAACATAAAAGGGAGGACTTCCCAGGAGGTCACCCATCCCAGTACTACTCTTGCGCAAGCATGCTTAATTGCAGAGGTCTGTTGGGATCCGGTGCATTAGTGTTGGTATGAGTTCACCCGGTAGTACATGTCATGCAATCGTAAATATGCTCTTCATCCACTTTTTCAACATTTTTTTCTTGAGCTCCACTTGATAAAGAAGAATCCACACAATGTGTGGATCTCGTTTAGATGATTGAAATGTTTTGGATCATCGATGGGATAAATTTGAGATCGCCGATAAAATGGTTTTAAGGTCGTGATTGCTTTTGCCCAAGAAAAACGTCTTAAAGAGCATCTAAACATCAAAATTTGGGGTCGAAATCATTTCTAATGGGTCTTTGACCAATTGGCACGTCAGATATCTTTGAGACAGCTTTCCGAAATGGTATTATCGCCCGTGTAGTTCATCGCGGCGCAAAACTTATGACATTTTGAAAATACAATGTTTTGGGATAAACATATAAAAACAAGTGAATAAAAAGGGGTGCAACATGAGGACTTCCCAGAAGGTCACCCATCCCACTACTACTCTTTCCCAAGCACGCTTAAGTGCAAAGTTATGATGAGATCCGGGGCATTAGTGCTGGTAAAATTGCACATGGTTGTAAATTTTTTGCAATCATAAATATATTCCTAATCCACTTTTCAATGTTTCTTCTTGAGGTCCACTTGATAAAGAAGAATCCACATGATGTGTGGGCTTTGCCTGGATGGTTGAAACATTTTTGATCGTTGATGCGATGAGTATGAGATAATCAGTAAAACGGTTTTGAGGTCGTTATTGCTTCCGCCCGAGAAAAACGTTTGAAAGAGAATCTAAACATCAAAATTTGGTGTTGAAAACTGATTGGGTTTTAAGTTTTAATCCCAAGTACAACTCCAAGTGCAGAGTAAATCGGTCACTCGTTGAGGCCTTTGTGGGTGCATTGGACGTCTTGCTCTCCATGCATTATGATTCTGTCCTCCAGCTCCGTCTACTTCATTCTCAGCATTCTGTGGCTGGTTCTGGTCGTGGTGTTCCATCTCCAAATGCCTCCTTAGATGATCTGATCGCTCTCTCCTTGCTGTTGTAGCTGCTCTTTCCAACAGCAAAATGTTAATGTCACTCGGTTGCAGGGTTGTGTGTTCATGGCTTCTTGTGTTTATGCACCTACAGAAAAAAGAAATCAAAATACTTAGTCTATAAGTGAATCAAAATCCTAATGGCTATTGCTAACTTCCCCAGCAACGGCGCCAATAACGTGATCGGATTTTAAGCTTTAATCCCGAGTTCAACTCCAAGTGGAGAGCAAATCGAGTATTAGTTGGGTATCAAATCCTCAGGGAAGTTAGAATAACAAACTAGAAATACACGAAACACTTACATCTAGGCAAATACTAAAAGGGTTTTTAATTGGGTTGTATAATAATCTAACTGCAAAGAAAGTAAATACAAGTTAGTTCAATAGAGAATAAATATGGACAGGGGACAAGTCATTTAATTCAGGGAAATCTTACTTTCACTAATTATTCTACAGGTTCAATTAGATTTAGAACACAATCTAGTAGACTGATCTACTCTCGTGGCAACAGCCCATTCACTAGCCTATAGACTACAAGTCTTTTGCATAGCAATCTATCGCCTAGTGATCATTGGGTTCGAGTCTAATCTTGTCTACCTATTGCCTTAGACATAAACTCTCGTTGGCTAAGATGTAATAAGAATGTTTAGGCCTACCTACATGTTTTTTCTACACCTCTCGGGAACAGAACATCATCGATCTAAGCATTGATTAGCTACTTCAATCCCTAGCATTAAGCACACCCTAAACATCGGGTATTTGTCACCTAATCAACCTAAACAACCCTAAGTCATTATCAGATTCTCCTAATCTACGTTACCCACAATCCATACAGAAAACTACTCAAACAGGTTCATTAAATTAGTAAGCATAAAGAAGTAGAAGCAATTAAACATAAGATTAGAGATAGGATAGAGAAATCCTTCACTAAATACCAAGAGTTCAAGAACAAAGGTTGAAACCAATCTCCTCTCTCCCTAACGTCCATAGACAAAAACTAGAAGAAACTTAAACAAAATTTAGGGTTAAAAGTGTTTAAAAAGAGTTTATATAGTATCCCTAACAATTAGGTTTAATTCTGGGACAAACCAGTTAAGTAACAATAGGATTAGGATAATTTGGGCTCGGGTTGCCCCGCGACCGGCCATATGAGATCGGCCATTTGGCCGATCTCCTGATAGGCTCTGATTTTGGGGCTGATCCGAGATCAGCCATGGTGAGATCAGCCATTTGGCTGATCTAGTGATGGTGATGCACGACCGGCAATGGTAAGACCGGCCATTTGGCCGATCTCGTGATAGTGCTGCACGACCGATCAGGTGATGGGCATGGGTTTTGCATGAGTTGGCTTGGGATTCGCCATGCTGGAAGGGAGTTGGCAGGTCTCGACATGTGCTGGCTGGGTGGTATACAACCGGCCAGGTGAGATCGGCCATATGGCCGATCGCTTGTGTTTGTTCTCGATCGGGCTTGGCAGGCACTCGGCAGGTCTTGGGGAGTCTTAGCAGGATCGGTCTGAGCGATTGGATGGTAGGCTGGCCAGGTCCAGTCGGCTGGATGGCCGATCGCATGTGGTCCGGCTGAGATCGGCCAGATGGCCAGTCTTGTACCCTTCATAAACCTCCTTGGCCATATTTCTGCTATTTTTCCCGTCTAACTTCTCGGTGTACCTGAAATGATTGAGAAGGTATGCACGATGCAGAACTGCATAATAACCTATAGAATGCTATGCTAAATGCCAATGAGCGTAAATGGATGGATAAAATGCCTAAAATGCTAATGAAGACACGAAAAAGGATGGTGAAATGCATGTTGAAACAATTCAAAAATATTGGTTATCAAAAACATTTCCAATGGGTCTTCAACCAATTTGCACGTCAGAGATCTTTGAGAGAGCTTTCCGAAATGAGTTTTTGGGCCATGTAGTTCAACGCGGTGTGAAACTTATGATATTTTGAAAATTTGATGTTTTACGATAGACACAGAAAAAATCGAGTGAATAAAAAAAGTGTGCAACACGAGAACTTCCCTGCAAGTCATCCATCCATGTACTACTCTCTCCCAAGCACGCTTAACTATGGTGTTCAGATGGGATATGGTGCTTTAGTGCTGGTATGATCGCACCCAGTAGTAAATGTCATGCAATCGTAAATATACTCTTCTTCCACTTTTTCAATGTTTTTTTTCTCAAGCTCCACTCAATGAAGAAGAATCCACACGATGTGTAACCCTCATCTAGATGGTTGAAAAGTTTTGGATCGTCCATGCGATAAGTTTGAGATTCCTGATAAAACGGTTTCGAGGTTGAGATTGCTTCAGTCTAAGAAAAATGTTTGAAAGAGCATCTAAGATAAAAATTTTGAGTCGAAAGCATTTCCAATTGGTTGAAGGCCAATTGACATGTCAGAGATCTTTGAGAGAGCTTTCCAACATAGTATTGTTGGCCGTGAAGTTCATCACGGTGCAAAACTTATGGCATTTCAAGAATACGATGTTTTGCGGTAGGTACTTAAAAACCAACTGAATAAGAAAAAGCTTCCCAGTAGGTCACCCATCCCAAAACTACTCTCGCCCAAGCGCTTAACTGCAGAGTTTTTATGGGTTCTAGTGCATTAGTGCTGGTACGATTTCACCCAGTAGTACATGTCATGCAATCCTAAATATGCTCGTCTTCCATTTTTTCAATATTTCTTCTCGAGCTCCACTTGATAAAGAGGAATTCACACGATGTGTGGACCTCATCTAGATGGTTTAAACAGTTTGGATACTCGATGTGATGAGTTTGAGATGGCTAATAAAACGGTTTTGAGGTCGTGATTGCTTTATCTCGAGAAAAACGTCTGAAAGATAATCTAAACATTATGATTTGGTGTCAAAAACATTTCCAGTGGGTATTCAACCAATTGGCTTGTCAGGTATCTTTGAGAGAGGTTTCCGAAATGGTATCGGCCATGTAATTCATCACGGTGTAAAATTTATGGCATTTGGAAACTACAATGTTTTTTATAGGACATAAAAACGGAGTGAATAAAAAAAGGGTGCAACAGAAGGACTTCACAGGCGGCCACCCATCGCAGTACTACTCTCGCGCAAACACACTTAACTGTGGAATTCTCATGGGATCCAGTGTATTAGTGCTTGTATGATTGCACCCAGATGTACATGTCATGGAATCGTAAATATGCTCTTCTTCCACTTTTTCAATGTTTCTTCTTGAGCTCCACACAATATGTAAGCCTCATCTAGATGGTTGAGAAATTTTTGATCGTCGATGCGATGAGTATGAGATGGTCGATAAAACAGTTTCGAGGTCGTGTGTGCTTCAGCTTGAGAAAAACGTCCGAAACAGCATCTAAACATAAGTATTTGGGGTCGAAAGCATTTCCAATTGGTCAAAGACCAATTGGCATGTCAGTGATCATTGAGAGAGCTTTCCAAAATAGTATTGTCAGCCATGTAGTTCATCATGGTGCAAAACTTATGAAATTTCAAAAATACGACATTTTTTATAGACACTTAAAAACCAACTGAATAAAAAAGGGATACAAAACGAGGATTTCCCTGGAAGTCACTCATCCCAGTACTAGTCTCGCCCAAGCACGCTTAACTACGGAGTTCTGATGGGATCTAGTGCATTATTGCTGATATGATTTCACCAAGTAGTACATGTCATACAATCCTGAATATTCTCTTCTTCCATTTTTTCAATGTTTCTTCTCGAGCTCCAGTTTATAAATAAGTATACACACGATGTGTGGGCCTCATCTAGATGCTTGAAACATGTTGGATACTCGATGAGATGAGTTTGAGATGGCCGATAAAATGGTTTTGAGAGAAAAACATCCAAAGAGCATCTAAACATCAAAATTTGGTGTCGAAAATATTTCCAATGGGTCTTCGACCAATTTGCACGTCACAGATTTTTAGAGACTTTTCTGAAATGCTATTGTCGGTTGTGTAGTTTATTGTGGTGCAGAACTTATGATATTTCGAAAATATGACGTTTTGCGATAGACACATAAAAATGGATTGAATAAAAAACGTGTGCAATACAAGGACTTTCCAGAAGGTCACTCATACCAGTACTACTCTCGCCCAAGCATGCTTAACTATGAAGTTCTGATGGGATCCAGTGCATCAGTGCTAGTATGATCACACCCTGGAGTACATCATTTACTTTTTCAATGTTTCTTCTTGAGCTCCACTCGATAAATAATAATCCACAGGATGTGTCAGTCTCATCTAGATGGTTGATACGTTTTGGATCGTCGATGCGATGAGTTTGAAATGGTCGATAAATCGGTGTTGAGGTCTGGATTGGTTCTGCCAAAGAAAGACATATGAAAGAGCATCTAAACAGCAAAATTTGGTGTTGAAAGCATTTCCAATGGATCTTCGAGCAATTGGCTCGTAGAGATCTTTGAGAGAACTTTCCAAAATTTTATTAGCCGTGTAGTTTATCGTAGTGCGAAACTTATGGCATTTTGAAAATACGACATTTTGCGATAGGCACAAAAAAAACCAAGTGAATAAAAATTGGGGTGCAACACGAGGACTTCCCAGGAGGTCATCCATCCCAGTACTACTCTTCATCCAATTTTTGAATGCTTCTTCTTGAGCTCCATTCGATAACGAAGAATCCTCACGATGTGTGGGTGTCGTCTAGATGGTTGAAACGTTTTAGATCATCGATGCGATGAGTTTGAGATGGCCGACAAAATGGTTTTGTGGTCGTGATTGCTTCCCCCACTAGAAGAACGTCCGAAAGAGCATCTAAACATCAAAACTTGGGGTCAAAAACATTTCAAATGGGTCTTCTTCCAATTGGCATGTCAGAGAGATTTGGAAAATTATATTGTTCATCGTGGGGCGAAACTAATGGCATTTCAAAAATAAGACTTCTTGCGATAGACACATAATAAACCAAGTGCATGAAAAGGGGTGCAACAAGAGGACGTCCCAGGAGGTCACCCATCCCAGTACTGCTCTTGCCCAAGCATGCTTAACTCCAGAGTTCTGATGGGATCCGGTGCATTAGTACTTGTACGATCGCACTCGGCAGTACATATCATGCAATCGTAAATATGTTCTTCATCTAATTTTTCAATATTTCTTCTTGAGCTCACTTGATAATGAAAAATCCACACGATGTGTTGATCTCGACTAGATGGTTGAAACATTCTGGATCATCGATGCAATGAGTTTGAGATGGCTGATAAAATGAATTTGACGTTGTGATTGCTTCCGCCCGTGAAAAACGTCTAAAACATCATCTGAAATTTGGGGTAAAAAAAATTTCGAATGGGTCTTTCAAAAGTTTGCACGTCAGAGATCTTTGAGTGAGCTTTTGAAAATGGTATTGTTGCCCATGTAGTTTATCGTGGTGCGAAACTTATGGCATTTCGAAAATATGACATTTCCGAAAAGGCACATAAAAACAGAGTGAATAAAAAAGGCGTGCAACACGAGGAATTCTAAGGAGGTCACCCATTCCAGTACTAATCTCGTCCAAACATGCATAACTACGGAGTTTTGATGGGATCCGATGCATTAGTATTGGTATGATTGCCCCCGGTAATACATGTCATGCAATCGTTTATATGCTCCTCATCCACTTTATCAATGGTTCTTCTTGAGCTCCACTCTATAAAGTATAGTCCACACAATGTGTGGGCGTCGTCTAGATGGTTGAAACATTTTGGATCATCGATGGGATGAGTTTGAGATGGCAGATAAACGGTTTTGAGGGCTTGATCACTTTCACCCAAGGAAAACGTCCGAGGGAGCATCTATACATTAAAATTTGGGGTCAAACACATTTCCAATGGGGTTTTGGCCAATTGGCACGTCAGAGATCTTTTAGAGAGGTTTCCGAAGTGGTATTGTCGACTGTGTAGTTCTTCACGGTGCAAAACTTATGAAATTTCTAAAATACAACGTTTTGCAATAAACACATAAAACACCGAGTGAATAAAAAATGGGGTTCAACATGAGAACTCCCAGGAGGTCACCCATCCTAGTGCTACTCTTGCCCAGGAGCGCTTAACAGCAGAGTTTTGATGGGATCCTGTGCATTAGTGCTGGTATGATCCCACCTGATAGTACATGTCATGCAATCATAAATATGCTCTTCATCACTTTTTCAATGTTTCTTCGTGAGCTCCACTTGATAAAGAAGAATCCGCACGATGTACAGACCTTGTCTAGATGGTTAAAACATTTTGGATCGTCGCTGCGATAAGTTTGAGATGGCTAATAAAACAGTTTTGAGGTCATGTACTTCCCCGCGAGAAAAACGTCTGAAAGAGAATCTAAATATAAAAATTTGGGGTTGAAAACATTTCCAATGGGTCTTATACTAATTGGCATATCATAGATATTTGAGAGCTTTCTGAAATTATATTTTCGGCCTTGTAGTTAATTGTGGTGCGAAACTTATGGCATTTCGAAAGTAAGATGTTTTGCAATAGACACAGAATAAACCGAGCGAATAAAAAAATGGGTGCAACATGAGGACATCCCAAGATGTCAACCATCCCAGTACTATTCTCGCAAGAGCACACAATGATCGTACTCAGTGCATTAGTACTCGTATGATTGTACTCGTAGTACATATCATGCAATCGTAACTATGCTCTTCATCCAATTTTTCAATGTTTTTCCTTGAGCTCCACTCGATAAATAAAAATCCACACGATATGTGTACCTTGTATAGATGGTTGAAACGTTTTGGATTGTCGACCTGATGAGTTTGAGATGGCTTAAAAACAGTATTAAGGTCGTGATTGCTTTGGTCCGATAAAAATGTTTGAAAGAGCATCTAAACATCAAAATTTCAGGTCGAAAACATTTCCAAAGGATCTTCGACAAATCGGCACGTCAGAGATCTTTGAGTGAGCTTTTGAAAATTGTATTTTTGGCCATGTAGTTTATCGCAGTGCAAAACTTATGGCATTTCGAAAATATGACGTTTGCGAAAGACACATAAAAAAGGAGTGAATAAAAAATGAGATGGAACACGAGGTCTTCCCAAGAGGTCACCCACCCCAGTATTACTCTCGTCCAAGCATGTTTAACTGCGGAGTTCTAATGGGATCAGGTGCATTAGTATTGGTATGATCGCACCCGGTAATATATGTCATGCAATTGTAAATATGCTCTTCATCCACTTTATCAATGTTTCTTCTTGAGCTGCACTTAAAGAAAAATCCACACGATATGTTGACCTCGTCTAGATCATTGAAATGTTTTGGATCGTCAAAGCGATCAATTTGAGATGGCCGATAAAATGGTTTTGAAGCCGTGATTGCTTCCGTCCGAGAAAAACGTCGGAAATAGCATCTAAACATCAAAATTTTGGGTCAAAAATAGTTACAAATTTGGGGTCTTTTAGTAGTTGACATGTCAGAGTTCTTTGATAGAGCTTTCCGAGATTGAATTGTCGGCCGTGTAGTTCATCGCGGTGCGAAACTGATGGCATTTCAAAAATAAGAGGTTTTGCAATGGACAAAAAAAAATCGAGTGAATTAAAAAAAGGGTACCACACAAGGACTTCCCAAGAGGTCACCCATCCCAACACTACTCTCGCCCAAGCATGTTTAACTACAGAGTTCTGATGGGATCTTGTGCATTAGTGCTGGTATGATCGCACCCGGTAGTACATGTAATGCAATCATAAATATGCTCTTCATCCACTATTTCAATGTTTCTTCTTGAGCTCCACTTGATAAAAAATAATCCACACGATGTGTGCGCCTCGTCTAGATGGTTAAAACGTCTTGGATCGTCAATGTGATGAGTTTGACATAACCGATAAACGGTTTGGGGGTCGTCATTACTTTCACCTAAGAAAAACATCTGAAGGAGCATCTATACATTAAAATTTGGGGTTGGAAAAATTTTCAATCTTTGACCAATTGGCATGTCAGAGATCTTTGAGACAGCTTTCCGAAATGGTATTTTTGGCCATGTATTTCATTGCAGTGCAAAACTTATGGCATTTCAAAAATACGATGTTTTGATAGGCACATTAAACAGCGAGTGAATAAAAATGGGTTCAACATGAGGACTTCCCAGGAGGTCATCCATCCCAGTGCTAGTCTAGCCAAAGCACTCTTAACTACGGAGTTCTGATGGGATCCGGTGCAATGGTGCTGGTATGATCCCACCTGGTAGTACATGTCATGCAATCAATAATATGCTCTTCATCCACTTTTTCGATGTTTCTTTTTGAGCTCCACACGATAAAGAAAAATCCACACGATGTGTGGGCCTTGTCTAGATGGTTGAAACATTTTGGATCATCGATGTGATGAGTTTGAGATAACCGATAAAATGGTTTTGAGGTCGTGATTGGTTCCCCCCGTTTAAAAACGTCCAAAAGAGCATCTAAGCATCAAAATTTGTGGTCAAAAATAGTTCCAATGGGAGTTTGACTAATTGGAATGTCAAAGATCTTTCAGAGAGCTTTTAAATTGCATTGTTGGTCATGTAGTTCATCACGGTGGGAAACTTATGGCATTTCAAAGATAAGACGTTTGGCGATAGACACATAAAAAACTGAGTGAATAAAGAAAGGGATGCAACACGAGGACTTCCCAGGAGGTCACCCATCCCAGAAGGTCACCCATCACAGGACTACTCTCACCCAAGCATGTTTAACTGCAGAGTTCTGATGGGATCTTGTGCATTAGGGCTAGTATGATCGCACATGGTGGTACAAATATGCTCTTCATCCACTTTTTCAATGTTTCTTCTTGTGCTCCACTCAATAAAGAATAATCCACACGATATGTGGGCCTCGTCTAGATGGTTTGAACGCTTTGGATCGTCGATGTGATGAGTTTAAGTTTAGTGATAAATGGTTTTGAGGTTGTGATCCCTTTCACCCAAGAAAAACGTCTGAATGAGCATTTATACATTAAAATTTGGGGTTGAAAACATTTGAAATGGGTCTTTGACCAATTGGCATGTCAGAGATCTGTTAGAGAGCTTTCCGAAATGGTATTATCGACCGTGTAGTTCATCGCGGTGCAAAAATTATGGCATTTCGAAAATACAACATTTTATGACAGACACATAAAACACCGAGTGAATAAAAACCAGGGTTGAACATGAGGACTTCCGAAGAGGTCAACCATCCTAGTTCTACCCTCTGTCAAGCACACTTAACTGCAGAGTTCTAATGGGATCCGGTGCAATAGTGCTGGTATGATCCCACCCGTTAGTACATGTCATGCAATGATAAATATGCTCTTCATCCACTTTTTCAATGTTTCTTCTTAAGCTCCACTTGGTAAAGAAGAATCCACACGATATGTGGGCCTCGTCTAAATGGTTGAAACATTTTGGATTGTCGATGTGATGAATTTGAGAATCCAAAACGCTTGATGATTGCTTTGAAAAAGTCAGATGGTAACCTTAAATCTTGAAGGATGATATGGCTGATAAAACGATTTTGAGGTCGTGATTTCTGCCGCCTGAGAAAAATGTCTAGAAGAGCATCTATACATCAAAATTTGGGGTCAAATACTTTTCCAATCGGCCTTTGACCAATTGGCACATCAGAGATTTTTGAGACAGCTTTCCGAAATAGTATTGTTGGCCGTGTAGTTCATCGCGGTGCGAAACTTATGGCATTTTCAAAATACGACGTTTTGATATAGAAACATAAAACACAGAGTGAATAAAGACTGGATGCATCACAAAGACTTCCCAGTAGGTCACCCATCCAAATGCTACTCTCGCCCAAGCATGCTTAACTGCAAAGTACTAATGGGATCCGGTGCATTAGTGTTGGTATGATCGCACCAGTAGTATATGTCATGCATTCGTTAATGTGCTTTTCATCCACTTTTTCAATGTTTCTTTTTGAGCTCCAATCGATAAAGAAGAATCCACACAATACGTGGCCATCATCCAGAAGGTTGAAATATTTTGGATCATCGATGCAATGAATTTGAGATGGCCAATAAAACGGTTTTGAGCTCGTTATTGCTTCCCATCGAAAAAACGTCCAAAAAGCATTTAAAAATCAAAATTTGGGGCCAAAACATTTCCAATGGGTCTTCAACGAATTTATACGTCAGAGATCTTTAAGAGAGCTTTCAGAGATGGTATTGTCGGCCGTGTAGTTCATCGTGGTGCGAAACTTATGGCAATTAGAAAATACGGCGTTTTGCTATAGACACATAAAAACCGTGTGAATAAAAAAAAGGGGTGCAACACTAGGAGTTCCCATGAGGTCAACCATGCGAGTACTACTCTCGCCCAAGCATGCTTAACTACAGAGTTCTGATGGGGTCCGGGGCATTAGTGTTGGTAGGATCGCACTAGTAGTACCTGTCATGCATTCGTAAATGTGCTCTTCATCCACTTCACTGTTTCTTCTTGAGCTCCAATCGATAAAGAAGAATCCACACGATATGTGGGCATCATCTAGAAGGTTGAAATATTTTGGATCGTCGATGTGATGATTTTGAGATGGCCAATAAAACGGTTTTGAGGTACTTATTGCTTCGCCCCCCCCCAAGAAAACATTCAAAAGAGAATTTAAAACATCAAAATTTGGAGTCGAAAACATTTCCAATGGGTCTTTGACAAACTTATACCTCAGAGATCTTTGAGAGAGCTTTCAGATATGGTATTTTTGGCAGTGTAGTTCATCATAGTGCGAAACATATGTTATTTTAAAAATACGATATTTTGCGATAGACACATAAAAACCAAAGTGAATAAAGAAGGGTTGCAACACTAGGACTTCCGAGGAGGTCAACCCAACCATGTCAGTACTACTCTCGCCCAAACATGCTTAACTGCAGAGTTTTGATGCTATCCAAAAGAACATCTAAACATCAAAATTTGGGGTTGAAAACATTTCCAATGTGATACAAGCCTTGATTCAAGGATGTATGCGCGTGGGCTGTTTGTAGAAGATTAGGTGAGAAACTCAACCTTAGGCTTCTGGATAGGGGTTTTCTGGTTGGTAAACAATGGAAGGGTGAAGTGAACCACACGAGGGGTGATGAACCTCATGATAAATCACAAACTTAGAGCTAGGAGGGCTGGACTCAACTAGGTTCTAAGCACACAAGTTCTTGAGAGAAAACTTGAGGAAAAGTTCTACTTTATTAATAATCAAAAGGTTGTCGAACTACAATGCTGGAAGGAGCCTTATTAATATGCTCGACAGCTTGACCTTCTAGGGTCGACAAATAAGAAAAAGGAAAGTTTACAAAAGTGCACAAAAGGAAAAGATACAAAAGTGTATAACCGAAAAAGGACCTATTCCTAAAATGTTCTTGACTCAAAAATGTAAAGCATTCTAGATCCTACCCTGCAAAACAGAAAGAGGCATATATTCGAATGTAAACTTACCTTAACTCACCTCACGGCCAAGAAATGGAAGGTGGCGTCCTTGTGGCATGCACGCGCCTTGCTCCTAGTCTTCGACTTGGAGTAGGGTTAAATATCTTTGGGCCCTGACCTCTCTTGCCACTAAAGCCCAAGTCTCTGATGTTCCTTGCGTTGTTGAGAAGCCTTTGACTCTAATTTGCTCTTCTGGCCCATTGTCCTTAGCTGCTCTTCCTCTAGAGCTTGTCGACCCATAAGCTGAATTTGTGGAAGAGTGCTCTTGATCTGCTTCTTGTCATTGCTCCTGGAGGTACCACTGGTGTAGATACTTCCTCTAAGTGCATGTCCTGGAGCTGGTAGCTCATTTGGTCCGAGTCCTCTTGTGTAGAAGTGGAAGTGCGTGTACTCGGCTGGATGGCCTGTACCGGCTGGATTGTGCGCGGTACTGGCCGGAATGACTTCAGGACCGCCAAGTTGATCCCGGAGTCGGCGGTGTCATCAGGGGACCGGCGGTGTCATTCACGTCCCCACCAAGTGTGCCGGAAGCTTGGGCCCCTCCGCCGGCGATGTTGACCGGTCTGGTCCTATAGGTCGAGGGTCCGGCGGTACTGTCTGGTCCGCAGGCGCGCCAGATGGTCCGGCTGTCTCGGGCAAGCTTCCTGGTCGGCCAGTCTGGTCTCCTGGCTGGATGTACGACCTGATGTCCTCATCATTCCCTCCCTCTTCAGTAGGTTTTGTCTTCAAAACTGGATCATCTGCATGGAAAGGGGCCAAGTCAGTAACATTGAACGGATTGGACACATTAAACTCACCTGGCAGCTCGATCCGGTAGGCGTTGTTGTTGATCCTCTCGAGCACTCTGAATGGTCCATCTCCTCTTGGTGCTAGCTTGGAACTCCTTAGGTTTGGGAACCTCTCCTGCCGTAGGTGTAGCCACACCCAATCGCCTGGTTGAAAGATCACCTCCTTTCTTCCTTTGTTGGCATGAGTCACGTACTGTCCGGTCCTCTTCTCCAAGTTCTCTGCTACCTTCTGGTGTAACCTCCTATGAACTCTGCTTTGGATGCTCCGTTGAGGTTGGTCATCTCAGCTGGTGGCAGTGGTGTTTGCTCCAATGGGGTGAGAGGGTTGAAGCCGTATACCACTTCAAATGGTGTCTTTTTGGTTGCTGAGTGCACGGCTCGGTTGTAGGCGAACTCAATGAATGGCAGGCACTCCACCCAAGTCTTTAGGTTCTTCCCTAGTGTAGTTCTGAGAAGGGTTGATAGTGTCCTGTTGACAACTTCAGTTTGGCCATCGGTTTGAGGATGGCAAGTGGTTGAGAAGAGTAGCTTCGTGCCTAGCTTTCTCCAAAGGGTCCTCCAGAAATGGCTGAGGAACTTGGTGTCCCTGTCTGATACGATGGTCCTTGGCACTCCATGAAGCCGTACTATCTCCCTGAAGAACAGCTCAGCTGTTTGCGTGGCATCATTGACATTGGCACATGGGATGAAATGTGCCATCTTGGAGAATCTGTTCCACCACTACAAAGATTGCATCTTTGTGGTTGATCTTGGGCAGACCTAGAACAAAATCCATCGAGATGTCCACCCATGGATGTGTTGGTATGGGCAGTGGGAGATACAACCCGTGAGGTTGCACTCTGGACTTTGCCTTCTTGCAAGTGGTGCATCTTGCACAATGTGCTTCTACTGTCCTCTTGATGTGTGGCCAGTAGAAGTGCTCCTTGACCACTGCTACAGTCTTGTCGACACCAAAGTGGCCCATGAGTCCTCCTCCATGAGCTTCTCGGATGATAAGCTTCCTTAGTGATCCTTGTGGTATGCACAGCCTTCTTTCTCGGAACAAGAATCCTCATGGATGTAGGATTTGCCATGACTCCCTGTGCTACACTCCTTGTAGCTCTCAGCAAGGTCAGGATCATCCTTGTATAGATCCTTGATGTGCTCGAATCCTAGGACCTTTGCCTCCATGGTTGATATCAAGGCAAACCTCCTTGATAGTGCATCGGCTACCACATTGTCTTTGCCCTTCTTGTACTTGATGATGTACGGAAGGTCTCTATGAACTCCATCCACCTGGCATGTCTCCTCTTGAGATTGGTTTGCCCTCTGAGGTGTTTGAGAGTCTCGTGATCAGTGTGGATCACAAACTCCTTGGACAGCAAGTAATGCTGCCAAGTCTCCAATGCTCGGACAAGGGCATAGAGCTCCTTGTCATAAGTGGGGTAGTTCAGTGAGGCACCACCTAGCTTCTCACTGAAGTATGCCACTGGTCTCCCTCCTTGGGTTAGCACTGCTCCTATGCCTATTCCAGAGGCATCACACTCCACTTCAAACGTCTTGTTGAAGTCGGGAAGGACTAGCACTGGTGCGTGTAAGGCTGTCCTTCAAGGCCTGGAATGCCTTCTCCTGAGCTTCTCCCCAGCTGAATCCCACGTTCTTCTTCACTACTGCCGTCAGTGGTGAGGCAATACTGCTGAAGTTGGGCACGAATCTCCTATAGAAGCTGGCCAGTCCGTGGAAGCTCCTTACTTGGCTGATGTTTCCTGGTGTTGGCCATTCTTGTATGGCTCGAATCTTCTCTCATCAACCTGTAGGCCCTGTGAACTCACAACAAAACCTAAAAAGACAAGCTTATCAGTACAAAAGGTGCACTTCTTGAGATTGGCATAAAGCTCTTCTTGTCGAAGGGTTTTAAGGACCATCTCAAGATGTGTGAGGTGTTCCCGTAGGCACTTACTATAAACAAGTATGTCATCAAAATAAACTACCACAAACTTACTGATGTACGCCCTAAGAACTTGGTTCATAAGGCGCATGAAGGTGCTTGGGGCATTAGTCAAGCCAAATGGCATGACTGTCCACTCATAGAGTCCTTGCTTTGTCTTGAAAGCAGTCTTCCACTCATCACCTTCCTTCATTCTTACCTGGTGGTATCCACTTTTGAGGTCTATCTTGGAGAAGACCGTGGCTCCACTCAGCTCATCTAGCATGTCATCCAGTCGTGGTATTGGATGCCTATACTTGACTGTGATGTTGTTGATTGCTCGGCAGTCCACACATGCGCCAAGTCCCATCCTTCTTGGGCACTAGTAGCACTGGTACAGCACATGGACTGAGGCTCTCTCGAACATATCCTTTCTCCAGGAGCTCCTTGACTTGCTTCTCAAGCTCCTTGGACTCCTCTGGACTCATCCGGTAGGCTGGCCGGTTGGGCAGGGCTGCTCCGGGCACTAGATCAATCTGGTGTTCTATGCCACGTAAAGGAGGCAAGCCTGCTGGTATCTCCTCTGGAAATACATCCTGGAATTTGTTGAGGAGAGTTGCTACTTCAGGAGGTAGCTCTACCTGTCCCTGTTCTATACTCAACACTTCCTTGAAAACCATTAGTAACATTAAGTCCTTCGAGGCTAAAGCTCTCCGGACATGACTAGGTTGAATAAGAAAGTTAGACTTGACAAGTTTCTTTTCCTTACTCATTTGGAGTTGTAGCTCATGTACTTGGGCAGGTGTAAGAGGAGCTAGGCTGACCTTTCTCTTGTCATGCACGAAGGTGTAGAGATTGGTTCGCCATCATGCCTGGTCTCTTTGTCAAACTGCCATGGTCTTCCTAGTAGAAGATGGCCAGCTTGCATGGGCACCACGTCGCACACGACCTGGTCTTGGTACTTGCCCACACTGAATGGCACAGTTGACTTGCTCATGGATCTTGAGCTCCACTTTGTCATCAGCCATCTCAGTCTATATGGTCGAGGATGCCTTGTCTTCTCTAGACCTAGCTTATCAACCATATATGCACTAGCAACGTTAGTGCAAGAACCACCATCTATGATGAGGTTACATACCTTGCCCTTGATGGTGCAACGGTTGTGGAAGATGTTCTCCTTTTGGATGGTCTCTGAAGGATCCACCATTACACTGAGGATGCGTCTAGTGACCAGCACTTCCCCCACATCAGGGTACTCAATGTCACCATACTCCTCTTCTGGTTCATAGTCCTCTTCATCTTGGGACTCATATTCTCCAGCCTCCGTAATCAACATGACCCCGTTGTTTGGGCACTCCCTTGAGATGTGTCCACGACCCCTACACTTGAAACAAGTGATGTCACGTGATCTTTGAGGGTTAGAAGACTTACCAGGCTCTCTCTGGTCACGGGTGGGTTCAGGAGGCTTGCTCTTGAACCTTGACTCGATCTCATGCTCTTGCCCTTGTCTACGGTTTTGGGCATGTTGCTTGGTGCCCAAGGTGTCTTAGGCTTGCTGCGGATGTCTTGGCTCTTAAGTTTGATGTGCTGTTCAGCTTGCACAGATAGGTGGAACAAGTCCTTGAAGTCGTTGTAGATTTGCCTTTCCACCTTGCAGCTGATCCTTTCTTGAGTCCATCCAAGAATTGTGCCATCAATGCTTCTTCATCATCATTGAGCTCCAATCTGTTCCTTAACCTCTCGAACTCTTCATAGTACTCCTCTACTGATCTGGTACCCTGCTTAAGAGTACGAAACGTCGTTGCAAATCCCTATGAAAGTAAGGTGGAACATACCTTTGTCGCATGAGGTCTTTCATGTCGACCCATGAGTCTACGGGTCTCATTCTCTTCCTCCTTCTGTCAGATACCTCACGATCCCACCAGATGAGGGCATTGTCCGTGAGTTGTGCTACTGCCATTGAGACTCTCCTAGGTCCTGGTTGGTTGTAGTGATCAAAGATATGATCCATTCGCTTCTCCCAATCTAGGTAAGCCTCGGGGTCTACTTTTCCTGCAAAAGTTGGAGGAGTTAGTTTAACATCAGGATGAATTACCCGGTTATAGGTGTGTTCATCTCCATCCTCATGACGTCTAGGAGGCATTCTTGGTCTCTGGTGAAGGACCATATGGCTCAAAGCCATCATCTTCTGCCTCTGGTTGCCGTGGAGGTCCTCTCGGCCTATGGTGATAGTTATGAGGTTGCGTGTCCTCATCTCCATCTGGCTGGGGTTCCTCCTGTTCGTGCTGGGTCCTAAGGTACTCAGGACCCTCAGGACGGTCTTGCTCAGCTCTCACGTGCCTTATGGCCTGGAATCTTACTGGTCTCTCCACGCGCCCCAACCTCTCGCCTATGGATGCGAGTTGTGTTTGGAGTGTGGTGAACATGGCCATCATGGCTTCAGCTGCGTCTCTATTCTCTTCTCCCATGTGTGCTACAAAGAAAGAAGACAATTAGGATGCTCCTAAATTATTAGGAGAGTTTTTTTTATATGTGGTTTGAAAAAATGCAAAAGGAAAAATTCTAAAGAAAGGAAATTCGAAAAAAAGGAAACTTCCTAGACAACTTGTGCTAGCTGTCCAATTCGAATTCTTTTAGTATCTTTTCTATTTTCTTTTTCTTTTCTTTTTAATTAGACTTAAAAATAAAGGAAATATGACTTAAACAAAAGGAAAACGTGTATGCAATGCAAAA
>CM032155.1:15038481-15100590 GCA_018901935.1 Pugionium cornutum
GGGAAGTCCTCGTGTTGCACCCCTTTTTTATTCACTCGCTTTTTATATGTCTATCGCAAAACATTGTATATTCGAAATGCCATAAGTTTCACACCGCGATAAACTACACAGCCGACAATACCATTTCGGAAAGCACTCTCAAAGATCTTTGACGCGCCAATAGGTCGAAGACCGATTGGGAATGTTTTCAACCCAAAATTTTGATGTTAAGATACTCTTTCGGACGTTTTTCTCGGGCTGAAGCAATCACGAATTCAAAACCGTTTTATCGGCCATCTCAAACTCATCGCATCGACGATCCAAAATGTTTCAACTATCTAGAAAAGGCCCACACATCACGTGGATTCTTCTTTATCACGTCGAGCTCATAAAGAAGCATTGAAAAAATGGATGAAGAAGATATTTACGATTGCATGACATGTACTACCGGGTGCGATTATACCAGCACTAATGCACCGGATCCCATCAGAACAAATCTTTTTTATTCACTCGGTTTTTTTATGTGTCTATTGTGAATATCGTATTTTCCAAATGCAATAATTTTCGCAAAGCTCACTCAAGGATTTCCGATGTTTCAAGAAGTCGAAGACCCATTGGAAATGTTTTTGATCCTAAATTTGGATGGTTAGATGCTCTCTCGAACATTTTTCTCGGCCGGAAGAAATCACAACCTCAAAACCGTTTTATCGACCATCTCAAACTAATCGCATCAACGATGCTAAACATTTCAATAGATGAGGCTCACAAATCGTGTGGATTCTTTTTTATCGAGCGGATCTCAAGAAGAAAAATTGAAAAAGTGGAAGAAGAGTGTATTTACAATTACATGACATATACTACCTGGTACGATTATAACAAAAATAATGCACCGGATCCCATCAGAACTTCGCAGTTAAGGGTGCTAGGGCGAAAGTAGTACTGGGATGGGTGACCTCCTGGGAAGTCCTTGTGTTGCATCCCTTTTTTCATTAACTCGGTTTTTTATCTGTGTATTGCAAAATGTCGTATTTTCGAAATACCATAAGTTTGGCACTACGATGAACAACAAGGCCGACAATACAATTTTGGAAAGCTCTCTAAAAGATCACTAACATGCCAATAGGTCAAAGACCCATTGGAAATATTTTCGACACCAAATTTTTATGTTTAGAAGCTCTTTTGGATGTTTTTCTGGGGTGGAAGCAACCACGACCTCAAAACCGTTTTATCGGCCATCTCAAACTCATCACATCGACGATCCAAAACGTTTCAACCATCTAGATGAGGCTCACACATCGTATGTATTTTTCTTTATCGAGTGGAGCTCAAGAACAAACATTAAAAAAATGGATGAAGAGCATATTTACGATTGCATGACATGTAATGCTGGATGAGATCATACTAGCACTAATGCACCTGATCCCATCAGAACTTTGCAGTTAAGCGTGTCTGGACAAGACTAGTACTGGGATAGGTGACCTGAGGGGAAGTTCTCATTTTGCACCCTTTTTAATTCAGTCGGTTTTTTATTTTTCTATCGCAAAACATCATATTTTTTTAAATGCCATAAGTTTCACACCGCGATGTACTACAAGGAAAAATACCATTTTGGAAAGCTCACTCAAAGGACTCTAACAAGCCAATTTGCAAAAAAACAATTGGAAATATTTTTCACCCCAAGTTTTAATGTTTAGATTGTCTTTCAGACGTTTTTCTCTTGCGGAAGCCATCATGACCTCAAAACCATTTTATCGCCATCGCAAACTAATCACAACGACGATACAAAACGTTTCAACCACGATGAACAACAAGGCCGACAATACAATTTTGGAAAGCTCTCTAAAAGATCACTAACATGCCAATAGGTCAAAGACCCATTGGAAATATTTTCGACACCAAATTTTTATGTTTAGAAGCTCTTTTGGATGTTTTTCTGGGGTGGAAGCAACCACGACCTCAAAACCGTTTTATCGGCCATCTCAAACTCATCACATCGACGATCCAAAACGTTTCAACCATCTAGATGAGGCTCACACATCGTATGTATTTTTCTTTATCGAGTGGAGCTCAAGAACAAACATTAAAAAAATGGATGAAGAGCATATTTACGATTGCATGACATGTAATGCTGGATGAGATCATACTAGCACTAATGCACCTGATCCCATCAGAACTTTGCAGTTAAGCGTGTCTGGACAAGACTAGTACTGGGATAGGTGACCTGAGGGGAAGTTCTCATTTTGCACCCTTTTTAATTCAGTCGGTTTTTTATTTTTCTATCGCAAAACATCATATTTTTTTAAATGCCATAAGTTTCACACCGCGATGTACTACAAGGAAAAATACCATTTTGGAAAGCTCACTCAAAGGACTCTAACAAGCCAATTTGCAAAAAAACAATTGGAAATATTTTTCACCCCAAGTTTTAATGTTTAGATTGTCTTTCAGACGTTTTTCTCTTGCGGAAGCCATCATGACCTCAAAACCATTTTATCGCCATCGCAAACTAATCACAACGACGATACAAAACGTTTCAACCATCTAGACGAGGACAACACACTGAGTGGATTCTTCTTTATCGCATGGAGCTTGAGAAGAAACATTGAAAAAGTGGATGAAGAGCATATTGACGTTTGCATGACATGTACTACCGGGTGCGATCATACCAGCACTACTGCACCGGATCCCATTAGAACTTTGGAGTTAAGCGTGCTTGGGCGAGAGAAGTACTGGCATCGATGACCTCCTAGGAAGTCCTCATGTTGCATCCCTTTTTTACTCACTCGGTTTTTTATGTGTCTACGCAAAACATAGTATTTTCAAAATGCAATTACAACCTCAAAACCATTTTATTGGCCATCTCAAACTCATCGCATCAACGATCGAAAATGTTTAAACCATCTAGACCAGGCCCACACATCGTCTGAATTCTTCTTTATCACATGGAACACAAGAAGAAACATTGAAAATGTGGAAGAAGATTACATGACATGTACTTTCTGGTGCGATCATAACAACGCTAATGCACCGGATCTTCAGAACATTGCAATTAAGCATGCTTGGACGAGAGTAGTACTGGGAGGGATGACCTCCTAGGAAGTCCTCATGTTGCATCCCTTTTTTATTCTCTTGGTTTTTATGTGTCTATTGCAAAATGTCGTATTTTTGAGATGCCATAAGTTTGGCACTGATGACCTACACGACCGACAATACCATTTCAGAAAGCTCTCTTAAAGATCACTGATGTGCCAATAGGTCAAAGACCCATTGGAAATATTTTTGACATCAAATTTTGATGTTTAGAAGCTCTTTCGGACGTTTTTCTCGGATGGGAGCAATCATGACCCCAAAACCGTTTTATCGGCCATCTCAGACTCATCCAATCAATGATCCAAAACGTTTTAACCATCTAGACGAGGCACACACATCGTATGGATTTTTATTTATCGAATGGACCTCAAGAAGAAACATTGAAAAAATGGATGAAGAGCATATTTAAGATTGCATGACATGTACTATCGGGTGAGATCATACTAACACTAATGAACTGGATCCCATCAGAACTTTGCAGTTAAGCATCTCTGGACGAGAATAGAACTAGGATGGGTGACATCTGGGAAGTACTCATTTTGCATCCCTTTTTTAATTCACTCAGTTTTTTATGTGTATATCGTAAAATGTCGTTTTTTCAAAATGCCATAAGCTTCGTACCACGATGTACTACAAGGCCAAAAATACCATTTTGGAAAGCTCACTCAAAGATCTCTAACAAGCCAATTGGCCAAAGATCTATTGTAAATGGTTTTGACCCCAAATTTTGATGTTTAGATGCTCTTTCGGACGTTTTTCTGAGGCCAAAGCCATCATGACCTCAAAACCATTTTATCGGCCATCTCAAACTAATCGTATCGACGATACAAAAAGTTTCAACCATCTAGACGAGGCCCACACATCGAGTGGATTCTTCTTTATTGAGTGGAGCTTGAGAAGAAACATTGAAAAAGTGGATGAAGATCCCACTACCGGTTGCGTTCATACCAGCACTAATGCACCGGATCCCACAAGAACTTTTGTAGTTAAGCGCGCTTCGGCGAGAGTAGTATTGGGATAGGCGACCTCTTGGGAAATCCTCGTGTTGCATCCTTTTTTATTCACTCGGTTTTTTGTGTATATTACAAAACGTCGTATTTTTGAAATGCCATAAGTTTGGCACTATGATGAAGTACATGACCGAAAATATTATTTCGGAAAGCTCTCACAAAGATGTCTGACATGCCAATAGGTCGAAGAACCATTGGAAATGTTTTCGACCCCATAGTTTAATGTTTAGAAGCTCTTCTGGACATTTTTCTCCAGTTGAAGCAATCACGACGTCAAAACCGTTTTATCGGCCAGCCAAACTCATCGCATCAACAATCCAAAACATTTCAACCATCTAACAAGGCCCACACATCGTGTGGATTTTCTTTATCGATTGGAGCTCAAAAAGAAACATTAAAAAAGTTGAAGAAGAGCATATTTATGATTGCATGACATGTATTACGGGTACGATCATACCAGCACTAATGCATCGGATCCCATCAAAAATTTTCTGTTAAGCGTGTTCGGGCATGACTAGTACTGGGATGGGTGACCTCCTGGGAAGTCCTCGTTTTGCACCATTTTTTTTATTCACTTGGTTTTTAATGTGTCTTTCGCAAAACGTCGTAATTTCAAAATGTTATAAGCTTTGGACTAAGAGAGCTTAATTTTCTATATTATGACTATATTTGAGACTAAAATAGAAACAGAAAAATCCCATGTAATCATATCTTTCACAGACTGCGTAATGGCATGCATTTTGCAACATTGATAAACCTTCACCCAAACGATCGGAATTTTTTAATACCATACGTTAGTGTCATATTCTTCACCGTAAAAAGAAGCTAACTCCATTTTCAGTTATGCATCTAAAGTTTAGCTTCAACTGCCATTAAAAATGTCCGTCCGTTCAATCTATTTCAAAATGCATTTTTTCTCCTTTCAAGTTGTATTCAACTCATGTGAGTTAAGCCGCCCGCAAAAACCAATATGGACACACACACACACACATATCTATATATATATATATGTCAATAAAAGGAACATATACAATATGAATTCTATAACGGAAGTTGATTCAAAAGATAACGTGACTCCAAATGGAATAAAACACAGAATTGCAAGATACACTAGAACTTGAAGACAAATTACTCGATGTTAATCAAACACCTACCAGATGAAAAACCTATATGATCTAGAGATATGGTGATCAAGTATAATGTACAATGAAGGACATCCTAAAGGAAGGAATCTAAAGATGCCAAACCTTAAAAAAACATGGACAAATCAACATATTATCATAACATAAAAATGGAAAATGTAAACGCAAACTACGTACACATGCACATACAAAAAGGAAAAACAAGGAGTGAGATACATAACGATTACATAGAAAACAGAATGGGATTGATAAGAATTTGTTTCTGAATGGATTGAAACATTGAAATCTTCATCCCGAAGGAACTCTACGGTTTTAGGTCTTACAATAACGTAGAAACTGAAAATTAAGTTCAATTTTTAAAAAACTTTCCGAATTACATTCTTTATTGAAATTGGATTTTCTCAAAACAAACACATCAACTTTGTGGAAATTTTGATCAAAAGAATAGTGATCGAGTAATTTAACTGATCACAAGAGTGCAAAGAAATTTTGTTTTTGATATCACAATGCTTGGTTTAGAATGATCATTTCAAGTAGTTTATCAACTCGATACGTCTACACTAAATCGACCATAACTTTTGATTTAGACCTCATAATGACATGAATCCAACATTCACATTAAGATAAGTTAACTTTCTATATTATGACTAGATTTGAGACTAAAGTTGATATGGAAAAATACCCATGTAATCATATCTATCCCAGACTGCGTAATGCCATGCATTTTGCATCATTGATAAACCTTCACCCAAATTATCGGAATTTTTTAATTCCATACATGAATGTCATAGTCTTCAGCATAAGATGAAGCTGACTCCATTTTCAATTATTCACCCAAAGTTTAGCTTCAACTACCATTGGAAAAGTTTCCATCCATTTTCAAAATGCATTTTTTCTCCCTTCAAGTTGTATTCAACTCATGGGAGTTAATCCGCCCGCAAAAACCAATATGAAAACATATAGATCAATAACAGGAACATATACAATATGAATTCTATAACGCAACTTGATTCAAGAGATAACGTGACTCCAAATGCAACAAAACACAAAGAATTGCAAGATACACAACAACTCGAAGACAAATGACTCAATGTTAATCAAACACCTACCGGATGAAAAACATATACAATCTAGATATATGGTGACCAAGTATAATGTACCATGAAGAACATCATAAAGGAAGGACTCTAAAGATGCCAAACCAGAACAACATGAACAAGTCAAGATATTATCATAACATAAAAATGGAAAATCTAAACGCAAAACTACATACACATGCTCATACACAAAGGAAAAACGGGGAATGAGATATATAATGATAATATAGAAAACAGAATGTGATTGATAGGAATTTGTTTCTGAATGGAATAAAATATTGAAATCTTCATTTCGAAGGAACTCTACGGTTTTAGGCCTTACAATAACATAAAAACTGAAAAATAAGTTTAATTTTTTTTAAAACTTTCCGAATTACATTCTTTATTAAGTTTGGATTGACTCAAAACAAACACATCATCCTTTTGGAAATTTTGATCAAAAGAATCGTGATGAGTAATTTGACTAATAACAAGAGTGCAAAGAAATTTTGTTTCTTATATCACAACACTCGGTTTAGAATGATCATTTTAAATAGTTTGTCAACTTGATACGTCCACACTAAATCCACCATAAGTTTTGCTTTTGAGCTCAGAATGACATGAATCCAACAACCACATTTATCTAACTTACTTTTCTATATTATAACTAGATTTGAAAGTAAAGTCTATATGGAAAAATGCCCATGTAACCATATCTATCCTGCGTAATGCCATGCATTTTGCATCATTGATAAACCTTCACCCAAATGATCAGAATTTTTAATCCCATACGTGAATGTCATAGTCTTCCACATAAGATGAAGCTAACTCCATTTTCAGTTATGTACCCAAAGTTTAGCTTCAACTGCCATTGGAAAAGTCTCCATCCGGGTACAATCTATTTCAAAATTCATTTTTTCTCCCTTCAAGTTATATTCAACTCATGGGAGTTAATCCACCCGCAAAAACCAATATGAACACATCAATAAAAGAAACATATAAAGTATGAATTCTATAACGCAACTTGATTCAAGAGATAACGTGACTCCGAATGCAACAAAACACAAAGAATTGCAAGATACACAATAACTTGAAGACAAATGTCTCGATATTAATCAAACACCTACCGGGTGAAAAACATATACGATCTAGATATATGGTGATCAAGTATAATGTACCATGAAGGACATCATAAAGGGAGGAATCTAAAGATGACAAACCGTAAAACAACATGGACAAGTCAACATATTATCATAACATAAAAAGGGAAAATCTAAATGAAAAACTTCATACACAAAGGAAAAATGGGGAGTGAGATACATAATGATAACATAGAAAACATAATGAGATTGATAAGAATTTATTTCTGAATGGATTGAAATATTGAAATATTCATTATGAAGGAACTCTACCGTTTTAGGTCTTACAATAACATAAAAATTGAAAAGTAAGTTCAATTTTTTTTAAAAACTTTCTGAATTAAATTCTTTATTAAGATTGGATTGACTCAAAACAAACACATCAAATTTTTAGAAATTTTGATCAAAAGAATCGTGATCAAGTAATTTGACTGATAACAAGAGTGCAAAGAAATTTCGTTTCTTGTATCACAACGTTCGGTTTAGAATGATCATTTTAAGTAGTTTGTCAACTTGATACGTCCACACTAAATCGACCATTAGTTTTGATTTAGAGCTCATAATGACATGAATCCAACAGCCACATTAAGCTAACTTAATTTTACATATTATGAAGATATTTGAAACTAACATAGATATGGGAAAATCCCCATATAATCATATCTTTCACAGACTGCGTAACCCCATGCATTTTGCATCATTGATAAACCTTCACCCAAACAATCAGAATACTTTAATCACATACGTGAGTGTCATATTCTTCACCATAAAATGAAGCTAACTCCATTTTCAATTATGCATCCAAATTTTAGCTTCAACTGCCATTGTAAAACTCTTCATCCGTTATAATCTATTTCAAAATGTATTTTTTCTCCCTTCAAATTGTATTCAACTCATGTGAGTTAAGCCGCCCAAAAAAACCTGAAGATATATGGTGATCAAGTATAATGGAGCCTGAAGAAAATCATAGAATACGGAATCTAAAGATCCCAAACAATAAAACAACATGGTCTGGTCAACATACGATCATAACGTAAAAATAGAAAATCTAAAACCAAAACTACATACACATGCACATAAACAAAGGAAATACAGGAAGTTAGTTACATAATGATAACATAGAAAACAGAATGGGATTGATAAGAATTTGTCTCTGAATGGATTGAAACATTGAAATCTTCATCTCGAAGGAACTCTACGGTTTTAGGTCTTACAATAAGTGCAATTTTTGTAAGAACTTTCCGAATTATATTCTTAATTGAGATTGGATTGACTCAAAATAAACACATTATATTTTTGGAAATTTTGATCAAACAAATCCGGATCGAGTAATTTTACTGATAACAAGAGTGCAAAGAAATTTCGTTTTTGATATCACAACGCTCGGTTTAAAATGATCATTTATAGTAGTTTATCAACTTGATACGTGCACACTATATCGACCATAACTTTTGATTTAGAGCTAGAAATGACATGAATCCAACAGCCACATTAAGCTAACTTAATTTTCTATATTATGAAGAAATTTGAGACTAACATAGATAGGGGAAAATCCCCATGTAACCATATCTTTCGCAGACTGCGTAATGCCATGTGTTTTGCATCATTGATAAACCTTCTCCCAAACGATCGGAATACTTTAATCACATACGTGAGTGTCATATTCTTCATAATAAAAATGAAGCTAACTCCATTTTCACTTATGCATTCATAGTTTAGCTTCAACTGCCATTGGAAAAGACTCCATTGGTTACTATCTATTTCAAAATGTATTTTTCTCCCATCAAGTTGTATTCAACTCATTTGAGTTAAGCCACCCGAAAAAACAAATTTTTTAAACTTTTTGAATTACATTCTAAATATAGCTTGGATTGACTCAAAACAAACACATCAACTTTTGGAAATTATGATCAAACGAATCGTGATCGAGTAATTTGACTGATCACAATAGTGCAAAGAAATATCATTTCGGATATCACAACGCTCGGCTTAGAATGATCATTTTAAATAGTTTATCAATTTGATACATTCGCACTAAATCGACCATAACTTTTGATTTAGAGCTCAGAATAACGTGAATCCAAAACCCACATCAAGCTAACTTAATTTTCTATATTATGACGAGATTTGAGACAAAAATAGATATGGAAAATCCCCATGTAATCATATTTTTGACTGACTGCGTATTGCCATGGATTTTGCATCATTGATAAACCTTCAACCAAAGGATGAAATTTTTTAATCTCATACGTGAGTGTTATATTTTTCACCATAAAATGAAGCTCACGCAATTTTCAGTTATGCATACAAAGTTTAGCTTCAACTGCCATTGGAAAAGTATCCATCCGGTACAATATATTTCAAAATGCATTTTTTCTCCTTTCAAATTATATTCAACTCATGTGAGTTAAGCCGCCCGAAAAAGCCAATATGAACACATATAGATAATTAAAAACATATACAATATAAATTCTATAACGCAACTTGATTCAAGAGATAACGTGAGTACAATTGCAACAAGACATTAAGAATTGCAAGATACACAACAAATTGAAGACAAATGACTCGATGTTAATCAAACACCTACCGGGTAAAAAATATATACGATCTAGATATATGGTGATCAAGTATAATGGAGCATGAAGGAAATCATAAATGACGGAATCCAAAGATGCCAAACCGTAAAACAACATGGACTGCTCAACATATTATCATAACGTAAAAATGGAAAATCTAAACGCAAGACTACGTAGACATGTGCATAAACAAAGGAAACACAAGAAATGTGATACATAATTTTAACATAGAAAACATAATGGGATTGATAATTGTCTCTGAATGGATTAAAACAAAATCTTCATCCTGAAGGAACTATACGGGTTTAGGTATTACAATAATATAGAAACTAAAAAATAAGTTCAATTTTAAAATTTTTTTTGAGTTACATTCTTAATTGAGATTGGATTTACTCAAAACAAACACATCAACTTTTGGAAATTTTGGTCAAACGAATGGTGATCGAGTAATTTGATTGATCACAATAGTGCAAAGAAATATCGTTTCTGATATCACAACGCTCGGTTTAGAATGATCATTTTAAATAGTTTATCAACTTGATACATCTGCACTAAATCGACCATAATATTTGATTTAAAGCTCAGAATGACATGAATCCAACATCCACATTAAGCTAACTTAAATTTTTTATATTAAGACAAGATTCGAGACTAAAATACATAAAGAAAAATCCCTATTTAATCATATCTTTACTGACTGCGTAATACCATGCATTTTGCATCACTGATAAACTTTCAACCAAACGATCAATTTATTTAATCTTATATGTGAGTGTCATATTCTTCACCGTAGAATGAAGCTCACTCCATTTTCAGTTATGCATACAAAGTTTAACTTCAATTGCCATTGGAAAAGTCTCCATCTGTTACAATCTATTTCAAAATGCATTTTTTCTCCCTTCAAGTTTTATTCAACTCATGTGAGTTAATCCACCCGCAAAAACCAATATGAACACATATAGATAAAAAAAGAACATATACAATATGATTCTATAAAGCAACTTGATTCAAGAGATAACGTGACTCCAAATGCAACAAAACACAAAAAATTGCAAGATATGGAAGAACTTGAAGACAAATGACTCGATGTTCATCAAACACCTAGCGGGTGAAAAACATATACGATCTAGATACATGGTGATGAAGTATAATGGAGCATGAAGGAAATCATAAATGACGGAATCCAAAGATGTTAAACCTTAAAACAACATGGACTGGTCAACATATTATCATAACGTAAAAATGGAAAATCTAAACGCAAGACTACGTACACATGCACATAAACAAAGGAATACAAGGCTTTTGATACATAATGTTAAGATAGAAAACATAATGGGATTGACAAGAATTTGTCTTCGAATGGATTGAACCATTGAAATCCTCATCCCAAAGGAAATCTACGGTTTTAGGTCTTACAAAAATATAGAAACTGAAGAATAAGTTCAATTTTTTTAAAAAATTTTGAATTACATTCTTAATTACAATATGAATTTTATAACGCATTTTGATTCAAGAGATAACGTGACACAAATGCAACAAAACACAAAGAATTGCAAGATACAGAACAACTTGAAGACAAATAACTCGATGTTAATCAAACAACTACCGGGTGAAAACATATATGATCTAGATATATGGTGATCAAGTATAATAGAGCACGAAGGAAATCATAAATGATGGAATCCAAAGATGCAAAATCCATAAAACAACATGGAATGATCAACATATTATCATAACGAAAAATTAAAAATCTAAACACGAGACTACGTACACATGCGCATAAACAAAGGAACTACATGAAGTGTGATACATAATGTTAACATAGAAAACATAATGGGATTGATAATTGTCACTGAATGGATTAAAACAGTGAAATATTCATCCTGAAGGAACTATACAGGTTTAGGTCTTACAATAATATAGAAACTAAAAAATAAGTTCAATTTTTAAAAAACTTTTTGAATTACATTTTTAATTGAGATTAGATTTACTCAAAACAAACACATCAACTTTTGGAAATTTTGATCAAACGAATGGTGATCGAGTAATTTGATTGATCACATTAGTTCAAAGAAATATTGTTTTTGTTATCACAACGCTCGGTTTAGAATGATCATTTTAAATAGTTTATCAACTTGATATATCCGCACTAAATCGACCATAATATTTGATTTAAAGCTCAGAATGACATGAATCCAACACCCACATTAATCTAACTTAATTTTTTTATATTAAGACAAGATTCGAGTCTAAAACAGATACAGAAAAATCCCCATGTAATCATATCTTTAGTGACTGCGTAATGCCATACATTTTGTATCATTGATAAACCTTCAAACGATCAAATTTTTTAATCTTATATGTGAGTGTCATATTCTTCACCGTAAAATGAAGCTCACTCCATTTTCAGTTATGCATACAGAGTTTAGCTTCAATTGCCATTGGAAAAGTCTCCATCCGGTACAATCTATTTCAAAATGCATTTTTTCTCCCTTCAAGTTTTATTCAACTCATGTGAGTTAATCCGCCCGCAAAAACCAATATGAACACATATAGATCAATAAAAGAACATATACAATATGAATTCTATAAAGAAACTTGATTCAAGAGATAAAGTGACCCCAAATGCAACAAAACACAAAAAATTGCAAGATACATAAGAACTTGAATACAAATGACTCGATGTTAATCAAACACCTAGCGGGTGAAAAACATATACGATCTAGATACATGGTGATCAAGTATAATGGAGCATGAAGGAAATCATAAATGACGGAATCCAAATATGCCAAACCGTAATACAACTTGGACTGGTCAACATATTATCATAACGTAAAAATGGAAAAATCTAAACGCAAGACTACGTACACATGAGCATAAACAAAGGAAACACAAGAAGTGTGATACATAATGTTAACATAGGAAACATAATGGGATTGATAAGAATTTGTCTCTGAATGGATTAAAACACTGAAATCTTCATCCCAACGGAATTCTACGGTTTTTGGTCTTACAATAATATAGAAGCTAAAGAACAAGTTCAATTTTTTTTAAAATTTTTTGAATTATATTCTGAATTACAATATGAATTTTATAACGCAATTTGATTCAAGAGATAACGTGACTCCAAATGCAACAAAACACAAAGAATTGCTAGATAAAGAAGAAGATATACAATATGAACACATATAGATCAATAAAAGAACATATACAATATGAATTCTATAAAACAACTTGATTCAAGAGATAACGTGACTCCAAATCAATCAAAACAGAAAAAATTTCAAGATACATAAGAACTTGAAGACAAATAACTCGATGTTAATCAAACAACTACCGGGTGAAAAACATATATGATCTAGATATATGGTGATCAAGTATAATAGAGCATGAAGGAAATCATAAATGATGGAATCCAAAGATGCAAAATCCGTAAAACAACATGGAATGGTCAACATATTATCATAACGTAAAAATTGAAAATCTAAACGCGAGACTACGTACACATGCGCATAAATAAAGGAAATACAGGAAGTGTGATACATAAAGTTAACATAGAAAACATAATGGGATTGATAAGAATTTGTCTCTGAATGGATTGAAACATTGAAATCTTCATCCCAAAGGAACTCTACGGTTTTAGGTCTTACAATAACATAAAAACTATTCCATTTTTTTTAAAAATTTTGAATTACATTCTTAATTGAGATTGGATTGACTTAAAACAAACACATCAACTTTTGGAAATTTTGATCAAACGAATTGTGATCGAGTAATTTGGCTGATCACAATAGTGCAAAGAAATATCGTTTCTGATATCACAACGCTCAGTTTACAATGATTATTTTAAGTAGATTATCAACTTGACACATTCGCATTAAATCGACCATAACTTTTGATTTAAAACTCAGAATAACATGAATATCGACCATAACTTTGGATTTAAAGCTCAGAATAACATGAATCTAACACCCACATCAAGCTAACTTAATTTTCTCTATTGTGATGAGATTTAGAAAAAAATACATACGGAAAATCCCCATGTAATCATATTTTTCACTGACTGCGTAATGACATGCATTTTGCATCATTGATAAACCTTCAACCAAACGATAAAATTTTCTAATCTCATATGTGAGTGTTATATTCTTCACCATAAAATGAAGCTCAAACAACTTTCATTTATGTATACAAAGTTTAGCTTCAACTGCCATTGGAAAATTATCCATCCAGTATAATATATTTCAAAATGCATTTTTTCTCCCTTCAAGTTGTATTCAACTCGTGTGAGTTAAGCAGCCCGCAAAACCAATATGAACACATATAGATCAATAAAAGAACATATAAAATATGAATTCTATGACACAACTTGATTCAAGAGATAACATGACTCCAAATGCAAGAAAACACAAAGAATTTCACGATACAAAAGAACTTGAAGACAAATGACTCGATGCTAATCAAACACCTACCGGGTGAAAAACATATACAATCTAGATATATGGTGATCAAGTATAATGAAGCATGAAGGAAATCATAACTGAACGAATCTAAAGATGCCAAACCGTAAACCAACATGGTCTGGTCAACATATTATCATAGCGTAAAAATGGAAAATCTAAACGCAAGACTACGTACACATGCGCATAAGCAAAGGAAATACAGGAAGTGCGATGCATAATATTAACATAGAAAACATAATGGGATTGATAAGAATTTGTCTCTGAATGGATTGAAACATTGAACTCTTTATCCCAAAGGAACTCTATGGTTTTAGGACTTACAATAACATAAAAACTATTCAATTTTTTTTAAACAAATTTGAATTACATTCTTAATTGAAATTGGATTGACTTAAAACAAACACATCAACTTTTGAAAATTTTGATCAAACGAATCGTGATCGAGTAATTTGACTGATCACAATAGTGCAAAGAAATATCGTTTCTGATATCACAACGCTCAGTTTACAATGATAATTTTAAGTATTTTATCAATTTGACACATTCGCATTAAATCGACCATAACTTTTGATTTAAAGCTCAGAATAACATGAATATCGATCATAACTTTTGATTTAGAGCTCAGAATAACATGAATCTAACACCCACAAGAAGCTAACTTAATTTTCTATATTGTGACGAGATTTAGAAAAAAATAGATACGGAAAATCTGTATATAATCATATTTTTCATTGACTGCGTAATGGCATGCATTTTGCATCATTGATAAACCTTCAACCAAACGATAAAATTTTCTAATCTCATATGTGAGTGTTATATTCTTCATCACAAAATGAAGCTCACACAATTTTCATTTCTGTATACAAAGTTTAGCTTCAACTGCCATTAGAAAATTATCCATCCAGTACAATATATTTCAAAATGCATTTTTTCTCCCTTCAAGTTGTATTCAACTCGTGTGAGTTAAACTGCCCGCAAAAACCAATATGAACACATATAGATCAATAAAAGAACATATACAATATGAATTCTATAACACAACTTGATTCAAGAGATAACATCACTCCAAATGCAAGAAAACACAAAGAATTGCAAGATACAAAAGAACTTGAAGACAAAGGACTCGATGCTAATCAAACACCTACTGGTGAAAAACATATACGATCTAGATATATGGTGATCAGTATAATGAAGCATGAAGGAAATCATAACTGAACGAATCTAAAGATGCCAAACCGTAAACCAACATGGTCTGGTCAACATATTATCATAGCGTAAAAATGGAAAATCTAAACGCAAGACTACGTACACATGCACAAAAACAAAGGAAATACAGGAAGTGTGATACATAATATTAACATAGAAAACATATTGGGATTGATAAGAATTTTTTACTGAATTGATTGAAACATTGAAATCTTCATCCCGAAGGCACTCTATGGTTTTAGATCTTACAATAACGTAGAAACTTAAAAATAATTTTAATATTTTAAAAACGTTTTGAATTACATTCTTAATTAAGATTGGATTGACTGAAAACAAATACATCAACTTTTGGAAATTTTGATCAAACGAATTGTGATCGAGTAATTTGACTGATCACAGTAGTACAAAGAAATATCGTTTATGGTATCACAGCGCTCGGCTTAGAATGATCATTTTAAGTAGTTTATCAACTTGATACATCCGCACTAAATCTATCAAAACTTTTGATTTATAGCTCAGAATATTTTGAATCCAACACCCACAATAAGGTAACATAATTTTTTATATTATTACGAGATTCGAGACTAAAATAGATACGAAAAAATCCCCATGTAATCATATCTTTCACTGATTGCGTAATGCCATGCATTTTGCATCATTTATAAACCTTCAACCAAACGATGAAATATTTTAATCTTATATGTGAGTGTCATATTCTTCACCATATAATGAAGCTCAATTTGTTTTCAGTTATGCATTCAAAGTTTAGCTTCAACTGCCATTGGAAAAGTCTCCATCCGGTACAATCTATTTCAAAATTTATTTTTTCTCCCTTCAAGTTGTATTCAACTCATGTGAGTCAATTCGCCCGCAAAAACCAATATGAACACATATAGATCAATAAAAGGAGTCTATAACACAACATGATTCAAGAGATAACGTGACTCCAAATGCAAAAAGACGAAGAATTGCAAGATATACAAGAACTTGAAGACAAATGACTCGATGTTAATCAAGCACCTACCGGGTGAAAAACATATACGATCTATATATATGTGATCAAGTATAATGGAGCACGAAGGACATCATAAATGAGGGAATCTTAAGATGCCAAACTGTAAAACAACTTGGATCAGTCAACATATTATCATAACATAAAAACGAAAAATCTAAATGCAAGACTACATACACATGCGCATAAACAAAGGAAATACAGGAAGTGAGATACATAATGATAACATAGAAAACAGAATGGGATTGACAAAAATTTGTCTCTGAATGGATTGAAACATTGCAATCTTCATCCCGAAGGTACTCTACAGTTTTTGGTCTTACATTCTATTTCGAAGTTGGACTAACTCAAAACAAACACATCAACTTTTTTAAAATTTTATTCAAACGAAACGTGATCGAGTAATTTGATTATTCAAAAGAGTGAAAAGAAATTTTGTTTCGGATATCACAGTGCTCAGTTTAGAATGATCATTTTAAATAGTTTATCAACTTGATACGTGCGGAATAAATCGACCATAACTTTTCATTCAGAGCTCTGAATGACGTGAATTCAGCATCCACATTAAACTAACTTAATTTTGCAATATGATACAAGATTTGAGACTAAAATAGATACGGAAAAATCTCCATGTAATCATATCTTTCACAGACTGCATAATGCCATGCATTTTTCATCATTGATAAACCTTCACCCAAACGATCGGAATATGTTAATCCCATACGTCAGTGTCATAGTCTTCACCATAAAATCAAGCTAACTCAATTTTCAGGTATGCATCCAAATTTTAGCTTCACCTGCCATTGGAAAAATCGCATCCGTTACAATCTATTTCAAAATGCATTTTTTCTCCCTTCAAGTTGTATTCAACTCATGTGAGTTAAGCTGCCCGTAAAAACCAATATGAGCACATATAGATATATAAAAGGAACATATACAATATGAATTCTATAACGCAACATGATTCAAGAGATAACATTACTCCAAATACAATAAAACACTAAGAATTGCAAGAATACGAGAACTTGAAGACAAATGACTCGATTTTAATCAAACACCAACCAGATGAAAAACATATACGATATATATATATATATATGTGATCAAGTAAAATTGAGCATGAAGGACATCATAAACGAAAGAATCTAAAGATGCCAAACCATAAAACAACTTGGAGCAGTCAACAAGACTACATACACATGCGCATAAACAAAGGAAATACAGGAAGTCACATACATAATGATAACATAGAAAACAGAATGGGATTGACAAGAATGTGTCTCTGAATGAATTGAAACATTTCAATCTTCATCCCGAAGGTACTCTATAGGTTTTGGTCTTACAATTATGTAGAATCTAAAAAAGAAGTTCAATTTTTTAAAAACTTTGCGAATTACATTTTATTTTGATATTGGAATGAGCCAAAAGAAACACATCAACTTTATGAAAATTTTGATCAAACAAATTGTGATCGAGTAATTTGACTATTCACAAGGACGGTGCAAAGAAATTTCTTTTCTGATATCACAACGCTTGGTTTATAATGTTCATTTTAAATAGTTTATCAAGTTGATACGTGTACATTAAGTTGATCACAACTTTTGATTTAGAGCTCAGAATAACATTAATCCAACAGCCACATTAAGCTAACTTAATTATCTATATAATGACTAGATTTGAGACTAAAACAGTTACGGGAAAATCCTCATGTAATCATATTTTCACAGACTGCGTAACGCCAAGAATTTTACATCATTGATAAACCTTCAGCCAAACGAACGGAATATTTTAGTTCCATACCTGAGTGTCATATTCTTCACCACAAAATCAAGCTAACTCCACTTTTAGTTATGCATCCAAATTTTTGCTTCAACTGCCATTGGAAAAGTCTCCATCCCTTACAATCTATATCAAAATGTATTTTTTCTCCCTTCAAGTTGTATTCAACTCATGTGAGTTAAGCCGCCCGCAAAAACCAATATGAATAAATATAGATCAATAAATGGAACATATAGAATATGAATTCTATAACACAACATGATTCAAGAGATAACGTGACTCTAAATGCAACAAAAAAACAAAGAATTGCAAGATACACAAGAACTTGAAGACAAATGACGAGATGTTAATCAATCACCTATCGGGTGAAAAATATATACGATCTAGATATATGGTGATCAAATATAATGAAGCATGAAGGACATCATAAATGAAAGAATCTAAAGTTGAAATGCCGTAAAACAACATGGACCAGTAAACATATTATCATAATATAAAAATGGAAAACCTAAACGCAAGACTACGTACACATGCGCATAAACAAAGGAAATACAAGAAATTCGATACATAATGATAAAATAGAAAACAGAATGGGATTGACAAGAACTTGTCTCTGAATGGATTGAAACATTGTAATCTTAATCCCGAAGGTACTCTACGGTTTTAGGTCTTAGAATAATGTAGAATCTAAGAAATAAGTTTAATTTTTAAAAACTTTTGAATTAAATTCTGTTTTGAGATTGGATTGACTCAAAACAAAATAAAAAAAATCAAATTTTTGGAAATTTTATTCAAACGAATCGTGATCTAGTAATTTGACTGTTCACAAGAGTGCAAAGAAATTTTGTTTCGGATATCATAGCGCTCGGTTTATAATGATCATTTTAAGATGTTTATGAACTTTATACTTGTACACTAAATTGACCATAACTTTTGATTTATAGCTCATAATGACATGAATCCAACAAGCACATTATGCTAACTTAATTTTGCTATATTATGACTACATTTCAGACTAAAATAGATACGGGAAAAGCTCCATGTCATCATATCTTTCACAGACTGCATAATGCAATGCATTTTGCATCATTGATAAACCTTCCTTGAAACGATCGGAATATTTTAATCCCATACGTCAGTGTCATATTATTCACCATAAAATCAAGCTAACTCCATTTTCAGATATGCATCCAAATTTTAGCTTTAACTGCCATTGGAAAAGTCTACATCCGTTACAATCTATTTCAAAATGCATTTTTTCTCCCTTCAAATTGTATTCAAATTACATGAGTTAAGCCACCCACAAAAACCAATATGAACACATATAGATATATAAAAGGAGTCTATAACGCAACATGATTCAAGAGATAACGTGACTCCAAATGCAAAAAGACAAAGAATTGCAAGATATACAAGAACTTGAAGACAAATGACTCGATGTTGATCAAGCACCTACCGGCTGAAAAACATATACGATCTAGATATATGTGATCAAGTATAATGGAGCACGAAGGACATTATAAATGAAGGAATCTAAAGATGCCAAACTGTAAAACAACATCGATCATTCAACATATTATCATAACATAAAAATGGAAAATCTAAATGCAAGACTACATACACATGCGCATAAACAAAGGAAATAGAGGAAGTGACATACAGAATGACAACATAGAAAACAGAATGGGATTGACAAAATTTTGTCTCTGAATGGATTGAAACATTGCAACCTTCATCCCGAAGGTACTCTACAGTTTTAGGTCTTACAATTATGTAGAATCTAAAAAATAAGTTTAATTTTTTAAAAACTTTCCGAATTACATTCTATTTTGAAATAGGAATGACTGAAAACACACATCAACTTTTTGAAAATTTTGATCAAATGAATCGTGATCGAGTAATTTGACTGTTCACAAGAGTGCAAAGAAATTTCATTTTTGGTATCACAACGCTTAGTTTAGAATGATCATTTTAAGTACTTTATCAACTTGATACATGCACACTAAATCGTCAATAACGTTTTATTTAGAGCTCAAAATGACATGAATCCAACACCCACATTAAGCTAACTTAATTTTACATATTATGACTAGATTTGAGACTAAAATAGATTTGGGAAATTCTTCATGTAATCATATTTTAACAGACTGCGTAATGCCATGCATTTTGAATCATTGATAAACCTTCAGCCAAACGATGGGAATATTTTAGTCCCATACGTGAGTGTCATATTCTTCACCACAAAATCAAGCTAACTCCATTTTTAGTTATGCATCCAAATTTTAGCTTCAACTGCCATTGGAAAAGTCTCCATCCTTTACAATCTATTTCAAAATGCATTTTTCTCCCTTCAAGTTGTATTCAACTCATGTGAGTAAAGCCGCCCGCAAAACCAATATGAACACATATACATCACTAAAAGGAACATATACAATATGAATTCTATAACGCAACATAATTCAAGAGATAATGTGACACTAAATGCAACAAAAAACAAAAAATTGCAAGATACACAATAATTTGAAGAAAAATGACTCGATGTTAATCGAACACCTACCGGGTGAGAAACATATACGATCTAGATATATGGTAATTAAATATAATAGAGCATGAAGGACATCATAAATGAAGGAATCTAAAGAGATTCCCAGCCGCAAAACAACATGGACCTGTCAACATTTTATCATAACATAAAAATAAAAAATCTAAACGCAAGACTATGTACACATGCGCATAAACAAAGGAAATACAGGAAATTAGATACATAATGATAAAATAGAAAACAAAATGCGATTGACAAATAACTTGTCTCTGAATGGATTGAAACATTGTAATCTTCATCCCGAAGGTACTCTACGTTTTTAGGTCTTACAATAATGTAGAATCTAAGAAATAAGTTCAATTTTTAAAAACTTTTGAATTACATTCTATTTTGAGATTGTATTGACTCAAAACAAAAAAAATCAATTTTTGGAAATTTTATTCAAACGTATCGTGATCAAGTAATTTGACTGTTCACAAGAGTGCAAAGAAATTTTGTTTCGGATATCCCAACGCTCGGTTTAGAATGATAATTTTAAGATGTTTATCAACTTTATACGTGCACACTAAATTGACCATAACTTTTGATTTAGAGGTCAGAATGACATGAATCCAACACCCACATTAAGTTAACTTAATTTTGCTATATTATAACTAGATTTGAGACTAAAATAGATACGGGAAAATCTCCATGTAATCATATCTTTCACAGACTGCGTAATCCCATGCGTTTTGCATCATTGATAAACCTTTACCCAAACGATCGGAATATGTTAATCCCATACGTGAGTGTCATATTCTTCACCATAAAATCAGGCTAATTCCATTTTTAGTTATGCATCCAAATTTTAGCTTCAACTACCATTGGAAAAGTCTGCATCCATTACAATCTATTTCAAAATGCATTTTTCTCCCTTCAAGTTGTATTCAACTCATGTGAGTTAAGCAGCCCGCAAAAACTAATATGAACACATATAGATCTATAAAAGGAACATATACAATATGAATTCTATAACGCAACATGATTCAAGAGATAACGTGACTCCAAATGCAACAAAACACGAAGAATTGCAAGATATGCAAGAACTTGTAGACAAAGGACTCGATGTTAATCAAACAGCTACCGGGTGAAAAACATATAGGATCTAGATATATGTGATCTAGTTTAATGGAGCATGAAGGACATCATAAACGAAGGAGTCTAAAAATGCCAAACCATAAAACAACTTGGACCAGTCAACATATAATCATAACATAAAAATGGAAAATCTAAACACAAGACTACATACACATGCGCATAAACAAACGAAATACAGAAAGTGAGGTACATAATGATAACATAGAAAATAGAATGGGATTGACAAGAAATTTTGTTTCTGATATCACAACGCTCGGTTTAGAATGATCATTTTAAGTTGTTTATCAACATGATACATGCACACTAAATCGACCATAACTTTTGATTTGGAGATTAGAATGAGATGAATCCAACACCCACATTAAGCTAACTTAATTTTTCTATATTTGAGACTAAAATAGATACGGGAAAATCCCCATGCAATAATATCTTTCACAGACTGCATAATACCATGCATTTTGTATCATTGGTAAGCCTTACCCAAAAGAACGAAAGGAATAGCAAGCTAGAGCCTCTCCACAAGTTTCCCTTTGATGTGAGCATGGCCAGAAAAAAACCTGAACTAAATTAGTAGCTTGAACCTAAGCAAGAAGAAGCCAATGTGGAAGCTAAGGAACAGCTAGAACCAGAGGAAGCTGAAGATGAAGGCTTGCAAATCTCCAATGGTCCCATTACTCAGTCCAAGCAAGTCAAACTCAAGAGAACACTACAACACCTTCTCAACACCATTCAGGCCTGTTTAGTGCGTTCTAACCCAACAAGCATGGATGTGAATCAAGCCACCTAAACTTCATCAAGAGAGGTATCTTGGATTGTACTCTTTTTCCCTCCTCTTACTTTTTTCTAATAAAGGTTTTTAATGAGGCAAGCCCAAGATACTTTACCACAGCCTCTTGATGAACCAACGCCCATTCTATCCTATTATTCACGCAAATGAAGAGGAAGGATCAGTCAAGATGTTATTTACTTCTTAGTCTTCATTCTTAGTTTTTGTAATTTCCTAGTTTCTCTTAAATGCCTTGGTGGTTTCCTAAAAGTCTTTGTCTATTCCTATGCACCCCTTGGATCCTATAAGAACTCTCTTGTATCTCCTCTTCAAATCATCCAACATTTTAATATCAAAAACTTCTTCTTAATCTCGTTTGTTCACCTTTTTGATTAAGGAATTTGGATCATCATCCCATTCCAAGAGCCGAAAGTCTAAGGGTTGTTCATATCCCTTGGAAGTTTCACTTCATTCCACCTCTTGCTTAACGTGTCTGGTATTCATCATTCAATGTAAGGATCTTCCACCATCCTTAGAAAGTATCATTCATTCCACACACGTTCTCGAGACCATCCATCTTCAAGCTCACGGATTTACCATCTTCTTCACTTCTGCATCCACATTCGGTTTACTATCATTTGAAAAACATCTTGGAGACATTCAGGGACTTGATCCTAACCAGGATCACATCAAGTGGTATCAGAGCACACTCCAAACCAGCTTGAATTTATCAAAACCAATGCACCTTTTCATCTTTTTGCAAGAACTTTTGGTGACCTTTCATCTTTCTTTTTGCGATTTGTTTGAATGTTTCTGGGTTTGTTTCCTGTTATAACTTGATCTTATAACTCTAAATAACTTGAAAATCAATAAAAAATGGTTCAGGAACTTGTTGTTAGATGTTAGAATCAATCAACTCTTAATCGGCATCATTAGAGTTCTTGGAAGCAGTAACTGAGTTCTATCTTGATTTTGTGAATTAATTGAATATTTTGGAGCTGCAACCTGATCAAAACTTGTTCGTAAGACTTAATACACTTGGGAAATTTAAGTGAAAATATTTTAAAATGAATTAAAGGTTGTTAGATTCATCATTTACCAAACCGGATTTCATAGGTCTAGAGATCGTATTGCTTAGGGTCGTTTTTTTTCTCTTTGTGTCTTTGTCTTTTGTGATTTGTTTGTTCTAGTTTGTGTTCTCCTTTGAGCATTATACTTGTTTGTTGGTATGAATTTTTCAGGAACAATGGTTGGAACAGACAATGGAGAGGAATCCTCAAACTCCAACTATCAACTTCTCGATTCCTTTAAAGCCATGATGAATGAAAGTATGACAACCATGAGGGCTGAGATAGAAAGATCCATCAATGAACGACTGAGGAGACACCAACCACCTTCTGATACTGAGCACTATTACAGTCACTCATCCAGGTCACACCAATCTAGGAGAAGAAGGCCACAAGAAGACCATATGCCTAGGAATAACCAACCTAACCCTCACGACCCATTAGCTGGCCTTAAGATAAAAATTGCCTCGTTCCATGGAACCAATGACCCTGAGGAATACCTATAATGGGATACAACTTAAGAAAAAGCCATAATGTTTGAGAAACAACTTAAGAGAAAGAACCCTAAACCCGGAACTAGCTCCACTAGGTTTAGTCAATCTAAGGATGATAAGTCTAGTAACGATTACAAACCATTCCCTTAACCTAAGGAAGAATATTTAAAACTTAAAGGCGTATATAAGGGTTCTAGCACCAAAACTAGGTAGATTTAGTGTTTTAAGTGTAAGGGTTTTGGTCACTACTCTAGAGAATGTACCAATAAGAGAACCATTGTTATTAGGGCTAATGTTGAGGTAGAATCGGAAGAGGACCAACCGGATGCTGAGTCTTTATAGGAGAATGTATCCATGCCACACGTAGGTCAACTCATAGTCAACAGGAGAACCTTCAACGTACAAAATAAAGTAGAAAAGAATGAAAAAAGAGAGAACCTATTCCATACTCGTTGTCTAGTTAAAGATAAGGTTTGTAGCTTAGAGATTGATGGGGATAGCTGTACAAATGTTGCGAGTGAGACTATGGTATAAAACTAGGGCTTGAGGTTAGTAAGAGGACTAAACCCTATAAGTTATAATGACTTGATGGTGAGGGAGAGTTAGAAGTAGATAACCAGGATTTAGTTCCCTTCTCCATAGGAAAGTATGATGACGAGGTATTGTGTGACACCTTACCCATGGATGCTAGTCATATCTTACTTGGGAGATGATGGGGACATCAGATCGTATGGCCGGCCAGGAGACCAGACTGGCCGACCAGGGAGCTTGCCCGAGACAGCCGGGTCATTTGGCGTGTCTGCCGGTCCAAGCGGTACCACCGGGCATTCGACCAGCCGGGCCGGACCGACCAACATTTCTGGCGGAGAGGCCCAAACCTCCGGCCCAACTGGCGGCGACGTGGATTACACCGCCGGACCAATTGGTGATGCTGCCGGCTCCAGGATAAACTTGGCCGGCTCCGATGACATTTCGGCTAGTACCTCGCACAGCCCAGCCGGTACAGCCGATCCAGCCGATTGCACAACCATTTCAACATCTACACAAAGAGACTCGGACCTGATAAGCTACCAGCTTCAAGACATGCATCTAGATGAAGTTCTACACCAGTGGTGCCACCAGGAACAATGATAAGGAGCAGATCAAGGGCGCTCTTCCACAAGTTCAGCTTGTGGGTCGACAAGCTCCTAGAGGATGATCGACAAATAACATTGGGCCAAGAGTGCAAAGAAGAGTCCAAAGGCTTCTCAACAATGCAAGGGACTTAAGAGACTTGGGCTTTAGTGGCAAGAGAGGTCAGGGCCCAAAGATTCCTAACCCCACTCCAAGTCAAAGACTAGGACCAAGGCGCGTGCATGCCACAAGGTCGGTCACCTTCCATTTCTTGGTTGATAGGTAAGAAAGGTAAGTTTTCAAATTATATCCTTTCCTCTTTCTGTTATGCAGGGTAGGATTTAGAATGTTTACATTTTTGAGTCAAAGACAATTTAGGTAGAAGTCCTTTTTTGGTTATTCACTTTTGTAATTTTTCCATTTGTGCACTTTTGTAAGTTTTCCATTTTTCTTTGAGTCGACCCTAGAAGGTCTAGCTGTCGAGCATATTAATAAGGCTCCTTCCAGCATTGTAGTTCGACAACCTTTTTCTGATATTAATAAAGATCGAATTTTCTTTATACAAGTTTTTCTCTCAAGAGACTTGTGCGCTTAGAACCTAGTCGAGACCAGCCCTCCTAGCTCTAAGTTTGTGATTTATCACGAGGTTCATCACCCCTCGTGTGGTTCACTTCAGCCTTCCATCCATTACCAAACAGAAAACCTCTATCCAGAAGCTTAAGGTTGAGTTTCTCACCTAAACTTCTCCAAACAGCCCACGCGCATACGGCCTTGAATCGAGGCTTGTATCATTTTGGTATCAGAGCTTAAAGCTCCTAAAACCAGGTTGTTTCTATCTTTTACTAAGTCTTGTTTCCAGTTCTTGCATTAGTTTAAGTTGTATTCAAGAAAAATAAAAAAAATAACATCAAAACTCCAAACCGAGTGCATCTAGCTTCTACGTGCATCACTAGGGCTTAGATTCATTCTTGCATTGCAATTTTTGTCTTTACTTTTTGTTTAAAGCATATTTTCATTATCATTAAGTTAAATTAAAAAGCAAAACAAAAAAATAGAAAAACACCAAAAGAAATCAACCAAAAAAACAGCTAGCACTAGTTATTAGGAAGTTTCCATTTTTCTAATTTTTCCATTTTTCAAATTTTCCTTTTTTCCAGTTTTTTCTTTTTTGCATTTTTTGAATTCTTCTATAAAAAGAAAACCCTCGTAATCAACTTAGGAGCAAAATAACTTATGTTTCTTTCTTCTACCACAATGGCAGAAGGAAATCAGGATGCAGCCGAGGCCATGATGGGCATGTTCACCACCCTCCAAACACAACTCGCATCCATCGGCGAGAGGTTGGAGCACGTGGAGAGGCCGGTGAGATTCCAGGACATAAGGCACGTGAGGGCTGAGCAAGACCGTGCTGAGGGTCCTGAATACCCTAGGACACAGCACGAACAGGAGGAGCCCCAACCGGTTGAAGATGAAGACACGCAGCCTCACGGCTATCACCCTAGACCGAGAGGACCTCCACGGCAACCAGAGGCAGAAGGCAATGGCTTCGAGCCATATGGTCATCACCAGAGACCAAGAATGCCTCCTAGACATCATGAGGATGGAGATGAATACGCCTACAATCGGGCAACTCATCCTGATGTTAAATTAACACCTCCTAGTTTTGCAGGGAAAGTAGACCCCAAAGCCTATCTAGATTGGGAGAGGAGGATGGATCACATCTTCGATCACTACAACCAACCAGGACCTAGGCAGTAGAACAACTCACGGACAATTCCCTCATCTGGTGGGATTGTGAGGCTTCTGACCGAAGGAGGAGGAGATTGAGGCCCGTAGACTCATGGGTCGACATGAAAGATCTCATGAGACAAAGGTTTGTTCCACCCTATTTCCACAGGAATTTGCAATGACGTTTTCGTACTCTTAAGCACGACACCAGATCAGTAGAGGAGTACTATGAAGAGTTTGAGAGACTAAGGAACAGGCTGGAGCTCAATGACGATAAAGAGGCATTGATGGCACAATTCTTGGATGGACTGCAAGAGAGAATCAGCCGCAAGGTGGAGAGGCAAATCTACAATGACTTTAAAGACTTGTTCCACCTATCTGTCCATGCTGAGCAGCACATCAGGCATAAGAGCCAAGACATCGGCAGCAAGCCTAAAACGCCTTGGGCACCAAGCAATAGCCCCAAGCCTGTAGACAAAGGCAAGAGTATAGAGATCGAATCACGGTTCAAGAGCAAGCCTCTTGAGCAAACCCATGACCAGGGAGAGCCTAGTAAGTCTTCTAACCTTCAGAGATCACGTGACATCACTTGTTTTAAGTGTAGGGGTTGCGGTCACATCTCAAGGGAGTGTCCAAACATCGTGTCATGCTGATCACGGAAGTTGGAGAGTATGATTCTTAAGACGAAGAAGACTATGAGCCAGAAGGGGAATACGGTGACATTGAGTACCCTGATGTGGGGGAAGTGCTCGTCACTAGGCGCATTCTCAGCGTAATGGTAGACCCCTCAGAGACCATCGAAAGGGAGAATATCTTCCACAGCCGTTGCCCCATCAAGGGCAAGGTATGTAACCTCATCACATATGGTGGTTCTTGCACTAACGTTGCTAGTGCGTACATGGTTGATAAGCTAGGTCTAGAGAAGACAAGGCACCCTCGACTGTATAGGCTGAGATGGCTCGATGACAAAGTGGAGCTCAAGATCCATGAGCAAGTAACTGTGCCATTCAGTGTGGGCAGATACTAAGACCAGGTAATGTGCGACGTGGTGCCAATGCAAGCTGGCCACCTTCTGCTAGGAAGGCCAGGGCAGTTTGACAAGGAGACCAGGCATCATGGCCGAACCAATCTCTACACCTTTGTGCACGACAAGAGAAAGGTCAGCCTAGCTCCTCTCACCCCTGCCCAGGTACATGAGCTACAACAACAAATGAGTAAGGAAAAGAAACTCATAAAATCCAATTTCCTTATTCAACCAAGTCATGTTCGGAGAGCTTTAGCCTCGAAGAATTTAATGTTGCTAATGGTCTTTAATGAGATTTTGAGTGTAGAAAAGGAACAGGTAGAGCTACCTCCTGAAGTAGCAGCTCTCCTCAACAAGTTCCAGGATGTAGTTCTTGAGGAGATACCAGCAGGCTTGCCTCCCCTACGCGGCATAGAGCACCAGATCGACCTCGTGCCTGGAGCAGCCCTGCCTAACCGGCCAGCCTACCGGATGAGTCCAGAGGAGTCTAAGGAGCTTGAGAAGTGAGTCAAGGAGCGCCTGGAGAAAGGCTATGTTCGAGAGAGCCTCAGTCCATGTGCCGTACCAGTGCTGCTTGTGCCCATGAAGGATGGGACTTTGCGAATGTGCGTGGACTGTTGAGCAATCAACAACATCACAGTCAAGTACCGGCATCCGATACCACGGCTGGATGACATGCTAGATGAGCTGAGTGGAGCCACGGTCTTCTCCAAGATAGACTACAAGAGTGGATACCACCAGGTCAGGATGAAGGAAGGTGATGAGTGGAAGACTGCTTTCAAGACAAAGCAAGGGCTCTACGAGTGGACAGTCATACCATTCGGCTTGACTAATGCCCCAAGCACCTTCATGCGCCTTATGAACCAAGTTCCTAGGGCGTACATCAGTAAGTTCGTTGTAGTTTACTTTGATGACATTTTAGTTTACAGTAAGTGCTTAAGTGATCACCTCGCACATCTTGAGTTGGTACTTAAAACCCTTCGACAAGAAGAGCTTTATGCCAATCTCAAGAAGTTTGTACTGATAAACTTGTCTTCTTAGGTTTTGTTGTAAGTTCACAGGACTTACAGGTTGATGAAGAGAAGATTCAAGCCATACAAGAATGGCCAACACCGAGCAACATCAGACAAGTGAGGAGTTTCCACGGTCTGGCCAGCTTCTACAGAAGATTCGTGCCCAACTTCAGCAGTATTGCCTCACCATTGACGGAAGTAGTGAAGAAGAACGTGGGATTCAGCTGGGGAGAAGCTCAGGAGAAGGCGTTCCAGGACTTGAAGTACAGCCTCACACATGCACCAGTGCTAGTCTTCCCGACTTAACCATGACATTTGAAGTGGAGTGCGATGCCTCTGGAATAGGCATAGGAGCGGTGCGGACTGAAGCAGGAAGGCCAGTGGCATACTTCAGTGAGAAGTTAGGTTGTGCCTCACTGAACTACCCCACGTACGACAAGGAGCTTTATGCCCTAGTCCGAGCCTTGGAGACTTGGCAGCATTACTTGCTATCCAAGGAGTTTGTGATCCACACTGATCACAAGACTCTTAAACACCTCAGAGGGCAAACCAATCTCAAGAGGAGACATGCCAGGTGGATGGAGTTCATAGAGACCTTCCCGTACGTCATTAAGTACAAGAAGGGGAAGTGATACAAGCCTTGATTCAAGGATGTATGCGCGTGGGCTGTTTGTAGAAGATTAGGTGAGAAACTCAACCTTAGAGTTCTGGATGGGGGTTTTCTGGTTGGTAAAAGATGGAAGGGTGAAGTGAACCACACGAGGGGTGATGAACCTCGTGATAAATTACAAACTTAGAGCTAGGAGGGCTGGTCTCAACTAGGTTCTAAGCGCACAAGTCTCTTGAGAGAATAACTTGTTGAAAGAAAATTCGATCTTTATTAATATCAAAAAAGGTTTTCGAACTACAATGCTGGAGGGAGCCTTATTAATATGCTCGACAGCTTGACCTTCTAGGGTCGACCCAAATGAGAAAAGGAAAACTTACAAAAGTGCACAAAGGAAAAGATACAAAAGTGTATAATCGAAAAAGGACCTATTCCTAAAATGTTTTTGACTCAATAAAAGTAAATATTCTAGATCCTATCCTGCAAAACAGAAAGAGGCAAATATTCTTATTGAAAACTTACCTTAACTTACCTCATGGCCAAGAAATGGAAGGTGGCCGTCCTTGTGGCATGCACGCGCCTTGCTCCTAGTCTTCGACTTGGAGTAGGGTTAAAAATCTTTGGGCCCTGACCTCTCTTGCCACTAAAACCCAAGTCTCTGATGTTCCTTGTGTTGTTGAGAAGCCTTTGGACTCTAATTTGCTCTTCTGGCCCATTGTCCTTAGCTGCTTTTCCTCTAGGAGCTTGTCGACCCATAAGTTGAATTTGTGGAAGAGTGCCCTTGATCTGCTTCTTGTCATTGCTCCTTGAGGTACCACTGGTGTAGATACTTCTTCTAGGTGCATGTCCTGGAGCTGGTAGCTCATTTGGTCCGAGTCCTGTTGTGTGGAAGTGGAATTGCGCGTGTACTCGGGTGGATCGGCTGTACCGGCTGGATTGTGCGTGGTACTGGCCGGGATGCCTTCAGGACCGGCCAAGTTGATCCCGGAGTTGGCGGCATCACCAGAGGGACCGGCGGTGTCATCCACGTCCCCACCAAGTGTGCCGGAAGCTTGGGCCTCTCCACCGGCGATGCTGACCGGTCTGGTCCTATAGGTCGAGGGTCCGGCGGTACTGTCTGGTCCGGCAGACGTGCCAGATGGTCCTGCTGTCTCGGGAAAGCTTCCTGGTCGGCCAGTCTGGTCTCCTGGCTGGATGTACGACCTGATGTCCTCATCATTCCCTCCCTCTTCAGTTGGTTTTGTCCTCAAAACTGGTTCATCTACATGGAAAGGAGCCAAGTCAGTGACATTAAACGTATTGGACACATTAAACTCACCTGGAAGCTCGATCCGGTAGGCGTTGTTGTTGATCCTCTCAAGCACTCTGAATGGTCCATCTCCTCTTGGTGCTAGCTTGGAACTCCTTAGGTTTGGGAACCTCTCCTGCCGTAGGTGTAGCCACACCCAATCGCCTGGTTGAAAGATCACCTCCTTTCATCCCTTGTTGGCATGAGTCACGTACTGTCCGGTCCTCTTCTCCAAATTTTCTGCTACCTTCTGGTGTAATCTTCTTATGAACTCTGCCTTGGATGCTCCGTTGAGGTTGGTCATCTCAGCTGGTGGTATTGGTGTTTGCTCCAATGGTGTGAGAGGGTTGAAGCCGTATACTACTTCAAATGGTGTCTTCTTGGTTACTGAGTGCACGGCTCGGTTGTAAGCGAACTCTATGAATGGCAAGCACTCCACCCAAGTCTTTAGGTTCTTCCCTAGTGTAGTTCTGAGAAGAGTTGATAGTGTCCTGTTGACAACTTCAGTTTGGCCATCGGTTTGAGGATGGCAGGTGGTAGAGAAGAGTAGCTTCGTGCCTAGTTTTCTCCAAAGGGTCCTCCAGAAATGGCTGAGGAACTTGGTGTCCCTGTCTGATACGATTGTCCTTGGCACTCCATGAAGCCGTACTATCTCCCTGAAGAACAGCTCAGCTGTTTGTGTGGCATCATTGACATTGGCACATGGAATGAAATGTGCCATCTTGGAGAATCTGTCCACCACTACAAAGATTGCATCTTTGTGGTTGATCTTGGGCAGACCTAGAAAAAAGTCCATTGAGATGTCCACCCATGGATGTGTGGGTATGGGCAGTGGGAGATACAACCCGTGAGGTTGCACTCGGGACTTTGCCTTCTTGCAAGTGACGCATCTTGCACAATGAGCTTCTACTGTCCTCTTGATGTGTGGCCAGTAGAAGTGCTCCTTGACCACTGCTAGAGTCTTGTCGACACCAGAGTGGCCCATGAGTCCTCCTCCATGAGCTTCTCGGATGATAAGCTCCCTTAATGATCCTTGTGGTATGCACAGCCTTCTTTCTCGGAACAAGAATCCCTCATGGATGTAGAACTTGCCATGACTCCCTGTGCCACACTCCTTGTAGCTCTCAGCAAAGTCAGGATCATCCTTGTACAGGTCCTTGATGTGCTCGAATCCTAGGACCTTTGCCTCCATGGTTGATATCAAGGCAAACCTCCTTGATAGTGCATCGGCTACCACATTATCTTTGCCCTTCTTGTACTTAATGATGTACGGGAAGGTCTCTATGAACTCCATCCACCTGGCATGTCTCCTCTTGAGATTGGTTTGCCCTCTGAGGTGTTTTAGAGTCTCGTGATCAGTGTGGATCACAAACTCCTTGGCCAGCAAGTAATGCTGCCAAGTCTCCAATGCTCGGACAAGGGCATAGAGCTCCTTGTCATAAGTGGGGTAGTTCAGTGAGGCACCACCTAGCTTCTCACTGAAGTATGCCACTGGTCTCCCTCCTTGGGGTAGCACTGCTCCTATGCCTATTCCAGAGGCATCACACTCCACTTCAAACGTCTTGTTGAAGTCGGGCAGGACTAGCACTGGTGCATGTGTAAGGCTGTCCTTCAAGGCCTTGAATGCCTTCTCCTGAGCTTCTCCCCAGCTGAATCCCACGTTCTTCTTCACTACTGCCATCAGTGGTGAGGCAATACTGCTGAAGTTGGGCACGAATCTCCTATAAAAGCTGGCCAGTCCGTGGAAGCTCCTTACTTGGCTGATGTTTCCTGGTGTTGGTCATTCTTGTATGGCTCGAATCTTCTCTTCATCAACCTGTAGGCCCTGTGAACTTACAACAAAACCTAAAAAGACAAGTTTATCAGTACAAAATGTGCACTTCTTGAGATTGGCATAAAGCTCTTCTTGTCGAAGGGTTTTAAGTACCATCTCAAGATGTGTGAGGCGTTCCCGTAGGCACTTACTATAAACCAAGATGTCATCAAAGTAAACTACTACAAACTTACTGATGTACGCCCTAAGAACTTGGTTCATAAGGCGCATGAAGGTGCTTGGGGCATTAGTCAAGCCAAATGGCATGACTGCCCACTCGTAGAGTCCTTGCTTTGTCTTGAAAGCGGTTTTCCACTCATCACCTTCCTTCATTCTTACCTGGTGGTATCCACTTTTGAGGTCTATCTTGGAGAAGACCGTGGCTCCACTCAGCTCATCTAGCATGTCATCCACTCGTGGTATTGGATGCCTGTACTTGACTGTGATGTTCTTGATTGCTCGGCAGTCCACGCACATCCGCCAAGTCCCATCCTTCTTGGGCACTAGTTGCACTGGTACGGCACATGGACTGAGGCTCTCTCGAACATATCCTTTCTCCAGGAGCTCCTTGACTTGCTTCTCAAGCTCCTTGGACTCCTCTGGACTCATCCGGTAGGCTGGCCGGTTGGGCAGGGCTGCTCCGGGCACTAGATCAATCTGGTGTTCTATGCCACGTAAAGGAGGCAAGCCTGCTGGTATCTCCTCTGGAAATACATCCTGGAACTTGTTGAGGAGAGTTGCTACTTCAGGAGGTAGCTCTACCTGTCCCTGTTCTACACTCAAAACTTCTTTGAAGACCATTAGTAACATTAAATCCTTTGAGGCTAAAGCTCTCCAGACATGGCTTGATTGAATAAGAAAATTAGACTTGATAAGTTTCTTTTCCTTACTCATTTGGAGTTGTAGCTCGTGTACCTGAGCAGGTGTAAGAGGAGCTAGGCTGACCTTTCTCTTGTCATGCACGAAGGTGTAGAGATTGGTTCAGCCATCATGCCTGGTCTCTTTGTCAAACTGCCATGGTCTTCCTAGTAGAAGATGGCCAGCTTGCATGGGCACCACGTCGCACACGACTTGTTCTTGGTACTTGCCCACACTGAATGGCACAGTGACTTGTTCATGGATCTTGAGCTCCACTTTGTCATCGAGCCATCTCAGTCTATATGGTCGAGGATGCTTTGTCTTCTCTAGACCTAGCTTATCAACCATATATGCACTAGCAACGTTAGTGCAAGAACCACCATCTATGATGAGGTTACATACCTTGCCCTTGATGGTGCAACAGCTGTGGAAGATGTTCTCCCTTTGGATGGTCTCTGAAGGATCCACCATTGCACTGAGGATACGTCTAGTGACCAGCACTTCCCCCACATCAGGGTACTCAATGTCACCATACTCTCCTTCTGGTTCATAGTCCTCTTCATCTTGGGACTCATATTCTCCTGCCTCCATAATCAGCATGACTCGGTTGTTTGGGCACTCCCTTGAGATGTGTCCACGTCCCCTGCACTTGAAAGAAGTTATGTCACGTGATCTTTGAGGGTTAGAAGACTTACCAGGCTCTCTCTGGTCACGGGTGGGTTCAGGAGGCTTGCTCTTGAACCTTGACTCGATCTCTATGCTTTTGCCTTTGTCTACGGTCTTGGGCATGTTGCTTGGTGCCCAAGGTGTCTTAGGCTTGCTGCGGATGTCTTGGCTCTTACGTTTGATGTGCTGCTCAGCTTGCACAGATAGGTGGAACAAGTCTTTGAAGTCATTGTAGATTTGCCTTTCCACCTTGCGGCTGATCTTTTCTTGGAGTCCATCCAAGAATTGTGCCATCAATGCTTCTTCATCATCATTGAGCTCCAATCTGTTCCTTAGCTTCTCGAACTCTTCATAGTATTCTTCTACTGATCTGGTACCCTGCTTAAGAGTACGAAAACGACGTTGCAAATCTCTATGAAAGTAAGGTGGAACAAACCTTTGTCGCATGAGGTCATTCATGTCGACCCATGAGTCCACGGGTCTCATTCTCTTCCTCCTTATGTCAGATACCTCACGATCCCACCAGATGAGGGCATTGTCCGTGAGTTGTGCTACTGCCATTGAGATTCTCCTAGGTCCTGGTTGGTTGTAGTGATCAAAGATATGATCCATTCTCCTCTCCCAATCTAGGTAAGCCTCGGGGTCTACTTTTCCTGCAAAACTTTGAGGAGTTAGTTTAACATCAGGATGAATTACCCGGTTGTAGGTGTGTTCATCTCCATCCTCATGATGTCTAGGAGGCATTCTTGGTCTCTGGTGGAGACCATATGGCTCAAAGCCATCATCTTCTGCCTCTGGTTGCCGTGGAGGTCTTCTCGGCTTATGGTGATAGTTATGAGGTTGTGTGTCCTCATCTCCATCTGGCTGGGGTTCCTCCTGTTCGTGACCTGTCCTAAGGTGCTCAGGACCCTCAGGACGCTCTTTCTCAGCTGTCACGTGCCTTATGGCCTGGAATCTCACCGGTCTTTCCACGCGCTCCAACCTCTCGCCTATGGATGCGAGTTGTGTTTGGAGTGTGGTGAACATGGCCATCATGGCTTCGGTTGCTTCTCTATTTTCTTCTCCCATGGTGTTCTACAAAGAAATAAGACAAGTTAGGATGCTCCTAAATTATTAGGAGGGTTTTCTTTTTATAAGGGGTTCGAAAAAATGCAAAAAGGAAAAATCCTAAGGAATGGAAATTCGAATAAAAGGAAAAAGGAAACTTTCTTGACAACTTGTGCTAGCTGTCCAATTCGAAATCTTTTGGGTATTTTCCTATTTTCTTTTCTTTTCTTTTTCTTTTCTTTTTAATTTAACTTAAAATTAATGGAAATATGAATTAAACAAAAAGAAAAACGTGAATGGCAATGCAAAAGTGAATCTAAACCCTAGTGATACACGTAGAAGGCTAGATGCACTCGGTTTGGAGTTTGATGTTATTTTTTGATTTTTCTTGAATGCGACTTAAACTAATGCAAGAACTAAAAACAAAACAAGCAAAAGGATAGAAACAACCTGGTTTAGGAGCTTTAAGCTCTGATACCAAAATGATACAAGCCTTGATTCAAGGATGTATGCGCGTGGACTGTTTGTAGAAGATTAGGTGAGAAACTCAACCTTAGGCTTCTGGATGGGGGTTTTCTGGTTGGTAAAAGATGGAAGGGTGAAGTGAACCACACGAGGGGTGATGAACCTCGTGATAAATCACAAACTTAGAGCTAGGAGGGCTGGTCTCAACTAGGTTCTAAGCGCACAAGTCTCTTGAGAGAATAACTTGTTGAAAGAAAATTCGATCTTAATTAATATCAAAAAAGGTTGCCGAACTACAATGCTGGAGGGAGCCTTATTAATATGCTCGACAGCTTGACCTTCTAGGGTCGACCCAAATAAGAAAAGGAAAACTTACAAAAGTGCACAAAGGAAAAGATACAAAAGTGTATAATCGAAAAAGGACCTATTCCTAAAATGTTTTTGACTCAATAAAAGTAAATATTCTAGATCCTACCCTGCAAAACAGAAAGAGGCAAATATTCTTATTGAAAACTTACCTTAACTTACCTCATGGCCAAGAAATGGAAGGTGGCCGTCCTTGTGGCATGCACGCGCCTTGCTCCTAGTCTTCGACTTGGAGTAGGGTTAAAAATCTTTGGGCCCTGACCTCTCTTGCCACTAAAGCCCAAGTCTCTGATGTTCCTTGTGTTGTTGAGAAGCCTTTGGACTCTAATTTGCTCTTCTGGCCCATTGTCCTTAGCTGCTCTTCCTCTAGGAGCTTGTCGACCCATAAGCTGAATTTGTGGAAGAGTGCCATTGATCTGCTTCTTGTCATTGCTCCTTGAGGTACCACTGGTGTAGATACTTCTTCTAGGTGCATGTACTGGAGCTGGTAGCTCATTTGGTCCGAGTCCTCTTGTGTGGAAGTGGAAATGCGCGTGTACTCGGCTGGATCGGCTGTACCGGCTGGATTGTGTGCGGTACTGGCTGGGATGCCTTCAGGACCGGCCAAGTTGATCCCAGAGTTGGCGGCATCACCAGAGGGACCGGCGGTGTCATCCACGTCCCCACCAAGTGTGCCGGAAGCTTGGGCCTCTCCGCCGGCGATGCTGACCGGTCTGGTCCTATAGGTCGAGGGTCTGGCGGTACTGCCTGGTCCGGCAGACGTGCCAGATGGTCCTGCTGTCTCGGGGAAGCTTCCTGGTCGGCCAGTCTGGTCTCCTGGCTGGATGTACGACCTGATGTCCTCATCAGGAAGGATAATGTGGTAGCTGATGCACTATCAAGGAGGTTTTCCTTGATATCCACTATGGAGGCAAAGGTCTTAGGATTCGAGCACATCAAGGACCTATATAAGGATCATCCTGACTTTGCTGAGAGTTACAAGGAGTGTGGCACAGGGAGTCATGGCAAGTTCTACATCCATGAGGGGTTCTTGTTTTGAGAGAGAAGGCTGTGCATACCACAAGGATCTTTACGGGAGCTTATCATCCGAGAAGCTCATGAGGGAGGACTCATGGGCCACTTTGGTGTCGACAAGACACTAGTAGTGGTCAAGGATCACTTCTACTGGCCACACATCAAGAGGTCAGTAGAAGCCCATTGTGCAAGGTGCATCACTTGCAAAAAGGCGAAGTCCCGAGAGCACCCTCACGGGTTGTATCTCCCTTTTCCCATACCTACACATCCATGGGTGGACATCTCAATGGACTTCGTTCTAGGTCTGCCCAAAATCAACCACAAAGATGCTATCTTTGTAGTGGTGGACAGATTCTCCAAGATGGCACATTTCATCCCATGTGCCAATGTCAATGATGCCACGCAAACAACCAAGCTGTTTTTCAGGGAGATCGTACGGCTTCACGGAGTGCCAAGTACCATCATGTCAGACAGGGACACCAAGTTCCTCAGCCACTTCTGGAGGACCCTCTGGAGGAAGCTAGGCACGAAGCTGCTCTTCTCTACCACCTGCCATCCTCAAACCAATGGCCAAACTAAAGTAGTCAACCGGACATTGTCGACTCTTCTCAGGATTACACTAGGGAAGAACCTCAAGACTTGGGTGGAGTGCCTGCCATTCATAGAGTTTGCACACAACCGAGCTGTGCACTCAGCAACCAAGAAGACCCCTTTTGAAATAGTATATGGCTTCCACCCCCTAACACCTTTGGAGCAAATGCCACTGCCACCAGCCGAGATGACCAACCTCAACAGAGCATCCAAGGCGGACTTCATAAAGAAGATACACCAGAAGGTAGCAGAAAACTTGGAGAAGAGGACCGGACAGTACGTGACTCATGCCAATAAGGGAAGAAAGGAGGTGATCTTTCAACCAGGCAATTGGGTGTGGCTACACCTACGGCAGGAGAGGTTCCCCAACCTAAGGAGTTCCAAGCTGGCCCCAAAGAGGAGATGGATCATTCAGAGTGCTGGAGAGGGCCAACAACAATGCCTACCGGATCGAACTTCCAGCTGAATTTAATGTGTCTAACACCTGCAACGTAACTGATTTAGCCCCTTTCCATGCAGATTAACCAGTTTTGAGGTCAAAACCTACTGAAGGGGGAGGGGATGATGGGGATATCAGATCATATTGCCGGCCAGAAGACCAGACTGGCCGACCAGGGAGCTTGCCCGAGACAGCCGGACCATTTGGCGCGTCTGCCGGCCCAAGTGGTACTGCCGGGCCTTCGACCAGCCGGGCCGGACTGACCAACATTTCCGGCGGAGAGGCCCAAACCTCCGGCCCAACTGGTTCCGGTGCGGGACTGATGAGGGTGAGGCAATACTGCTGAAGTTGGGCACAAATCTCTTGTAGAAGCTGGTCAGTCCGTGGAAGCTCCTCACTTGGCTGATGTTGCTTGGTGTTGGCCATTCTTGTATGGCTCAAATCTTCTCTTCATCAACCTATAGGCCCTGTGAACTTACAACAAAACCTAAGAAGACAAGTTTATCAGTACAAAAGATGCACTTCTTGAGATTGGCATAAAGCTCTTCTTGTCGAAGGGGTTTAAGCACCAACTCAAGATGTGTGAGGTCATCCCTTAAGCATTTACTATAAACCAATATGTCATCGAAATCAACTACAACAAACTTACTGATGTACGCCCTAAGAACTTGGTTCATAAGGCGCACGAAGGTGCTTGGGGCATTAGTCCAGCCGAATGGCATGACTGTCCACTCGTAGAGCCCTTGCTTTGCTTGAAAGCAGTCTTCCATTCATCACCTTCCTTCATCCTGACCTGGTGGTATCAACTCTTGAGGTCTATCTTGGAGAGGACCGTGGCTCCACTCAGCTCATCTAGCATGTCATCCAGCCATGGTATCGGATGCCGGTACTTGACTATGATGTTGTTGATTGCTCGGCAGTCCATGCACATTCGCCAAGTCCCATCCTTCGTGGGCATTAGTAGCACTGGTACGGCACATGGACTGAGGCTCTCTCGAACATAGCCTTTCTCCAGGAGCTCCTTGACTTGCTTCTCAAGCTCCTTGGACTCCTCTGGACTCATCCGGTAGGCTGGTCGGTTGGGCAGGGCTCCTCCGGGCACTAGGTTGATCTGGTGTTCTATGCCAAGTAAAGGAGGCAAGCCTGCTGGTATCTCCTCTGGGAACACATCTTGGAACTTGTTGAGGAGGGTTGCTATTTCAGGAGGTAGCTCTACCTGTTCCTGTTCTATACTCAAAATTTCTTTGAAGACCATTAGTAACATTAAATCCTTCGAGGCTAAAGCTCTCCGGACATGGCTTGGTTGAATAAGAAAATTAGACTTGATAAGTTTTTTTTTCCTTACTCATTTGGAGTAGTAGCTCGTGTACCTGGGCAGGTGTAAGAGGAGCTAGGCTGATCTTTCTTTTGTCATGCACAAAAGTGTAGAGATTGGTTCGGCCATCATGCCTTGTCTCTTTGTCAAACTCCCATGGCCTTCCTAGCAGAAGATGGCCGGCTTGCATGGGTACCACGTCGCACACGACTTGGTCTTGGTACTTGCCCACACTGAATGGCACAGTGACTTGCTCATGGATCTTGAGCTCCACTTTGTCATCGAGCCATCTCAGTCTATATGGTCGAGGGTGCCTTGTCTTCTCTAGATCTAGCTTATCAACCATGTACGCACTAGCAACGTTAGTGCAAGAACCACCATCTATGATGAGGTTACATACCTTGCCCTTGATGGTGCAACGGCTGTGGAAGATGTTCTCCCTCTGGATGGTCTCTGAGGGATCCACCATTGCACTGAGAATGCGTCTAGTGACCAGCACTTTCCCCACATCAGGGTACTCAATGTCACCATATTCTCCTTCTGGTTCATAGTCCTCTTCATCTTGGGACTCATACTCTCCAGCCTCCGTAATCAGCATGACCCGGTTGTTTGGGCACTCCCTTGAGATGGGTCCGCGACCCCTACACTTGAAACAAGTAATGTCACATGATCTTTGAGGGTTAGAGGACTTACTAGGTTCTCTCTGGTCACGGGTTGACTCAGGACGCTTGCTCTTGAACCATGACTCGATCTCTATGCTTTTGCCTTTGTCTACGGGCTTGGGAATGTTGCTTGGTGCCCAAGGCGTCTTAGGCTTGCTGCGGATGTCTTGGCTCTTACGTTTGATGTGCTGCTCAGCCTGGACAGATAGGTGGAACAAGTCCTTGAAGTCATTGTAGATTTGTCTTTCCACCTTGCGGCTGATTCTTTCTTGGAGTCGATCCAAGAATTGTGCCATCAAAGCTTCCTCATCGTCATTGAGTTCCAGCTTGTTCCTTAGTCTTTCAAACTCTTCATAGTACTCCTCTACTGATCTGGTACCCTGCTTAAGAGTACGAAAACCTCAATGCAAATCTCTATGAAAATAATGTGGAAGAAACCTTTGTCTCATGACGTCTTTCATGTCGACCCATGAGTCTACGGGCCTCAATCTTTTCCTCCTTCGGTCAGACACCTCACGATCCCACCAGATGAGGGTATTATCCGTGAGTTGTGCTACTGCCATGGAGACTCTCCTAGAGCCTGGTTGGTTGTAGTGATCGAAGATATGATCCATCATTCTCTCCCAATCTAGGTAGGCCTCGGGGTCTACTTTTCCTGCAAAACTTGGAGGTGTTAGCTTAACATCAGGATGAGTTACCCGGTTGTAGGCATGTTCATTTCCATCCTCATGATGTCTAGGAGGCATCCTTGGTCTCTGGTGAAGTCCATATGGCTCGAAGCCATCACCTTCTGCCTCTGGTTGCCGTGGAGGTCCTCTTGGCGTATGGTGATAGTTATGAGGTGGTGCGTCCTCATCTCCATCTGGCTGGGGCTCCTCCTGTTCGTGCCATGTCCTAAGGTGCTCAGGACCCTCAGCACGGTCTTGCTCAGCTCTCACGTGCCTTATGGCCTGGAATCTCACAGGCCTCTCCACGCGCTCCAATCTCTCGCCTATTGATACGAGTTGCGTTTGGAGGGTGGTGAACATGGCCATCATGGCTTCGGTTGCTTCTCTATTCTCTTCTGCTATTGCGTACTACAAAGAAAGAAGACAAGTTATGCTGCTCCTAAATTGATTAGGAGGGTTTTCTTTTATAGGGGAATTCAAAAAAATACAAAAAGGAAAATCTGAGAAAAGGAAAAATTTGAAAAAAATGGAAGATTTGAAAAATGGAAACTTTCTTGACAACTATTGCTAGCTGTCCTAGTCGAATTCTTTTGGTATTTTTCCTATTTTCTTTTTCTTTTCTTTTTAATTGAACTTAAAAATAATGGAAATACGATTTAAGCAAAAAGGAAAACGTGAATGGCAATGCAAAAGTGAATCTAAGCCCTAGTGATACACGTAGAAGCTAGATGCACTCGGTTTGGAGTTTAGTGTTATTTTTTTATTTTTCTTGAATGCGACTTAAACTAATGCAAGAACAAGAAACAAAACTAACTAAAGGATAGAAACAACCTGGTTTAGGAACTTTAAGCTCTGATACCAAAATGATACAACCCTCGATTCAAGGCTTATATGCGCGTGGGCTGTGTGGAGAAGGTTAGGTGAGAAACTCGACCTTAGACTTCTTGGATATGGGTTTTTGGGTTGGTATTGGGTGGAAGGGTAAGGTGAACCACACGAGGGGTGATGAACCTCATGATAAAACACAAACTTAGAGCTAGGAGGGCTGGTCTAAACTATGTTCTAAGCGCACAAGATTCTTAGAGAGAAAACTTGTAAGAAAATTCGCACTTTATTAATATCAAAAAGGTTGTCGAACTACAATGCTGGAAGGAGCCTTATTAATATGTTGGACAGCTTGACCTTCTTGGGTCGACTCAAAGAAAGAAAAGGAAAATTTACAAAAAGTGCACAAATGGAAAACGTACAAAAGTGCATAACCGAAAAAGTAATTATTCCTAAAATGTCTTTGACTCAAAAATGTAAACAATCTAAATCCGACCCTGCAAAACAGAAAGAGGCAAATATTCGAATTGAAAAATTACCTTTCTTACCTCATGGCCAAGAAATGGAAGGTGGCCGTCCTTGTGGCATACACGCGCCTTGCTCCTAGTCTTCGACTTGGAGTAGGGTTAGAAATCTTTTGGCCCTGACCTCTCTTGCCACTAAAGCCCAAGTTTCTGAAGTCCCTTGCATTGTTGAGAAGCCTTTGGACTCCTCTTTGCACTTCTGGCCCACTGTCCTTTGTCGATCATCCTCTAGGAGATTGTCGACCCATAAGCTGAATTTGTGGAAGAGTGCTCTTGATCTGCTCCTTGTCATTGCTCCTGGTGGCACCACTGGTGTTGAGACTTCCTCTAGATGCATGTCCTGAAGCTGGTAGCTTATCTGGTCTGAGTGTCCTTGTGTAGAAGTCGAAATGCTCGCGTACTCGGCTGGATCGGCTGTACCGGCTGGACTGTACGAGGTACTGGTTGGAATGCCTTATGGACCGGCCAAGTTGATCCCGGAGTCGGCGGCGTCACCAATGGGACCGGCGGTGTCATCTACGTCGCCACCAGTTGGGCCGGAGGTTTGGGCCTCTCCGCCGGCAATGCTGATCGGTCCGGTCTTGTTGGTCGAGGGTCCGGCAGTACTGCTTGGGCCGGCAGACGTGCCAAATGGCCCGGCTGTCTCGGGCAAGCTTCCTGGTCGGCCAGTCTGGTCTCCTGGCCGGCCATACGACCTGATGTCCCCATCAAAAACCCATAGCCTAAATTAGAGAAAAGCTTGGAGGGGCCACACTCAATTACCCAACCTATGATAAAGAACTCTACGCACTTGTTAGGGCCTTACAAACGTGGCAACATTTTTCTTTGCCCCAAGGAGTTTGTTATTCACACCGAGCATGAATTAAACAAGAACCTAAAAGGGCAACAAAATCTGAACAAGAGACACAAAAGGTGGGTTGAATTCATTGAAACCTTCCCTTATGTGATCAAGTACAAGAAAGGTAAAGAGAATATAGTAGCCGATGCTCTTTCTCGGAGGTACGTTCTCTTGAACTCTTTAGAAGTTAAGCTGCTATGGTTTGAACAAATCAAGGAATTATTTGCTACTGATGCTGACTTTAAAGAGATTTATGCTGCTTGTGAGAAATATGATGCTGGAAAATAGTTTAAGAGTGATGGGTTCTTATTCTATAAAACTCGCCTACGTGCACCTAACTTTTCTTTGCGAGATTTGTTTGTTAAGGAAGCTCATGCAAGTGGTTTTATGGGTTAGTTTGGCGTGGCAAAGACATTGAATGTACTACCAGAACATTTTTTTTTGCCACATATGAGGAGTGATACCGAAAAAGCTTGCCAAAGATGTGTACCTTGTAAACAAGCCAAGTCCACGGTTCATAAGCATGGTTTGTATACTCCTCTACCTATTCCCTTGCATCCTTGGCATGACATTTCTATGGACTTTGTAGTTGGATTACCTAGTACTAAGATTGGAAGGGATTCAGTATTTAGATTGATGATGCCACTAATATTTCAGGATTGTTCTTTAAAGAAATAGTTAGACTTCATGGCATGCCTAGGACCATAGTATCAGATAGAGACACTAAGTTTCTATGTTACTTTTGGAAAACACTTTCGTCGAAACTAGGGACTAAACTTTGTTTCTCTACCTTGTCACCCACAATCGGATGGTCAAAACGAAGTAGTTAATAGAACTTTGTCTATCTTTCTGAGAGACATAATCAAAAAGAATCTTAGGTCTTGGGAAGCTAAGAAACTGATAGAACTAGAGGAAGCTGAAGATGAAACCTTGCAAATCCCCAATGGTCCCATTACTCGGTCCAAGCAAGCCAAACTCAAGACAACACTACAACACCTTCTGAACACCATTCAGGCCAGTTTAATGTGTGCTAATCCAACCACCATGGTTGTGATTCAAGCCACCTAAACCTCATCAAGAGAGGTATCTTGGATTATACTATTTTTCCCTCCTCTTAGTTTTGTTCCATTGGATTTCTAAGAGAAGTTTTTAATGAGGCAACCCCAAGATATTTTACCACAGCCTCTTGATGAACCAAGGACCATTATACCCTATTATTAATGCAAATGAAGAGGAAGGATCAGTTAAGATGTTATTTACTTCTTAGTCTTCGTTTTGTACTTTCCTAGTTTCTCTTAAATGCCTTGGTGGTTTCCTACGAGTCTTTTGTTTATTCCTATGCACCCCTTGGATCCTATAACTACTCTCTTGTATCCCCTCTTTAAATCATCAAACATTTTAACATCAAAAAAATTCTTCTTAATCTCGTTTGATCACCTCTTTGATTAGGGAATTTGGATCATCATCCCATTCCTCTCAAGAGCCGAAAGTGTAAGGGCTGTTCATATCCCTTGGAAGTTTCACTTCATTCCACCTCTTGCCCAATGTGTCTGGTTTTCATCATTCACAAAGAGCGAGCTGATAGTCTAAGGATCTACTACCATCCTTTAGAAGTATCACTCATTCCACACAAGTTCTCGAGACCATCCATCTTCAAGCTCACGGATTCACCATCTTCTTCACTTCCACATCCACATTGGGTTTACTATTATTTGCACAACCTCTTGGAGACATTCAAGGATTTGATCTTAACCAGGATAACATCACCCTTTCTAGGAAAAGCCCTCTTTTCCGGCATCACAAAGAAATCCTCGGAAGGGTAGATCATTTAGGATGGGATTAAACTGAGTTTAAGATAGAGAGTTTGGTGCTGGAACATGGGTAGATGAAAGTCTTGCTTTGTATGCATTATTGTTTTGGACTCTTAGTGTTTTGCGAAAGTTACATTCCTTTTTGAGAGAACCCTTGTGATTAGTTTAACCACCTTACCTCACTTTAGAAATCATTTCTCCCAAGCAAAATGAACTTGTATTGATTGATGCATGAAAAGATTCACTTATGTTTTTAATTGAGTGTTAAGAATTTAGGGGATTGGATTGTGCATAGCATGACTAGGTATTAACATTGTGGCACATATAAAAAGTGTTATGAAGTAGGCTTGATTCAAACATTACAATACTGTTGGATAAGGATTTTGATATTAGATCTTTGTGGGTGCTTTCGGTTAGGGGGTCCAGTCTTCAATCTTCTTCTTTGGTTTGTTTTCGCTTGTTTTCCTCCAGGACGAGTAAAAGGCAAGCCCGGTGGAGTTGATAACCATGGTTTTTTCATTATTTCACCATGCATTTTACCTCCATTTTTAGTGTCTTCATTAGCATTTTAGCCAATTATTCCACCCATTTACGTTCATTGGCATTTAGCGTTACATTATATACGTTAGAGCATACATTTCTGCATCTTGCATATGTTTTCGTTCATTTTAGATACAACAAAAAGTTTTTTCTGGAGGGCACGATATCGGCCATCCGGCCGATGGATGGCCGATCTCAGCTGTACCACGTGAACGGTCATCCAGCTGATCGCATCTGGCTGATCGCACCTGACCGATCGCTCACAGACATGCTGAGCCACCAGCGGATAGGACAGCACATGTCGAGAAACCACACGCAATCGGCCATCCAGCCGATCACACCTGGTCGATCGCATCTGGCCGATTGCACCTGGCCTATCCCGTACCCCCCGGCTAGCCCACCATCCGATCGGCCAGACATGGCGAGCACCCATGCCGATCCTGCCGATCCTAGCCCGAGCCTGCTGAGACCTGCTGAACCTAACCATTCGACCGGCTATCCGACTGATCGCAGAACACCGATTGCGTGCCACCCGGCAAGTACCTACCAAAACATGCCACTGCGAGCCGGCCGAGTCGATTGAGCACCAACCAATGTGATTGACCATCAGCCCGCTCGCACCAGACCGGTTGCGTACCACCCGGCCAGCACATACCAACACCTGTCAACTCCCTTCCTAGCCTGGCCGATCCCAAGCCAAGTCAAGAAAATCCCATGCCCATCAGCAGACCAGCCTAATGGCTGGTATCACCATGGCCGATCACCCAGGCCCATCACGAGATCAGCCGAATGGCCGGTCTCTCTATGGCCGATCTCGGATCAAACCATAAATCCACAGCCCATCAGGAGATTGGCCATATAGCGGATCTCACATTGCTGGTCTCGGGCCAACTTGAGCTCAAATCACTTTAAACCTATTTTTACTTACCCGGTTTGTCCTGGGATTAAACCTAATTGTTAGGGATACTATATAAACCCTTCTTAAACACTTTTAACCTAATTTTTATTCAAGTTTCATTTTGTTTGTTGCTCTGGACGTTTATAGAGAGAGGAGAGATTGGTTTAAACCTTTGTTCTTGCACTCTTGGTTTCTAATGAAAGATTTCTCTACCCTATCTCTTATCTTATGTTTCCTTACTTTACTTTTTCATGCTTACTATTTTGTTGAATATGTTTGACTAGTTTTCTGTATGGATTGTGGGTAAGGTAGATTAGGGGAATCTGATAAGGACAAATTCTTGATGTTTAAAGTGTGCCTAATGCTAAGGATACAATGAGTTTGAGACGGCCGATTATACCGTTTTGACGTCATGATTGCTTTGGCCCAAGAAAAACATCTGAAAGAGCATCTAAACATCAAAAAATTTGAGTGAAAACAGGCCGAATGGGTCTTTGTACCACTCATACGTCAGAGATCTCTGAGAGAGCTTTTGGAAATGGTATTGTCAGCGGTGTACGTCATCGCAGTGAAAAATTTATGTTATTTTGATAATACGGCGTTTTACGATATACACATCAAAATCGAGTGAATAATGAAGGGGTGCAACACGAGGACTTCCCAGGAGGTCACCCATTCTAGTACTACCCTTGCCCAAGCATATTTAACTGCAGAATTCAGATGGGATCTGGTGCATTAGTGTTGGAATGATCACACCCCGGTTGTACATGTCATGCAATCGTATATATGTTCTGCATACACTTTTTGAAATGATTCTTAATGATCTCCACTTGATAAGGAGGGCTCCATACGATGTGTGGCCCACATGTAGATGGGTAAAAAGTTTTGGATCAGCGATGCGATGAGTTTGAGATGGCCGATAATATAGTTTTGTAGTTGTGATTGCTTTAACCCGAGAAAAACGTCCAAAACAGCGTCTAAACATACAAATTTTGGGTCGAAAATAGCCCCAATGGGTCTTCATACCATTGGGCACGTGAAAAATCTTTGAAATGGTATTACCAGCTGTGTAGTTCATCGCGGTGAAAAAGTTATGGCATTTCAAAAAATATGGCGTTTTGCGATAGAGAAAAAAACAATCGAGTGAATAAAAGAGAGGGTGCAACACGAGAACTTCCAAGGAAGTCACCCATCCCAAAAATACCCTTTCCCAAACACGTCTAACTGTGGAGTTCTGATGGATCCGGCGCATTAGTGTTGGAATGAACACACCCACTAGTACTTGTCATGCAATGGTATATATGCTCTTCATCCATTTTTCCAATGATTTTTTGAAACGTCCACTCGATAAAGAAGGCTCCACACGATGTGTTGGCCTCATTTAGATGGTTAAAAAGTATTGGATCGGCCATGCGATGAGTTTGAGATGGCCGATAATACAGTTTTCAAGTCGTGTTTGCTTTGGCTCAAGAAAAAACGTTCAAAAGAGCACCTAAACATTAAAATTTGGGATCGAAAACATCCCCAATGGGTCTTCGTACCATTGGCACATCATATATCTTTGAGAGATCCTTACGAAATGGTATTATGGTCCATGTAGTTCTTCGCACTGCAAAAGTTATGGCATTTCAAAAATACGTTGTTTCGCGATAGACACAAAAAAAATCGAGTCAATAAAAGAATGAGTGCAACACGAGGACCTTCCACGAGGTCACCCATCCCAGTACTACCCTCATCCAAGCACGTTTCTGGTGCATTTGTGCTGGAACGTTTGCACACGGTAGGACATGTCATGCAATCGTATATATGCTCTTCATCTACTCTTTGCAATGATTCTTCATGAGCTCCACTCGTTAAAGAAGGCTCCACAAGATGTGTCGGCCTCATCTAGATGGTTGAAAAGTTTCAGATCAGCGATGCGATGAGTTTAAAATGGTTGATAATAGGGTTTTGAAGTTGTGATTGCTTTGGCCCAAGAAAAATGTCCGAAAGAGCATCTAAAAATCAAAATTTGGTGTCGAAAAAAGCCCTAATGGGTCTCCGTTCCATTCCTACATCACATATCATTTAGAGAGCTTCCCAAAATTGTATTGTCGTCCGTGTAGTTCATCGCGTTGCAAAGGTTATGGTATTTCAAAAATATTGTGTTTTGCGATAAACACATAAACAATCGAGTGAATAGGTGTAACACAAAGACTTCCGATTCCATCACAGTATTACCCTTGCCCAAGAACATTTAACTGCATAGTTCTAATGGTATTTGGCGTATTAGTTCTTGTATGATCGCACATGTAGTATATGTCATGCAAATGTATATATGCTCTTCATATACTTTTTGCAATGATTTTTCGTTAGCTCCACTCGATAAAGAAGGTTCCACATGATGTGTGGCCTTATGTAGATGGTTGAAAAGTTTTGGAAAGGCGATGCGATGAGTTTGAGATGGCCGATAATACGGTTTTGAGATCGTGATTGCTTCCACCCAAGACAAAGGGCTGAAAGAGCGCCTAAACATTAAAATGTGAAGTCGAGAACTGCCCCAATGGGTCTTCGTACCATTAACATCACAGATCTTTGAGAGAGCATTATGAAATTGTACTGTCGGCCATGTAGTTCATCGCGGTGCAAAAGTTAGGGCATTTCAAAAATATGGTGTTTTGCGATAGACGCTGAAAAATCGAGTAATTAAAAGAAGAGGACAACAAGAAGACTTCCCAGGAGGTCACCAATACGAGTACTACCGTCGTGCAAGCACGTTTAACTGCAGATTTCTTATGGGATCTGGTGCTACCGGGACATCAACAACATTACAGTCAAATACTGGCATCCCATACCCCGGTTGGATGACATGCTGGATTGTGTTCTCAAAAGTGGGTACTGTGGGTGATGAAATCCACACTCAAGATTTGTTTTTAGGAGGAAAGATCTCTTGGGCTTAACTCTTGTTAACCAGTTGAAATCACAAAGAGAGAATTTGGTTAAGAGAAAATGAAATGAATATTCAATGAATTGAGTGTTACAACTGATATCTATCGAACTAAATGAATGAAAAACGGTACATCCATCCTATTTACTATTGCAAACTCAACGATCTCCGAGATACTCGGCCCACTCGCTCTCCATGTTCTATGTGATCTCTGCGATCTCTACAATCTTTGTGATATCCGCGATCTCTGTGATCTCTGTAAGCTCCGCGATCTCTGTGATCTCCTCGTATCTGTTACTCCTTGACTTCTTCTTCCCTTATCTTCTGGAGGAAGTGCTAACTCTGACCTTATCAAGCTCAAAATGTTCAGCTCGATGGTCGCTGGGCTAAACGTCGTTTGTACCTTTGTGGGCTGGGTTTGTTGTGCAAATCCAGCTGCAACAGTTGCCGCGTAACCAATTTAGCGAACTAGATGGGCTGAAGGGGTGATCTTTGTGTCTCCGAGATTTGCTTGATATTTGAATCTCGTATCCCGAGAAATCGCAATGATGCCATTTTTTGAATACGGCCAAAATCTACGAGGAAATGTTTTCCCATCTCGAGGTGTTTTAAATAGACAGGCACGATTTACTCTCTTTCCTTACTTTAAATATACATGCATCATCAAAAGGTAACTTCCCTTCTCTTTAACCTCCATTGTTGAGCAAAAATTATTTCAACTGTTTTTCATTTTATCCTGAGATTTATCTCGCAAACTCATTCTTTATTTTATCACAGCTTACACTACAGTTGATCGGTTAATCTTTTGATTGTTTTTGATTTCATGATTTCACTCCGATTTCTAGGTTTTTACTCAAACTATCACAATCGCTTTTTGTTTCATGATTTACAAAGTTTTGCTTATGCTTTCTTCTTTTCTTTTCGATTCATATGGCTAGCACATCTGGTCGAGAAATATTTGGGCCTTATTTGCCAACATCTCTCTTCCCGAGGATATTGTCGATATGAGGCACACTTTGGATATTCCGGCACAAGTCATGCTATTCCTTCCGGTAGAAACTCAGTCTCCCAAGTTAGTAAGTTGCGGCTATAATTGTGCCTCTCTAACTTACTTCATTCATCGCGGATTGACTTTTCCTATTCCTGCATTCTTACTGTACGTCTTAAATCGCATTCATCTTGCTTTTCCTCAGATGACTTCAAACTTTGTTCAACAAGTCATCGGAATCTTTTGCGAGCTCGAGAGGAAAATTTTGTGCTTACATACAAAATTTTTTTTTGCTTGTGCGATGTTAAGAAGAATGTGAAATTTCCTGGTGATGGGGACATCAGGTCGTATGTCCGGCTAGGACACCAGACTGGCCGACCAGGAAGCTTGCCCGAGACAGCCGGGCCATTTGGCACGTCTGCCGGCCCAAGCGGTACCGCCGGACCCTCGACCAACAGGACCGGACCCATCAGCATTGCCGGCGGAGAGTGATACAAGCCTCGATTCAAGGCTTGGATGCGCGTGGGCTGTTTGTAGAAGATTAGGTGAGAAACTCAACCTTAGGCTTCTGGATGGGGGTTTTCTGGTTGGTAAAAGATGGAAGGGTGAAGTGAACCACACGAGGGGTGATGAACCTCGTGATAAATCACAAACTTAGAGCTAGGAGGGCTGGTCTCAACTAGATTCTAAGCGCACAAGATTCTTGAGAGAAAACTTGTTGGGGAAAAAGTTCTATCTTTATTAATATCAAAAAGGTTGTCAAACTACAATGCTGGAAGGAGCCTTATCAATATGCTCGACAGCTTGACCTTCTAGGGTCGACCTAAATAAGAAAAGGAAAACTTACAAAAGTGCACAAAAGGAAAAGATACAAAAGTGCATAATCGAAAAAGGACCTATTCCTAAAATGTCTTTGACTCAATAAAAGTAAATATTCTAGATCCTACCCTGCAAAATAGAAAGAGGCATATATTCGAATTTAAACTTACCATAACTTACCTCATGGCCAAGAAATGGAAGGTGGCCATCCTTGTGGCATGCACCCGCCTTGCTCCTAGTCTTCGACTTGGAGTAGGGTTAAAAAGCTTTGGGCCCTGACCTCTCTTGCTACTAAAGCCCAAGTCTCTGATGTCCGTTGTGTTGTTGAGAAGCCATTGGACTCTTCCTTGCACTTTTGGCCCATTGTACTTAGTCGATCTTCCTCTAGGAGCTTGTCGACCCATAAGCTGAATTTGTCGAAGACTGCCCTTGATCTGCTTCTTGTCATTGCTCCTGGAGGTACCACTGGTGTAGATACTTCTTCTAGGTGCATGTCCTGGAGCTGGTAGCTCATTTGGTCTGAGTCCACTTGTGTGGAAGTGGAATTGCGCGTGTACTCGGCTGGATCGGCTGTACCGGCTGGATTGTGCGCGGTACTGGCCGGAATGACTTCAGGACCGGCCAAGTTGATCCCGGAGTCGGCGGTGTCATCAGAGGGACCGGCGGTGTCATTCACGTACCCACCAAGTGTGCCGGAAGCTTGGGCCTCTCCGCCGGCAATGTTGACCGGTCTGGTCCTATAGGTCGAAGGTCCGGCGGTACTGTCTGGTCCGGCAGGTGCGCCAGATGGTCCTGCTGTCTCGGGCAAGCTTCCTGGTCGGCCAGTCTGGTCTCCTGGCTGGAAGTACGACCTGATGTCCTCATCATTCCCTCCCTCTTCAGTAGGTTTTGTCCTCAAAACTGGTTCATCTGCATGGAAAGGGGCCAAGTCAGTAACATTAAACGTATTGGACACATTAAACTCACCTGGAAGCTTGATCCGGTAGGCGTTGTTGTTGATCCTCTCGAGCACTCTGAATGGTCCATCTCCTCTTGGTGCTAGCTTGGAACTCCTTAGGTGTGGAAACCTCTCCTGCCGTAGGTGTAGCCACACCCAATCGCCTGGTTGAAAGATCAGCTCCCTTCTTCCCTTGTTGGCATGAGTCACGTACTGTCCGGTCCTCTTCTCCAAGTTCTCTGCTACCTTTTGGTGTAACCTCCTTATGAACTCTGCTTTGGATGCTCCGTTGAGGTTGGTCATCTCAGCTGGTGGCAGTGATGTTTGCTCCAATGGGGTGAGAGGGTTGAAGCCGTATACCACTTCAAATGTTGTCTTCTTGGTTGCTGAGTGCACGGCTCGGTTGTAGGCGAACTCAATGAATGGCAGGCACTCCACCCAAGTCTTTAGGTTCTCCCTAGTGTAGTTCTGAGAAGAGTTGATAATGTCCTGTTGACAACTTCAGTTTGGCCATCGGTTTGAGGATGGCAAGTGGTAGAGAAGAGTAGCTTCATGCCTAGCTTTCTCCAAAGGGTCCTCCAGAAATGGCTAAGGAACTTGGTGTCCTTGTCTGATACGATGGTCCTTGGCACTCCATGAAGCCGTACTATCTCCCTGAGGAACAGCTCAGCTGTTTGTGTGGCATCATTGACATTGGCACATGGAATGAAGTGTGCCATCTTGGAGAATCTGTCCACCACTACAAAGATTGCGTCTTTGTGGTTGATCTTGGGCGGACCTAGAACAAAATCCATCGAGATGTCCACCCATGGATGTGTTGGTATGGGCAGTGGAAGATACAACCCGTGAGGTTGCACTCGGGACTTTGCCTTCTTGCAAGTGATGCATCTTGCACAATGTGCTTCTATTGTCCTCTTGATGTGTGGCCAGTAGAAGTGCTCCTTGACCACTGCTAGAGTCTTGTCGACACCAAAGTGGCCCATGAGTCCTCCTCCATGAGCTTCTCGGATGATAAGCTCCCTTAGTGATCCTTGTGGTATGCACAGCCTCCTTTCTCGGAACAAGAATCCCTCATGGATGTAGAATTTGCCATGACTCCCTGTGCTACACTCCTTGTAGCTCTCAGCAAGGTCAGGATCATCCTTGTATAGATCCTTGATGTGCTCGAATCCTAGGACCTTTGCCTCCATGGTTGATATCAAGGCAAACCTCCTTGATAGTGCATCGGCTACCACATTATCTTTGCCCTTCTTGTACTTAATGATGTACGGGAAGGTCTCTATGAACTCCATCCACCTGGCATGTCTCCTCTTGAGATTGGTTTGCCCTCTGAGGTGTTTTAGAGTCTCGTGATCAGTGTGGATCACAAACTCCTTGGCCAGCAAGTAATGCTGCCAAGTCTCCAATGCTCGGACAAGGGCATAGAGCTCCTTGTCATAAGTGGGGTAGTTCAGTGAGGCACCACCTAGCTTCTCACTGAAGTATGCCACTGGTCTCCCTCCTTGGGGTAGCACTGCTCCTATGCCTATTCCAGAGGCATCACACTCCACTTCAAACGTCTTGTTGAAGTCGGGAAGGACTAACACTGGTGCGTGTGTAAGGCTGTCCTTCAAGGCCTTGAATGCCTTCTCCTGAGCTTCTCCCCAGCGGAATCCCACGTTCTTCTTCACTACTGCCGTCAGTGGTGAGGCAATACTGCTGAAGTTGGGCACGAATCTCCTATAGAAGCTGGCCAGTCCGTGGAAGCTCCTTACTTGGCTGATGTTTCCTGGTGTTGGCCATTCTTGTATGGCTCGAACCTTCTCCTCATCAACCTGTAGGCCCTGTGAGCTCACAACAAAACCTAAAAAGACAAGCTTATCAGTACAAAAGGTGCACTTCTTGAGATTGGCATAAAGCTCTTCTTGTCGAAGGGTTTTAAGTACCATCTCAAGATGTGTGAGGTGTTCCCGTAGGCACTTACTATAAACAAAAATGTCATCAAAGTAAACTACTACGAACTTACTGATGTACGCCCTAAGAACCTGGTTCATAAGGCGCATGAAGGTGCTTGGGGCATTAGTCAAGCCGAATGGCATGACTGTCCACTCGTAGAGTCCTTGCTTTGTCTTGAAAGCCGTTTTCCACTCATCACCTTCCTTCATTCTTACCTGGTGGTATCCACTTTTGAGGTCTATCTTGGAGAAGACCGTGGCTCCACTCAGCTCATCTAGCATATCATCCAGTCGTGGTATTGGATGCCTATACTTGACTGTGATGTTGTTGATTGCTCGGCAGTCCACGCACATGCGCCAAGTCCCATCCTTCTTGGGCACTAGTAGCACTGGTACAGCACATGGACTGAGGCTCTCTCGAACATATCCCTTCTCCAGGAACTCCTTGACTTGCTTCTCAAGCTCCTTGGACTCCTCTGGACTCATCCGGTAGGCTGGCCGGTTGGGCAGGGTTGCTCCGGGCACTAGATCAATTTGGTGTTCTATGCCACGTAAAGGAGGCAAGCCTGCTGGTATCTCCTCTGGAAATACATCCTGGAACTTGTTGAGGAGAGTTGCCACTTCAGGAGGTAGCTCTACCTGTCCCTGTTCTATACTCAACACTTCCTTGAAAACCATTAGTAACATTAAATCCTTCGAGGCTAAAGCTCTCCGGACATGACTTGGTTGAATAAGAAAATTAGACTTGATAAGTTTCTTTTCCTTACTCATTTGGAGTTGTAGCTCATGTACTTGGGCAGGTATAAGAGGAGCTAGGCTGACCTTTCTCTTGTCATGCACGAAGGTGTAGAGATTGGTTCGGCCATCATGCCTGGTCTCTTTGTCAAACTGCCATGGTCTTCCTAGTAGAAGATGGCCAGCTTGCATGGGCACCACGTCGCACACGACTTGATCCTGGTACTTGCCCACACTGAACGGTATAATGACTTGTTCATGGATCTTTAGCTCCACTTTGTCATCGAGCCATCTCAGTCTATATGGTCGAGGATGTCGTGTCTTCTCTAGACCTAGCTTATCAACCATATAGGCACTAGCAACGTTAGTGCAAGAACCACCATCTATGATGAGGTTACATACCTTGCCCTTGATGGTGCAACGGCTGTGGAAGATGTTCTCCCTTTGGATGGTCTCTGAAGGATCCACCATTGCACTGAGGATACGTCTAGTGACCAGCACTTCCCCCACATCAGGGTACTCAATGTCACCATACTCTCCTTCTGGTTCATAGTCCTCTTCATCTTGGGACTCATATTCTCCTGCCTCCATAATCAGCATGACTCGGTTGTTTGGGCACTCCCTTGAGATGTGTCCACGTCCCCTGCACTTGAAACAAGTTATGTCACGTGATCTTTGAGGGTTAGAAGACTTACTAGGCTCTCTCTGGTCACGGGTGGGTTCAGGAGGCTTGCTCTTGAACCTTGACTCGATCTCTATGCTTTTGCCTTTGTCCATGGTCTTGGGCATGTTGCTTGGTGCCCAAGGCATCTTAGGCTTGCTGCGGATGTCTTGGCTCTTACGTTTGATGTGCTGTTCAGCTTGCACAGATAGGTGGAACAAGTCTTTGAAGTCGTTGTAGATTTGCCTTTCCACCTTGCAGCTGATCCTTTCTTGGAGTCCATCCAAGAATTGTGCCATCAATGCTTCTTCATCATCATTGAGCTCCAATCTGTTCCTTAACTTCTCGAACTCTTCATAGTACTCCTCTACTGATCGGGTACCCTGCTTAAGAGTACAAAAACGGCGTTGCAAATCTCTATGAAAGTAAGGTGGAACAAACCTTTGTCGCATGAGGTCTTTCATGTCGACCCATCAGTCTACGGGTCTCATTCTCTTCCTCCTTCTGTCAGATACCTCACGATCCCACCAGATGAGGGCATTGTCCGTGAGTTGTGCTACTGCCATTGAGACTCTCCTAGGTCCTGGTTGGTTGTAGTGATCAAAGATATGATCCATTCGCCTCTCCCAATCTAGGTAAGCCTCGGTGTCTACTTTTCCTGCAAAACTAGGAGGAGTTAGCTTAACATCAGGATGATTTACCCGGTTGTATGTGTGTTCATCTCCATCCTCATGACGTCTAGGAGGCATTCTTGGTCTCTGGTGAAGACCATATGGCTCAAAGCCATCATCTTCTACCTCTGGTTGCCGTGGAGGTCCTCTCGGCCTATGGTGATAGTTATGAGGTTGTGTGTCCTCATCTCCTTCTGGGTGGGGTTCCTCCTGTTCGTGCCGTGTCCTAAGGTACTCAGGACCCTCAGGACGGTCTTGCTCAGCTCTCACGTGCCTTATGGCCTGGAATCTTACTGGTCTTTCCACGCGCTCCAACCTCTCGCCTATGGATGCGAGTTGTGTTTGGAGTGTGGTGAACATGGCCATCATGGCTTCGGCTGCTTCTCTATTTTCTTCTCCCATGGTGTTCTACAAAGAAATAAGACAAGTTAGGATGCTCCTTAATTATTAGGAGGGTTTTCTTTTTATAAGGGTTCGAAAAAATGCAAAAAGGAAGAAAATCTGAGAATTGGAAATTCAAAGATATGAAAATCTGAGAAAAAGGAAACTTTCTTGACAACTTGTGCTAGCTGTCCAATTCGAATTCTTTTAGTATCTTTTCTATTTTCTTTTTCTTTTCTTGTTAATTAAACTTAAAAATAAAGGAAATATGATTTAAACAAAAAGGAAAACGTGAATGCAATGCAAAAAGCGAATCTAAACCCTAGTGATACACGTAGGAGGCTAGATGCACTCGGTTTGGAGTTTGAGGTTATTTTTTTGATTTTTCTTGAATGCGACTTAAACTAATGCAAGAACACAAAACAAAACAAGCAAAAGGATAGAAACAACCTGGTTTAGGAGCTTTAAGCTCTGATACCAAAATGATACAAGCCTTGATTCAAGGATGTATGCGCGTGGGCTGTTTGTAGAAGATTAGGTGAGAAACTCAACCTTAGGCTTCTGGATGGGGGTTTTCTGGTTGGTAAAAAATGGAAGGGTGAAGTGAACCACACGAGGGGTGATGAACCTCGTGATAAATCACAAACTTAGAGCTAGGAGGGCTGGTCTCAACTAGGTTCTAAGCGCACAAGCTTCTTTGAGAGAATAACTTGTAAAGAAAATTTGATCTTTATAAATTAGCAAAAAGGTTGTCGAACTACAATGCTGGAAGGAGCCTTATTAATATGCTCGACAGCTTGACCTTCTAGGGTCGACTCAAATAAGAAAAGGAAAGTTTACAAAAGTGCACAAAGGAAAAGATACAAAAGTGCATAACCGAAAAAGGACCTATTCCTAAAATGTTCTTGACTCAAAAATGTAAAGCAACTAGATCCTACCCTGCAAAACAGAAAGAGGCATATATTCGAATGTAAACTTACCTTAACTCACCTCACGGCCAAGAAATGGAAGGTGGCCGTCCTTGTGGCATGCACGCGCCTTGCTCCTAGTCTTCGACTTGGAGTAGAGTTAAATATCTTTGGGCCCTGACCTCTCTTGCCACTAAAGCCCATGTCTCTGATGTTCCTTGTGTTGTTGAGAAGCCTTTGGACTCTAATTTGCTCTTCTGGCCCATTGTCCTTAGTCGATCTTCCTCTAGGAGCTTGTCGACCCATAAGCTGAACTTGTGGAAGAGTGCTCTTGATCTGCTTCTTGTCATTGCTCCTGAGGTACCACTGGTGTAGATACTTCCTCTAGTGCATGTCCTGGAGCTGGTAGCTCATTTGGTCCGAGTCCTCTTGTGTAGAAGTGGAAGTGTGCGTGTACTCGGCTGGATGGCCTGTACCGGCTGGATTGTGCGCGGTACTGGCCGGAATGACTTCAGGACCGGCCAAGTTGATCCCGGAGTCGGCGGTGTCATCAGGGGGACCGGCGGTGTCATTCACGTCCCCACCAAGTGTGCCGGAAGCTTGGGCCTCTCCGCCGGCGATGTTGACCGGTCTGGTCCTATAGGTCGAGGGTCCGGCGGTACTGTCTGGTCCGGCAGGCGCGCCAGATGGTCCTGCTGTCTCGGGCAAGCTTCCTGGTCGGCCAGTCTGGTCACCTGGCTGGATGTACGACCTGATGTCCTCATCACTACTTGATACAACCCTCGATTCAAGGCTTATATGCGCGTGGGCTGTGTGGAGAAGGTTAGGTGAGAAACTCGACCTTAGACTTCTTGGATATGGATTTTTGGGTTGGTATTGGGTGGAAGGGTGAAGTGAACCACACGAGGAGTGATGAACCTCGTGATAAATCACAAACTTAGAGCTAGAAGGGCTGGTCTCAACTAGGTTCTAAGCGCACAAGATTCTTAGAGAGAAAACTTGTAAGAAAATTCGCACTTTATTAATATCAAAAGAGGTTGTCGAACTACAATGATGGAAGGAGCCTTATTAATATGCTCAACAGCTTGACCTTCTAGGGTCGACTCGAAGAAAGAAAAGGAAAATTTACAAAAGTGCAGAAATGGAAAACGTACAAAAGTGCATAACCGAAAAACGACCTATTCCTAAAATGTCTTTGACTCAAAAATGTAAACAATCTAGACCCTACCCTGCAAAAAAAAAGAGTCATATATTCGAATTTAAAACTTACCTTCCTTACCTCACGGCCAAGAAATGGAAGGTGTCCGTCCTTGTGGCATACACGCGCCTTGCTCCTAGTCTTCGACTTGGAGTAGGGTTAGGAATTTTTGGGCCTTGACCTCTCTTGCCACTAAAGCCCAAGTCTCTGAAGTCCCTTACATTGTTGAGAAGCCTTTGGACTCCTCTTTGCACTTCTGGCCCACTGTCCTTACTCGATCTTCCTCTAGGAGCTTGTCGACCCATAAGTTGAACTTGTGGAAGAGTGCTCTTGATCTGCTCCTTTTCATTGCTCCTGGTGGCACCACTGGTGTAGAGACTTCCACTAGATGCATGTCCTGAAGTTGGTAGCTTATATGGTCCGAGTCTCCGTGTGTAGATGCTTAAATGCCCATGTACTTGGCTTGATCGGCTGTACCGGCTGGACTGTGCGAGGTACTGGCCGGAATACCTTCTGGACCGGCCAAGTTGATCCCGGAGTCAGCGGCGTCACCAATGGGACCGGCTGTGTCACCCACGTCGCCACCAGTTGGGCCAGAGTTTTGGGCCTCTCCGCCGACAATGCTCATCGGTCCGGTCCTATTGGTCGAGGGTCCGGCGGTGCCGCTTGGGCCGGCAGACGTGCCTAATGGCCCGGCTGTCTCGGGAAAGCTTCCTGGTCGGCCAGTCTGGTCTAATGGCCCGGCTGTCTCGGGAAAGTTCAGTGAGGCACCACCTAGCTTCTCACTGGTCTCCCTCCTTGGGTTAGCACTGCTCCTATGCCTATTCCAGAGGCATCACACTCCACTTCAAATGTCTTGTTGAAGTCGGGAAGTACTAGCACTGGTGCGTGTGTAAGGCTGTCCTTCAAGGCCTTGAATGCCTTCTCCTGAGCTTATCCCCAGCTGAATCCCACGTTCTTCTTCACTACTGCCGTCAGTGGTGAGGCAATACTGCTGAAGTTGGGCACGAATCTCCTATAGAAGCTGGCCAGTCCGTGGAAGCTCCTCACTTGGCTGATGTTTCCTGGTGTTGGCCATTCTTGTATGGCTCGAATCTTCTCTTCATCAACCTGTAGGCCCTGTGAACTCACAACAAAACCTAAAAAGACAAGCTTATCAGTACAAAAGGTGCACTTCTTGAGATTGGCATAAAGCTCTTCTTGTCGAAGGGTTTTAAGTACCATCTCAAGATGTGTGAGGTGTTCCCGTAGGCACTTACTATAAACAAAAATGTCATCAAAGTAAACTACTACGAACTTACTGATGTACGCCCTAAGAACCTGGTTCATAAGGCGCATGAAGGTGCTTGGGGCATTAGTCAAGCCGAATGGCATGACTGTCCACTCGTAGAGTCCTTGCTTTGTCTTGAAAGCCGTTTTCCACTCATCACCTTCCTTCATTCTTACCTGGTGGTATCCACTTTTGAGGTCTATCTTGGAGAAGACCGTGGCTCCACTCAGCTCATCTAGCATATCATCCAGTCGTGGTATTGGATGCCTATACTTGACTGTGATGTTGTTGATTGCTCGGCAGTCCACGCACATGCGCCAAGTCCCATCCTTCTTGGGCACTAGTAGCACTGGTACAGCACATGGACTGAGGCTCTCTCGAACATATCCCTTCTCCAGGAACTCCTTGACTTGCTTCTCAAGCTCCTTGGACTCCTCTGGACTCATCCGGTAGGCTGGCCGGTTGGGCAGGGTTGCTCCGGGCACTAGATCAATTTGGTGTTCTATGCCACGTAAAGGAGGCAAGCCTGCTGGTATCTCCTCTGGAAATACATCCTGGAACTTGTTGAGGAGAGTTGCCACTTCAGGAGGTAGCTCTACCTGTCCCTGTTCTATACTCAACACTTCCTTGAAAACCATTAGTAACATTAAGTCCTTCGAGGCTAAAGCTCTCCGAACATGACTAGGTTGAATAAGAAAGTTAGACTTGACAAGTTTCTTTTCCTTACTCATTTGGAGTTGTAGCTCATGTACTTGGGCAGGTGTAAGAGGAGCTAGGCTGACCTTTCTCTTCTCATGCACGAAGGTGTAGAGATTGGTTCTGCCATCATGCCGGGTCTCTTTGTCAAACTGCCATGGTCTTCCTAGTAGAAGATGGCCAGCTTGCATGGGCACCACGTCGCACACAACCTGGTCTTGGTACTTGCTCACACTGAATGGCACAGTGACTTGCTCATGAATCTTGAGCTCCACTTTGTCATCAAGCCATCTCAGTCTATAAGGTCGAGGATGCCGTGTCCTCTCTAGACCTAGCTTATCAACCATATACGCACTAGCAACGTTAGTGCAAGAACCACCATCTATGATGAGGTTACATACCTTTCCCTTGATGGTGCAACGGCTGTGGAAGATGTTCTCCCTTTGGATGGTCTCTGAAGGATCCACCATTGCACTGAGGATACGTCTAGTGATCAGCACTTCCCCCACATCAGGGTACTCAATGTCACCATATTCTCCTTCTGGTTCACATTCCCCTTCATCTTGGGACTCATATTCTCCTGCCTCTGTAATCAGCATGACTCGGTTGTTTGGGCACTCCCTTGAGACGTGTCCACGTCCCCTGCACTTGAAACAAGTTATGTCACGTGATCTTTGAGGGTTAGAAGACTTACCAGGCTCTCTCTGGTCACGGGTGGGTTCAGGAGGCTTGCTCTTGAACCTTGACTCGATTTCTACGCTTTTGCCTTTGTCCACTGTCTTAGGCATGTTGCTTGGTGCCCAAGGTGTCCTAGGCTTGCTGTTGATGTCTTAGCTCTTACGTTTGATGTGCTGTTCAGCTTGCACAGATAGGTGGAACAAGTCTTTGAAGTCGTTGTAGATTTGCCTTTCCACCTTGCAGCTGATCCTTTCTTGGAGTCCATCCAAAAATTGCGCCATCAATGCTTCTTCATCATCATTGAGCTCCAATCAGTTCCTTAACCTCTCGAACTCTTCATAGTACTCCTCTACTGATCTGGTACCCTGCTTAAGAGTACGAAAACGTCGTTGCAAATCCCTATGAAAGTAAGGTGGAACATACCTTTGTCGCATGAGGTCTTTCATGTCGACCCATGAGTCTACGGGCCTCATCCTCTTCCTCCTTCTGTCAGATACCTCACGATCCCACCAGATGAAGGCATTGTCCGTGAGTTGTGCTACTGCCATTGAGACTCTCCTAGGTCCTGGTTGGTTGTAGTGATCAAAGATATGATCCATTTGCTTCTCCCAATCTAGGTAAGCCTCGGGGTCTACTTTTCCTGCAAAACTTGGAGGAGTTAGTTTAACATCAGGATGAATTACCCGGTTGTAGGTGTGTTCATCCCCATCCTCATG
>CM032155.1:15101090-15143267 GCA_018901935.1 Pugionium cornutum
GTGTCATCAGAGGGACCGGCGGTGTCATCCACGTCCCCACCAAGTGTGCCGGAAGCTTGGGCCTCTCCGCCGGCAATGTTGACCGGTCTGGTCCTATAGGTCGAGGGTCCGGCGGTACTGTCTGGTCCGGCAAGCGCCAGATGGTCCTGCTGTCTCGGGCAAGCTTCCTGGTCGGCCAGTCTGGTCCCCTGGCTGGATGTACGACCTGATGTCCTCATCATTCCCTCCCTCTTCAGTAGGTTTTGTCCTCAAAACTGGTTCATCTGCATGGAAAGGGGCCAAGTCAGTAACATTAAACGTATTGGACACATTAAACTCACCTTGAAGCTCGATCCGATAGGCGTTGTTGTTGATCCTCTCGAGCACTCTGAATGGTCCATCTCCTCTTGGTGCTAGCTTGGAACTCCTTAGGTTTGGGAACCTCTCCTGCCGTAGGTTTAGCCACACCCAATCGCCTGGTTGAAAGATCACCTCCTTTCTTCCTTTGTTGGCATGAGTCACGTACTGTCGGTCCTCTTCTCCAAGTTCTCTGCTACCTTCTGGTGTAACCTCCTTATGAACTCTGTTTTGGATGCTCCGTTGAGGTTGGTCATCTCAGCTGGTGGCAGTGGTGTTTGCTCCAATGGGGTGAGAGGGTTGAAACCGTATACCACTTCAAATGGGTTCTTCTTGGTTGCTGAGTGCACGGCTCGGTTTTGCGAACTCTATGAATGGCAGGCACTCCACCCAAGTCTTTAGGTTCTTCCCTAGTGTAGTCCTGAGAAGAGTTGATAGTGTCCTGTTGACAACTTCAGTTTGGCCATCGGTTTGAGGATGGCAGGTGGTAGAGAAGAGTAGCTTCGTGCCTAGCTTTCTCCAAAGGGTCCTCCAGAAATGGCTGAGGAACTTGGTGTCCCTGTCTGATACGATGGTCCTTGGCACTCCATGAAGCCGTACTATCTCCCTGAAGAACAGCTCAGCTGTTTGTGTGGCATCATTGACATTGGCACATGGGAATGAAGTGTGCCATCTTGGAGAATCTGTCCACCACTACAAAGATTGCATCTTTGTGGTTGATCTTGGGCAGACCTAGAACAAAGTCCATTGAGATGTCCACCCATGGATGTGTGGTATGGGCAGTGGGAGATACAACCCGTGAGGTTGCACTCGGGACTTTGCCTTCTTGCAAGTGATGCATCTTGCACAATGAGCTTCTACTGTCCTCTTGATGTGTGGCCAGTAGAAGTGCTCCTTGACCACTGCTAGAGTCTTGTCGACACCAAAGTGGCCCATGAGTCCTCCTCCATGAGCTTCTCGGATGATAAGCTCCCTTAATGATCCTTGTGGTATGCACAGCCTTCTTTCTCGAACAAGAATCCCTCATGGATGTAGATTTGTGCCACACTCCTTGTAGCTCTCAGCAAAGTCAGGATCATCCTTGTATAGATCCTTGATGTGCTCGAATCCTAGGACCTTTGCCTCCATGGTTGATATCAAGGCAAACCTCCTTGATAGTGCATCGGCTACCACATTGTCTTTGCCCTTCTTGTACTTGATGATACGGAAGGTCTCTATGAACTCCATCCACCTGGCATGTCTCCTCTTGAGATTGGTTTGCCCTCTGAGGTGTTTGAGAGTCTCGTGATCAGTGTGGATCACAAACTCCTTGGACAGCAAGTAATGCTGCCAAGTCTCCAATGCTCGGACAAGGGCATAAAGCTCCTTGTCATAAGTGGGGTAGTTCAGTGAGGCACCACCTAGCTTCTCACTGAAGTATGCCACTGGTCTCCCTCCTTGGGTTAGCACTGCTCCTATGCCTATTCCAGAGGCATCACACTCCACTTCAAACGTCTTGTTGAAGTCGGGCAGGACTAGCACTGGTGCATGTGTAAGGCTGTCCTTCAAGGCCTGGAATGCCTTCTCTTGAGCTTCTCCCCAGCTGAATCCACGTTCTTCTTCACTACTGCTGTCAGTGGTGAGGCAATACTGCTGAAGTTGGGCACGAGTCTCCTATAGAAGCTGGCCAGTCCGTGGAAGCTCCTTACTTGGCTGATGTTGCCTGGTGTTGGCCATTCTTGTATGGCTCGAATCTTCTCTTCATCAACCTGTAGGCCCTGTGAACTCACAACAAAACCTAAAAAGACAAGCTTATCAGTACAAAGGTGCACTTCTTGAGATTGGCATAAAGCTCTTCTTGTCGAAGGGTTTTAAGTACCATCTCAAGATGTGTGAGGTGTTCCCGTAGGCACTTACTATAAACAAAAATGTCATCAAAGTAAACTATTACGAACTTACTGATGTACGCCCTAAGAACTTGGTTCTTAAAGCGCATGAAGGTGCTTGGGGCATTAGTCAAGCCAAATGGCATGACTGTCCACTTGTAGGGCCCTTGCTTTGTCCTTGAAAGCAGTCTTCCATTCATCACCTTCCTTCATTCTTACCTGGTGGTATCCACTTTTGAGGTCTATCTTGGAGAAGACCGTGGCTCCACTCAGCTCATCTAGCATGTCATCCAGTCGTGGTATTGGATGCCTACTTGACTGTGATGTTGTTGATTGCTCGGCAGTCCACGCACATGCGCCAAGTCCCATCCTTCTTGGGCACTAGTAGCACTGGTACAGCACATGGACTGAGGCTCTCTCGAACATATCCTTTCTCCAGGAGCTCCTTGACTTGCTTCTCAAGCTCCTTGGACTCCTCTGGACTCATCCGGTAGGCTGGCGGTTGGGCAGGGCTGCTCCGGGCACTAGATCAATCTGGTGTTCTATGCCACGTAAAGGAGGCAAGCCTGCTGGTATCTCCTCTGGAAATACATCCTGGAATTTGTTGAGGAGAGTTGCTACTTCATGAGGTAGCTCTACCTGTCCCTGTTCTATATTCAACACTTCCTTGAAAACCATTAGTAACATTAAGTCCTTGAGGCTAAAGCTCTCCGGACATGACTAGGTTGAATAAGAAAATTAGACTTGAAAGTTTCTTTTCCTTACTCATTTGGAGTTGTAGCTCATGTACTTGGGCAGGTGTAAGAGGAGCTAGGCTGACCTTTCTCTTGTCATGCACGAAGGTGTAGAGATTGGTTCGGCCATCATGCCTGGTCTCTTTGTCAAACTGCCATGGTCTTCCTAGTAGAAGATGGCCAGCTTGCATGGGCACCACGTCGCACACGACTTGATCCTGGTACTTGCCCACACTGAACGGTATAATGACTTGTTCATGGATCTTTAGCTCCACTTTGTCATCGAGCCATCTCAGTCTATATGGTCGAGGATGTCGTGTCTTCTCTAGACCTAGCTTATCAACCATATAGGCACTAGCAACGTTAGTGCAAGAACCACCATCTAGGATGAGGTTACATACCTTTCCCTTGATGGTGCAACGGCTGTGGAAGATGTTCTCCCTTTGGATGGTCTCTGAAGGATCCACCATTGCACTGAGGATACGTCTAGTGACCAGCACTTCCCCCACATCAGGGTACTCAATGTCACCATATTCTCCTTCTGGTTCATATTCCTCTTCATCTTGGGACTCATATTCTCCTGCCTCCGTAATCAGCATGACTCGGTTGTTTGGGCACTCCCTTGAGATGTGTCCACGTCCCCTGCACTTGAAACAAGTTATGTCACGTGATCTTTGAGGGTTAGAAGACTTACTAGGCTCTCTCTGGTCACGGGTGGGTTCAGAGGCTTGCTCTTGAACCTTGACTCGATCTCTATGCTTTTGCCTTTGTCCACTGTCTTAGGCATGTTGCTTGGTGCCCAAGGTGTCTTAGGCTTGCTGCGGATGTCTTGGCTCTTACGTTTGATGTGCTGTTCAGCTTGCACAGATAGGTGGAACAAGTCTTTGAAGTCGTTGTAGATTTGCCTTTCCACCTTGCAGCTGATCCTTTCTTGGAGTCCATCCAAGAATTGTGCCATCAATGCTTCTTCATCATCATTGAGCTCCAATCTGTTCCTTAACTTCTCGAACTCTTCATAGTACTCCTCTACTGATCGGGTACCCTGCTTAAGAGTACAAAAACGGCGTTGCAAATCTCTATGAAAGTAAGGTGGAACAAACCTTTGTCGCATGAGGTCTTTCATGTCGACCCATCAGTCTACGGGTCTCATTCTCTTCCTCCTTCTGTCAGATACCTCACGATCCCACCAGATGAGGGCATTGTCCGTGAGTTGTGCTACTGCCATTGAGACTCTCCTAGGTCCTGGTTGGTTGTAGTGATCAAAGATATGATCCATTCGCCTCTCCCAATCTAGGTAAGCCTCGGTGTCTACTTTTCCTGCAAAACTAGGAGGAGTTAGCTTAACATCAGGATGATTTACCCGGTTGTATGTGTGTTCATCTCCATCCTCATGACGTCTAGGAGGCATTCTTGGTCTCTGGTGAAGACCATATGGCTCAAAGCCATCATCTTCTGCCTCTGGTTGCCGTGGAGGTCCTCTCGGCCTATGGTGATAGTTATGAGGTTGTGTGTCCTCATCTCCATCTGGCTGGGGTTCCTCCTGTTTTTGCCGTGTCCTAAGGTGCTCAGGACCCTCAGGACGGTCTTGCTCAGCTCTCACGTGCCTTATGGCCTGGAATCTTACTGGTCTTTCCACGCGCTCCAACCTCTCGCCTATGGATGCGAGTTGTGTTTGGAGTGTGGTGAACATGGCCATCATGGCTTCGGCTGCTTCTCTATTTTCTTCTCCCATGGTGTTCTACAAAGAAATAAGACAAGTTAGGATGCTCCTTAATTATTAGGAGGGTTTTCTTTTTATAAGGGTTCGAAAAAATGCAAAAAGGAAGAAAATCTGAGAATTGGAAATTCAAAGATATGAAAATCTGAGAAAAAGGAAACTTTCTTGACAACTTGTGCTAGCTGTCCAATTCGAATTCTTTTAGTATCTTTTCTATTTTCTTTTTCTTTTCTTTTAATTAAACTTAAAAATAAAGGAAATATGACTTAAACAAAAAGGAAAACGTGAATGCAATGCAAAAAGTGAATCTAAACCCTAGTGATACACGTAGGAGGCTAGATGCATTCGGTTTGGAGTTTGAGGTTATTTTTTTGATTTTTCTTGAATGCGACTTAAACTAATGCAAGAACACAAAACAAAACAAGCAAAGGATAGAAACAACCTGGTTTAGGAGCTTTAAGCTCTGATACCAAAATGATACAAGCCTCGATTCAAGGTTTGGATGCGCGTGGGCTGTTTGTAGAAGATTAGGTGAGAAACTCAACCTTAGGCTTCTGGATGGGGGTTTTCTGGTTGGTAAAAGATGGAAGGGTGAAGTGAACCACACGAGGGGTGATGAACCTCGTGATAAATCACAAAGTTAGAGCTAGGAGGGCTGGTCTCAACTAGGTTCTAAGCGCACAAGCTTCTTTGAGAGAATAACTTGTAAAGAAAATTCGATCTTTATAAATTAGCAAAAAGGTTGTCGAACTACAATGCTGGAAGGAGCCTTATTAATATGCTCGACAGCTTGACCTTCTAGGGTCGACACAAATAAAGAAAAGGAAAGTTTACAAAAGTGCACAAAAGGAAAAGATACAAAAGTGTATAACCGAAAAAGGACCTATTCCTAAAATGTTCTTGACTCAAAATGTAAAGCAACTAGATCCTACCCTGCAAAACAGAAAGAGGCATATATTCGAATGTAAACTTACCTTAACTCACCTCACGGCCAAGAAATGGAAGGTGGCCGTCCTTGTGGCATGCACGCGCCTTGCTCCTAGTCTTCGACTTGGAGTAAAGTTAAATATCTTTGGGCCCTGACCTCTCTTGCCACTAAAGCCCATGTCTCTGATGTTCCTTGTGTTGTTGAGAAGCCTTTGGACTCTAATTTGCTCTTCTGGCCCATTGTCCTTAGCTGCTCTTCCTCTAGGAGCTTGTCGACCCATAAGCTGAATTTGTGGAAGAGTGCTCTTAATCTGCTCCTTGTCATTGCTCCTGGTGGCACAACTGGTGTTGAGACTTCCTCTAGATGCATGTCCTGAAGCTGGTAGCTTATCTGGTCTGAGTCTCCTTGTGTAGAAGTGGAAATGCTCATATACTCGGCTGGATCGGCTGTACCGGCTGGACTGTGCGAGGTACTGGCCAGAATACCTTCTGGACCAGCCAAGTTGATCCCGGAGTCGGCGGCGTCACCAATGGGACCAGCGGTTTCATCCACGTCGCCAACAGTTGGGCCGGAGGTTTGGGCCTCTCTGATGAGGACATCAGGTCGTACATCCAGCCAGGAGACCAGACTGGCCGACCAGGAAGCTTGCCCGAGACAGCAGGACCATCTGGCACGTCTGCCAGACCAGGCAGTACCGCCGGACCCTCGACCTATAGGACCAGACCGGTCAGCATCGCCGGCGGAGAGGCCCAAGCTTCCGGCACACTTGGTGGGGACGTGGATGACACCGCCGGTCCCTCTGGTGATGCCGCCAACTCCGGGATCAACTTGGCCGGTCCTGAAGGCATCCCAGCCAGTACCGCGCACAATCCAGCCGGTACAGCCAATCCAGCCGAGTACACGCGCATTTCCACTTCCACACAAGAGGACTCGGACCAAATGAGCTACCAGCTCCAGGACATGCACCTAGAGGAAGTCTCTACACCAGTGGTACCTCCAGGAGCAATGACAAGAAGCAGATCAAGAGTACTCTTCCACAAATTCAGCTTATGGGTCGACAAGCTCCTAGAGGAAGATCGACAAAGGACAGTGGGCCAGAAGTGCAAAGAAGAGTCCAAAGGGACTTCAGAGACTTGGGCTTTAGTGGCAAGAGAGGTCAGGGCCCAAAGATTCCTAACCCTACTCCAAGTCGAAGACTAGGAGCAAGGCGCGTGCATGCCACAAGGATGGCCACCTTCCATTTCTTGGCCGTGCGGTAAGAAAGGTAAGTTTTCAATTTGAATATATGCTTCTTTCTGTTTTGCAGGGTAGGATCTAGATTGTTTACATTTTTGAGTCAAATACATTTTAGGAATAGGTCCTTTTTCGGTTATGCACTTTTGTATATTTTCCATTTGTGCACTTTTGTAAACTTTCCTTTTCTTTCTTTGAGTCGACCCTAGAAGGTCAAGCTGTCGAGCATATTAATAAAGCTCCTTCCAGCATTGTTGTTCGCCAACCTTTTTGATATTAATAAATTGCAAATTTTCTTACAAGTTTTCTCTCTAAGAATCTTGTGCGCTTAGAACCTAGTTGAGACCAGCCCTCCTAGCTCTAGGTTTGTGATATTTGACGAGGTTCATAACCCCTCGTGTGGTTCACTTCACCCTTCCATCCAATATCAACCCAAAGACCCATATCCAAGAAGTCTTAGGTCGAGTTTCTCACATAACCTTCTCCACACAGCCCACGCGCATATAAGCCTTGAATCGAGGCTTGTATCACCTGGGTGTTTCTATCTTTCGCCTCGGACTAACTACAAAATCATTACAGATTTTCCTAACCAAGATGATCAATGGAGAGAGAAATTCTTCTTTTTAAAGGGAATTTCGCTTCATTTGGTTTCATTTGAAAGACTTCCAACGAACTGGTCTGCTGAGGCTGGTAGAAAATCCATTCAAATTTTCATATGCATTATTTCTGACCTAGACCCTTACATTTCAGTTCGCTGAGATTGCTTGTTTTATGTTTCGTAGATATAGGAAAAAGGCCTAAACCAACTTCTGCATTTCGAGAGCTCGTGCGGAGACTCCAAGACGGTATGAGAAAATGGACTTCTTTCTTGAAAGAAGGAATTTTGTGAGGTCTTTGAGATCAATCTCCAGCCATCCATATTACTCAAAGTCTTGGTCCTCGTTTCGCTCTGGCTCGCTTCTTTTATCCTGCTCAGTGACCAAGTAAGTAATTACTTTTGATTTATGCATTCTTACTCCTTTAAAGATACTTATTATTAACTTGACATTGCAAGGCAATCCTCCTGCTCACTCGATTCCTCCTGCTCCTCCTGCTCAATAAGTTTCTCATACAGCCGGTGAACCGATACCTGATACTCATTCAGATACTAATTCTCCAGCCTGCGATACAATGCCTTGTCGTGCTAGCTTCCGAAGCACCAACAGAAATCCAACTAGGAACTGTACTTGTGGATGTGCCGAGGGCAGTATCTACTCGATCATAGAACCATGAGCGGTCAGTTGATGCTTCGAGCCGGGTGATACCCGAGGTGGAAGTCACGGCTGTTCCTGTTGTTAATGTCAGTTCTCGAACTCATCGGTCTGGGAACTCGAATGGTCAAAGTAAATGGGAGCCAACTCGTTTTTCTGCCAAATGGGTCAGATCGGAATCACAGAGGGGAACGAGAGATGAGACTCGGCAGGTGATTCCTAGGAGGGACACTCATCCAGTTCGGGGGCTAGTGGGCAAGCTGGACAAGGTGGACAAGGCCGGTACCATTGGAGGTTCGAGCATGCATGTGATGAGCCTATTGCGAATGATGCGATGGAGCTCTCGATGTTGACGAGGCATATAAAGAGTCCTGGATGCTCGCTCCTGGCCATTCGGAATATGGCCAAGAAAAACTTTTACGTGGATTTTCCATCCACTGCTGGCCAGGTAAAACTCTCTTCATTTAGTTTTTTTTGGGATTCTCATCCGTTCGTTTAATGAAAGTACTTATGTTTTGTAGATGATTGTTTCGGTCAACCGGATTGTTTCTGCTTACAAGCATGGATTAAATAATGTTCCTCAGACTGATGAGCTCGAAAGTGTTTAGAAGGTGGTGAGCAATATGACTTTTGAGCTTAAGTCATTGCAGTTCAGGAATTGGGAGCTTTCTTAGTTCAATCAGAACTATATGGAAAAGATCCTCAGTCAGGAAGTTTATGGAGCCGATATGAAGGAGAAGCTTGATGTTGCCTTGGATGATCTTTCTGGTTTGAAGGACCACAAATATCAAGCAGACGAGGAAATTTCTCAACTCAAGGACCTGCGAGCTCGCATGACTGCGGATTGCTCTACGGATATCTATAGGGTCGTTAGGACTGCGAACAGAGAGCTTGTGAAGAAATATCTCCAGGGCCTTCAGAGGGTGTGATGAGGACATCAGGTCGTACATCCAGCTAGGAGACCAGACTGGCCGACCAGGAAGCTTGCCCGAGACAGCCGGACCATCTGGCACGCCTGCCGGCCCAAGCAGTACCGCCGGACCCTCGACCACAAGGACCAGAGCAACCAGCATTGCCGGCGGAGAGGCCCAAGCTTCCGGCACACTTTGTGGCAACGTGGATGACACCGCCGGTCCCTCTGGTGATGCCGCCAACTCCGGAATCAACTTGGCCGGTCTTGAAGGCATTCCGGCCAATACCTCGCACAATCCAGCCGGTACAGCCGATCCAGACGAGTACACGCGCATTTCCACTTCTACACAAGAGGACTCGGACCAAATGAGCTACCAGCTCCAGGACATGCACCTAGAGGAAGTCTCTACACCAGTGGTACCTCCAGGAGCAATGACAAGAAGCAGATCAAGGGCAGTCTTCGACAAATTCAGCTTATGGGTCGACAAGCTCCTAGAGGAAGATCGACTAAGTACAATGGGCCAAAAGTGCAAGGAAGAGTCCAATGGCTTCTCAACAACACAACGGACATCAGAGACTTGGGCTTTAGTAGCAAGAGAGGTCAGGGCCCAAAGCTTTTTAACCCTACTCCAAGTCGAAGACTAGGAGCAAGGCGGGTGCATGCCACAAGGATGGCCACCTTCCATTTCTTGGCCATGAGGTAAGTTATGGTAAGTTTAAATTCGAATATATGCCTCTTTCTATTTTGCAGGGTAGGATCTAGAATATTTACTTTTATTGAGTCAAAGACATTTTAGGAATAGGTCCTTTTTCGATTATGCACTTTTGTATCTTTTCCTTTTGTGCACTTTTGTAAGTTTTCCTTTTCTTATTTAGGTCGACCCTAGAAGGTCAAGCTGTCGAGCATATTGATAAGGCTCCTTCCAGCATTGTAGTTCGACAACCTTTTTGATATTAATAAAGATAGAACTTTTTCCCCAACAAGTTTTCTCTCAAGAATCTTGTGTGCTTAGAATCTAGTTGAGACCAGCCCTCCTAGCTCTAAGTTTGTGATTTGTCACGAGGTTCATCACCCCTCGTGTGGTTCACTTCACCTTTCCATCGAATACCAACCCAAAAACCCCTATCCAAGAAGTCTAAGGTCGAGTTTCTCACCTAAACTTCTCCAAATAGCCCACACGCATACATCCTTGAATCAAAGCTTGTATCATTTTGGTATCAGAGCTTAAAGCTCCTAAACCAGGTTGTTTCTATTCTTTAGCTTGTTTTGTTTTTAGTTCTTTCATTAGTTTAAGTCGCATTCAAGAAAAATAAAAAAAATAACATCAAACTCCAAACCGAGTGCATATAGCCTTCTACGTGTATCACTAGGGTTTAGATTCACTTTTGCATTACCATTCACGTTTTCCTTTTTGTTTAAATCATATTTCTTTTATTTTTAAATTAAATTAAAAAGAAAAGAAAAAGAAAATAAGAAAAATACCAAAAGAATTCGAATTGGACAGCTAGCACAAGTTGTCAAGAAAGTTTCCTTGTTTTTCAAATCTTCATATTTTTGAATTTCCAATTCTCAGATTTTTTCCTTTTTGCAAATTTTCGAATACTTATAAAAACGAAAACCCTCCTAATAATTTAGGAGCATCCTAACTTGTCTTCTTTCTTTGTAGCACGCAATGGCAGAAGAAAATAGAGAAGCAACCGAAGCCATGATGGCCATGTTCACCACTCTCCAAACACAACTCGCATCAATAGGCGAGAGGTTGGAGCGCGTGGAAAGACCGGTGAGGTTCCAGGCCATAAGGCACGTGAGAGCTGAGCAAGACCGTCCTGAGGGTCCTGAGCACCTTAGGACATGGCACGAACAGGAGGAACCCCAGCCAGATGGATATGAGGACACACAACCTCATAACTATCACCATAGGCCGAGAGGACCTCCACGGCAACCAGAGGCAGGAGATGATGGCTTTGAGCCATATGGTCTTCACCAGAGACCATGAATGCCTCCTAGACATCATGAGGATGGAGATGAACACGCCTATAACCGGGTGACTCATCCTGATGTTAAGCTAACTCCTCCAATTTTTGCAGGAAAAGTAGACCCCGAGGCTTACCTAGATTGGGAGAGACGAATGGATCATATCTTTGATCATTACAACCAACCAGGACCTAGGAGAGTCTCAATGGCAGTAGCAGAACTCATGGACAATGCCCTCATCTGGTGGGATCGTGAGGTATCTGACAGAAGGAGGAAGAGAATGAGGCCCATAGACTCATGGGTCGACATGAAAGACCTCATGCGGCAAAGGTTTGTTCCACCTTACTTTCATAGAGACATCAGAGACTTGGGCTTTAGTGGCAAGAGAGGTCAGGGCCCAAAGCTTTTTAACCCTACTCCAAGTCGAAGACTAGGAGCAAGGCGCGTGCATGCCACAAGGACGGCCACCTTCCATTTCTTGGCCATGTGGTAAGTTAAGGTAAGTTTCAATTCGAATATATGCCTCTTTCTGTTTTACAAGGTAGGATCTAGAATATTTACTTTTATTGAGTCAAAGGCATTTTAGGAATAGGTCCTTTTTCGATTATGCACTTTTGTATTTTTTCCGTTTGTGCACTTTTGTAAGTTTTCCTTTTCTTATTTGGGTCGACCCTAGAAGGTCAAGTTGTCGAGCATATTAATAAGGTTCTTTCCAGCATTGTAGTTCGGCAACCTTTTTGATATTAATAAAGATAGAACTTTTTCCCCAACAAGTTTTCTCTCAAGAATCTTGTGTGCTTAGAATCTAGTTGAGACCAGCCCTCCTAGCTCTAAGTTTGTGATTTGTCACGAGGTTCATCACCCCTCGTGTGGTTCACTTCACCTTTCCATCGAATACCAACCCAAAAACCCCTATCCAAGAAGTATAAGGTCGAGTTTCTCACCTAAACTTCTCCAAACAGCCCACGCGCATACATCCTTGAATCAAGGCTTGTATCAGGGTGAAAGAGAAGTTTTTCCAGTAGGAGAATGAGGTTGATTGCTTGATCAGGGTGCAAGAAGTGGGGGTTAATCTCGAGATGTTGGATTTCGTTATCAGGAAGGAGATAAGTGAACTGGATGAGGAGTTCAAGACACTCAAGGCTCAAGAACTCCAGTTCGGGGCCGAGTTTGCTGCTGTTGATGTTTCAAGCTTTTCACATAGTAACCTCGATCTTCCTCAGATCTCTGTGGCTCTTACAGCAAGCGTGGGTTCGATCCAAAATGAGATGAAGCCGTGGTTGCTGTGCAACCAATGGATGCTTAATCTCCTCCCGATGTTAATCTCCTCTGCTTTTTATTTTCGTTTTCTCTTTTGAAACAATCAAAAATTTTTTTACTTTTGTTACAGGATTTGATGCCTCAGAAGGCTTTTATCCTTGTATGAATACTTTCTTTTTCTGTTAATTTTTAATCCCAACTCCACCTCGTTGTGATCGAAGAGAATAGACTTAGGAATTTTTGTCTTTTGATATGTGTCTGTTCAGTCGAATCACGTGAGATAGAGTTCGTTTGATCCATCTCAAAATAAACGGGCAATTACTTATTCGAGTTCAAAAAATGAAATGTCATGCATTTATTGTTATTAATTGACAGTTATATGAGATATTCTAGAATCTCGGATATATTTGGATGTACGCCACGTGCCACAATTGACGGTTGCGGTCATACATGCGTTTTTGAGGGCTTTTCAAATTCTTAGTCAAGATTCTCATAATCTTTTCAAGTTTATCAATGCAGTTGTAAATGCATTTGTGTTTCCGATGGGTTCTACGCCTATATAAGGCAGATTGGGTCGAGTAGATTTCTTCATCTACTTTTATATCAAAATTTTTATTTTTTTTCTGTTGAGTGGAAATTTTTGATAAATATCTTGTTCAATGGTAGGAAAGAAGGGTTAATCCTCTCACAAATGTGTTCCATCTCCTCCTCAAGAGGATGAGGACTGGTTTGCGGCCCGATTCTGGGCTCAGGGTATACCATTTCCCTCTTTGGAGAGAAATTTGGCGGAAGAGGTGGCAGAGGAGCGCCGCTTCCGCCGTCATGTGGCTAGGGCAAGGGCTGGCGAGTTTGCCGATATGCCTCTCTTCTGTACTGAGTTCTACTTCGGTGGTGTTGAGCCGGAGGTCGAGCCTTCTTTCGATCTAATAAATGGTTGGAGGAGATAGCTAAGGAGGAGAGGAGGGTTGTTGTAGAGCAGCCACGAGACAGAGCATCGTGAAGAGCAGCATCGTGCTGCGAATAGAGAGTAGTAGCTTGTCACTACTCTTCTTTTGTTTTTTATGTACTGCTTGGCAGGGGTAGTGAAATGTCACTACTCCTTCTCCCCTTTTTTATAAATAAGAATGCCTTTTTTCTTTTTTTTCTATGCCATTTTCCCAAAATCAGACTGGAAATATTTTGCGAAAAGATACGATTCTAGTCAAATTGAAATATTTCACATGAAAGTACAAATTTAAATGTCTTGAAAATAGATATGATTCTAATCAAACTAAGATATCTTGCATAAAGATACGAACTGTACCAAACTTATACACATATATTTAACACGATAAATTGAATTTGAGGTTACCGTATTTGCAGTGCTTTGGTTTAGAATGCGAGGAGATCATGATTTTCCTCGAATTTTGTTCTTTTTGATGTGAGATCGACCCGATGTTGAGATTGTTTCAGATTTTGCAAGGAACATTTAGTATGATGATCGTTTGAAATCGAACTTAGATTACGTAAGGTAAAATCGGATTCGAAGTCGTATTGAATTGTGTAGGGATAACGTGAAATGAATTGGACTTTAAGATCATATTTAGATAGTAAAAGGTTAATGTGAGGTGAACTCGGCTTTCAGATCATTCTTAGATTGTATAAAGTTAATGCGAGGTGAACTCAATTTTAAGATCTTTCTTAGATCGTATAAAGTTAATGCGAGGTGAACTAAGCTTTAATATCATTCTTAGATCGTATAAAGTAAATGCAAAAATGATATTATATTGATTGCAACTTACATTGCTTTGGATATGATTTATAATTATAAGTCATATAGATGTTTGCAAAATTTGATATTGACGAACTGGGGTGGCTGCACTCGTGTATCGAGCAGTCTACGTACCCTATCAGGAGATCAAGCTTTTCGTAGTTTGATTATTAGTAGTAGTCAGTGATAATACTTTTTCAAATTCATGGCATTCCATGTCCGAAGTTTTGGTACTCCGTTGAGTTGTTCGAGCTTGTAGACGCCATTCCGGATTACTTGAGTTATCCGATAGGGACCTTCCCAGTTGGTTACTAATTTTTAGGAAGCTCTTTCATGTTATCTTGTACTTTTCTGAGCACTAGATCACTTTCACTAAATCTACGATGCCTTACTTTAGAATTATGGAAGTGCGCAGTGCCTTGCTGATAATTTTGTATCCTGATCAAAGTTTGATCGGGTCGTTCATCGATTGTGTCCTGATGATCAGCAAGCATTTTGTTGTTCGGCTCTTCATTTTCCGGGCATGTTATCCCTCGGAGACTCAGAACTGAAATTTTTGTAGGTACCACTGCTTCTATTCAGTAAGCTAAAGAAAATGGGGTTTCATTGGTTGCTTTTCAGGGGGGGGAGGGGGGTTCGAGAGGCCCAAAGTACTCTGTCGAGTTCGTCGTACTATTTCCCTTTCTTAGCATCTCCTTGGGGATAATCACTTGTTGATTCGGTCAGATGGACTTTCCATGTTTCAAAGATTTTTTCAAAGTTCTTAAAGATGAACTGAAATCCATTACCAGTAACGATCTCATATGGTAGTTCGTGTCGACATTTTATGTTTCTCCAAATGAAGTTTCTGACTTTGATTTTGGTTACCTGTTGGCAACCTTATGCTTCCATCCATTTTGTGAAACAATTGGTAAGTACCAATAGATATTTTATATTTTTCAGTCCTATTAATTCGTGGAATGGATCAATTATATCCATCGACCATCTCATGAAAGGATATGGAGCCGAGATGGATGATAACTCTTTAGTGGGTTGGTGAATTATTGGGACATTATCACATCTTGCAGAATAGGACTCGTAGTCAAATACGGATGGCGATTGCTCTTCCTCCTGAATGATTCCTGCCCGAGCTTTTGTGTATTTAAGTCCTTAGGTTTAACGTAACGTTTCCATGGACACATTTGAGATAAAGTTTGATTATGCTTGTTTTATATAATTCACCCTTAATGGTACAATACTTCATGCTTAACGCTTTGTGTTTACAGGCCTCCCACCTGCGAGGTGGTAGGTACCGTTCTCTATGTAATGTAATATGTGTACTCTCCAATTGAATTTATTGATCAATGTTTTCTCGAGTCTCTGAGAATCTGTGGTTGCGTCGATCGATTTTTCGGGAGTTCTTTCTATTTTGTTTATGTAAGGTGTACGGGGGAGGAGGTCAATACTTGGGCTTTCGATCCCCTCTACTGGGATGATTCGTTTAATTAATTGGTGGAATGTAGTGGCGATTGCAGATAATGCGTATGTTGATGTATTCTCCCCCTGTGGAATTCTAGTTCGTTCCATTTTATCGAACTGGCTAGTGAGTCTGAGGACAACTTTGAGGTATGCTTCCATGCGCTCGTCTCTAGTATCATATTCACCATGGAATTGGCTCGTGACTAACTTGGAGTAGCTGAAGGTCTTTAATTGGCGTACTCCTATTCAAGGGCTAACTTGACACCGGCGATCAGTGTTTCCTATTCGGCTTCATTGTTTGAAGCCGGGAAACCAAGCGGGAATGATTTTTCTAGGGTCTCTTTTGTCGGTGATGTGAGTTTGATACCGAATCCAGAGCCTTGCTTCGAGAATGCTCCATCTACACACAGAGTCCATAGCTTTGGCTTGTTTTCCTTTTCGGATGGATATGTGGCCAGTTCGATGGCGAACTCGGCCTAGACTTTGGCTTTAGCACGCATGTTTTATGTTGATATTCGATGTCGACTCACTGAGTTCGATAGCCACCTCGCGAGTTGTCCTATTTGACTAGGACTATGCAATATGGTTCGTAGAGTGGCGAAGACATATCTACAATTGGATGTGATTGGAAGTAAGGCTTGAATTTTCTTGCAGACACTACGACAGATAGTGCGAGCTTTTCCATAGTTGGATAGCGTGTTTCGGCGTCTATCAAGGATTTACTGTCGTAGTATATGGTTTTTTGGATATTTGTCTCTAGAACAAAGACCCCGCTTATCGCAGCTTGCGAAACAAAGATATATAAGTATAATGGTTTGCCTTGTACCGGTTTAGCGAGTATCGGTGGTTCTGTCCAGTACGATTTTCTTTGCATGATTCGTTCAATCAAAGCTTTGATTCGATATAATGGAAGACATTTATTGGTGGAGCGGGATATAAACCTGATTAGAGCCGCGATTCTTCCGGTTAGCCTTTGTACTTCACGTCGAGTTTTAGGAGATGGCACTTCGAGGAAAGTGGCAATTTGTTTTGGGTTTGCTTCTATTCCTCTTTCCATTGCCAGGTATCCTAAAAACTCTCCTGAGGCTACTCCGATGGAGCATTTCGTAGGGTTTAATTTCATCCCGTACTTGTTAAGGATGGCAAAGCATTCTCTTAACTGACATACATGATCACGTCCTCGGGCTGATTTTACCAACCTGTCTTCAATGTAGACTTCCATTGTTTTGTCTAGTTGGCTGGCAAACATTGTGTTTACTAGTCGTTGGTATGTAGCCCCGACATTTTTCAGACCAAAGGACATTACTTTGTAGCAATATGTTCCGTGGCGGTAATGAATGCGGTGTTTTCTTGGGCTTCTGGATTCATCATAGTTTGATTTTATCCAAGAAAGCATTCATGAATGACAAGAGTTGATGACTTGTGGTTGCTTCCACCAATCTATCTATATGAGGTAGTGGGAAACTGTCTTTCTGGCAGGTTTTATTCAGATTGGTTAAGTCAATATAAATGCGCCATTTTTGGTTCTTTTTCATTATGATTACAGTATTGGCTACCTAAACTGGGTATTTTACTTTGCGAATTGATCCGATCTTAAAGAGTCTATCGACTTCGTCGTTGACTGCTTTGGCTCTTTCAGGTTCGAGCTTTCTTTGATCTTCAAAAGTCTGATGACCATGCAAACATATTTTGTTTTCTTTCTGAAAAGAGATTAGCTCATTTTTATGTAATTATTCACCTCTGTGCTGTACCTATGCAGAGTGCTCTTCGTCGATACAAACTTGGAATGTTAGACCTAGCTGCGGTTGAGGATGCTGGAATCTTTATTCCTCTTTATTTCTTGTATCATAAATTCTTCATCTTTCATTAATTGCTATAGGAGGGTAGTTTTAGATTTTTTGTAGACGCCTAAGTAGCATTTGAGAGTTGCCCTTTGACTACCGCATATTGTTTTCATTCCGTTCATGGTAAAAAATTTTAAACATTGCTGCTAGGTTGAAGCAACGGCTTTCATTACATGCAACCATAATCTTCCTAATATTGCATTGCATGGAGAAAGACCATCCACAACCATAAATTCGACCATCATACGCTCTCTGTAGGCGTTTTCCAGGGATATGAAGTTGCGGGGGATAAAGTGGTGTCTCTGGCAAATCCGGTGAGGGATGTTTTTGCTCTGATTATATCATCATTGCTTATCCCACTTCTTTTGACTACATCATATAAGATGAGGTCGACTGAACTACAGTGTCGATCATGAGTCTTGATAGCTCTCCGAAGTCAAGTCTAACAACTAGAGCGTCATCATGGCGTTTGTCAAGGAAACGTGTTTTGTTTTCCCACAACGTTCTGGCTTATGGTACCAACAAAAGTACGTTTTTTACGTTGTCATCCCTTGCTCGACGTTGATAAGATTTAATTGAATTTATCAAATCTGCCAGGTGGATGGAGTTCATAGAGACCTTCCCGTACATCATCAAGTACAAGAAGGGCAAAGATAATGTGGTAGCCGATGCACTATCAAGGAGGTTTGCCTTGATATCAACCATGGAGGCAAAGGTCCTAGGATTCGAGCACATCAAGGATCTATACAAGGATGATCCTGACTTTGCTGAGAGCTACAAGGAGTGTGGCACAGGGGAGTCATGGCAAATTCTACATCCATGAGGGATTCTTGTTCCGAGAAAGAAGGCTGTGCATACCACAAGGATCATTAAGGGAGCTTATCATCCGAGAAGCCCATGGAGGAGGACTCATGGGCCACTTTGGTGTCGACAAGACTCTAGCAGTGGTCAAGGAGCACTTCTACTGGCCACACATCAAGAGGACAGTAGAAGCTCATTGTGCAAGATGCATCACTTGCAAGAAGGCAAAGTCCCGAGTGCAACCTCATGGGTTGTATCTCCCACTGCCCATACCCACACATCCATGGGTGGACATCTCCATGGACTTTGTTCTAGGTCTGCCCAAGATCAACAACAAAGATGCAATCTTTGTAGTGGTGGACAGATTCTCCAAGATGGCACACTTCATTCCATGTGCCAATGTCAATGATGCCACACAAACAGCTGAGCTGTTCTTCAGGGAGATATTACGGCTTCATGGAGTGCCAAGGACAATCGTATCAGACAGGGACACCAAGTTCCTCAGCCATTTCTGGAGGACCCTTTGGAGAAAGCTAGGCACGAAGGTACTCTTCTCTACCACCTGCCATCCTCAAACCGATGGCCAAACTGAAGTTGTCAACAGGACACTATCAACTCTTCTCAGAACTACACTAGGGAAGAACCTAAAGACTTGGGTGGAGTGCCTGCCATTCATAGAGTTTGCTTACAACCGAGCCGTGCACTCAGAAACCAAGAAGACACCATTTGAAGTGGTATACGGCTTCAACCCTCTCACCCCATTGGAGCAAAGACCACTACCACCAGCTGAGATGACCAACCTCAACGGAGCATCCAAGGCAGATTTCATTAGGAGATTACACCAGAAGGTAGCAGAAAACTTGGAGAAGAGGACCGGACAGTACGTGACTCATGCCAACAAGGGAAGAAAGGAGGTGATCTTTCAACCAGGCGATTGGGTGTGGCTACACCTACGGCAGGAGAGGTTCCCAAACCTAAGGAGTTCCAAGCTAGCACCAAGAGGAGATGGACCATTCAGAGTGCTCGAGAGGATCAACAACAACGCCTAACGGATCGAGCTGCCAGGTGAGTTTAATGTGTCCAATACGTTCAATGTTACTGACTTAGCCCCTTTCCATGCAGATGAACCAGTTTTGAGGACAAAACCTACTGAAGAGGGAGGGAATGATGAGGACATCAGGTCGTACATCCAGCCAGGAGACCAGACTGGCCGACCAGGAAGCTTGCCCGAGACAGCAGGACCATCTGGCACGTCTGCCAGACCAGGCAGTACCGCCGGACCCTCGACCTATAGGACCAGACCGGTCAGCATCGCCGGCGGAGAGGCCCAAGCTTCCGGCACACTTGGTGGGGACGTGGATGACACCGCCGGTCCCTCTGGTGATGCCGCCAACTCCGGGATCAACTTGGCCGGTCCTGAAGGCATCCCAGCCAGTACCGCGCACAATCCAGCCGGTACAGCCAATCCAGCCGAGTACACGCGCATTTCCACTTCCACACAAGAGGACTCGGACCAAATGAGCTACCAGCTCCAGGACATGCACCTAGAAGAAGTATCTACACCAGTGGTACCTCAAGGAGCAATGACAAGAAGCAGATCAAGGGCACTCTTCCACTAATTCAGCTTATGGGTTGACAAGCTCCTAGAGGAAGATCAGCTAAGGACAATGGGCCAGAAGAGCAAAGTAGAGTCCAAAGGCTTCTCATCAACACAAGGAACATCAGAGACTTGGGCTTTAGTGGCAAGAGAGGTCAGGGCCCAAAGATTTTTAACCCTACTCCAAGTCGAAGAGTAGGAGCAAGGCGCGTGCATGCCACAAGGACGGCCACCTTCCATTTCTTGGCCGTGAGGTAAGTTAAGGTAAGTTTCAATTCAAATATATGCCTCTTTCTGTTTTGCAGGGTAGGATCTAGATGCTTTACATTTTTGAGTCAAGAACATTTTAGGAATATGTCCTTTTATCGGTTATACACTTTTGTATCTTTTCCTTTTGTGCACTTTTGTAAACTTTCCTTTTCTTTGTTTGAGTCGACCCTAGAAGGTCAAGCTGTCAAGCATATTAATAAGGCTCCTTCCAGAACTGTAGTTCGACAACATTTTTGCTAATTAATAAAGATCGAATTTTCTTTACAAGTTATTCTCTCATAGAAGCTTGTGCGCTTAGAACCTAGTTGAGACCAGCCCTCCTAGGTCTAAGTTTGTGATTTATCACGAGGTTCATCACCCTTCGTGTGGTTCACTTCATCCTTCCATCTTTTACCAACCAGAAACCCCCCATCCAGAAGCCTAAGGTTGAGTTTCTCACCTAATCTTCTACAAACAGCCCACGCGCATACATCCTTGAATCAAGGCTTGTATCACCTTTGATATTCTTCTGTTGCATGGCTGTGCTTTTGATGATGCATGCACTATTTCATTGGATCGTAGTTTTTTGCTTTAGGCAACTCTGATTTGCTTACGGCGTATACATCTTGCCCTAAGTTTTCTTTGAAGCCTTCCTTTTTGTAAGCTTTTTACCGGTATATGTTTTGGTCTAGGGGTTACTCGATGAGGCTTTTGCTTTATCGTGATTTTTAGATAGAGTTTCCAGCTCTTCTTTTGGTAACTGCCCATCCTGATGCGCAATGCAATGCATCGTCTAGGGTAGCAGGCTGATGCACGGTGAGCTCCTATATGAAGCTCGATTTATACCATAATCTATTTCTGAAGGTTGCTAAGACAATTTCATCATTAAAGCTCAATATTCTAGCTTTGATTTCTTTAAATTTTGAAATACATGATCGAAGGGGCTTGTTTGGTCCTTGGGATAGAGTCCAAACGTCTGCTTCTGGAGCTTGCGTTTTGATAAATATCGAGTCTCTGGGTGAAGTTATGGATAGAATTTTCTTCTAATCCGGCAAACCATTGCAGAGCTGCTCCGCTTAGATTTTGCAGTAACCAGCTTCTTTTTCCTCCTATGTGAGGTGAGATCTTGCTATTGCAAGGCAAAAAGCTCTAATATGAGCTTGTGGATCAGTGTTTCCCTCATAGGTTGCGAATCAGATTTTTTTCTGTTGTCACGGATATCCGTGTTAGCTATTTGATCGGTGAAAAGAGTTCAGCTTGTTTCCTCAATAACCCGTTCGATATTTGAAACTAAGCTCGTAACTTTATAGACTCTAGAGATTACGAACTTGAGTTCTTCTTTCATTTGATCCACATAACTTCTCAATGCGGCGAGATCTGAATCAAATCAAGGATCTTGTTTTTGAATTCGATTAGCTGAATTCAGGGCAAAGGAGAAGGTTGTTGCTGAATTTCTGGAGCTGTACCAGGAGTTTGTGAGTGAGATGCGAAAGCAGATGCACCAAACCACTGTTGCCCAACTAGTCTGCAGCCTGGTGGCAATGGGGGGGGGGGGGTGGTGATGGCAATCATAGAAACCTATGCTGCCCTGGCATAGTTTCTAGTGTCCGGATCGGCAAAGTTGTGCCGAGTGTAGGAGCTATTTGTGGAACTGCTATAGGATAACTTGGTACTTGGACTCTAGAGAAATCTAATCGAGTCCTCGTTGGGAATCCAAGTTCTGCTCTACTTGGGAACAAGGGTGCGTTTTGCGAGCTCGTTGTTCCTCTTATCGGAGGAGGAGTTCTTTCCATCAATCGAGTGAACCCCTGCTCTTTCCGGTCAATGCGCGTCATCAGGGTTTGGGTTGATGCATCCTGATTCGATGTGAGATTGATCAGTGAGTTTATCATTCTTGTAATATCAGCGATCTCATCTGTCTGATATGATTGAAGAATCGGTTCGGCAGGGGAGTCGCAGCGGAGGTGGATCCTCGCACATTGTCAGTTCAGATCCAAGTGTATCTGGATTTGTCATAATCGAGGTCGCTGTTGGGAGCCTTAGCGGAGTTTGAGGCATCGTGACAGTAGTTGGCATGGCTTGGATCGGGGTGCTCTGTCTTGATTCAGGGATGGCTGCCTGGTCGGTCGAACTTGAAACAATTGGAATTGGAGTCGATGTGATCAGCAACGAGGTGGATGGAAGTTGGGATTCCATTCAGGTGATTTGAGTGATCGAAGGTTTTTCGAGTCAGAGAGCTAATAATCTCTCCCCACAAACGGCGCCAAAATGTGGGTGATGAAATCCACACTCGAGATTTGTTTTTAGGAGGAAAGATCTTTAGGGCTTAACTCTCATTAACAAGTCGAAATCACAAAGAGAGAATTTTCTTAAGAGAAAATGAAATTGATATTCAATGAATTGAGTATTACAACTGATGTCTATTAAACTGAATGAATAAAAAACGTTACATCTATCCTATTTACTATTGCAAACTCAACGATGTCCGAGATACTCGACCCACTCGCTCTCCACAGTCTATGCGATCTCCGCGATGTCCATGCAACTCCTACTCTTGGACTTCTTCTTCCCTTATCTTTTGGACGAAGTGGTAACTCTGACTCTATCGAGCTCAAATGGTCAGCTCTATGGTTGATGGGTCTAACGTCATTTGTACCTTCGTGGGTCGGGTTTGTTGTACAAACCAATCTCCAAAAAGTATCACCAATTAAGCATGAAGGAAGGCGATGAATGGAGGACCACCTTCAAGAATAAGCAAGGGCTGTACAAATGGACAGTCATGCCATTCAGCTTGACTAATGCCCCAAGCACCTTTATGTGCCTTATGAACCAATTTTTCTTAAGGCGTACATTAGTAAGTTCCCTGTGGTTTATTTCGATGACATAATAGTACATAGTAAGTGTCTAAATGACCATATTTCACATCTTGAGCTGGTGCTAAGAAAATTTCAACAAGAAGTGATCTACGCCAATCTCAAGAAGTGCACATTTTGTACTGATAAACCTGATTTCCTAGTTTTGTTGTGATTTCCCAGGGTCTACACGTTGATGAAGCAAAGATCTGAGCCATTCAGTAATGGCCAACACCCGGAAACATCAGCCAAGTGAGGAGTTTTCACGGACTGGCCAGTTTCCACTGGCGGTTCAAATTTCAGTAGTATAGCCTCCCCCTTAGTGGCGGTTGTAAAGAACAATGTGGGGTTTAGCTGAGGAGAAGCCCAAGAGAAGGCATTCCAAGCCTTGAAGAACAGCCTTACCCACACCCTGGTGCTAGTCTTGCCTGACTGCAACAAAACTTTTGAAGTGGAGTGTGATCCTTCAGGCATTGGCATAGGTGCGGTCTTGACATAAGGAAGCCGGCAATTTCTTATTTTAGTGAGAAGCTAGGTTGGGCCTCATTAAACTACCTCACCTACGACAAGGAGCTCTATGCCTTAGTTCAGACATTAGAGACATGGCAGCACTATCTGCTGTCCAACGAGTTTGTGATCCACACTGATCACGAGAACCTCAAGCACCTCAGAGAACATACCAACCTCAAAAGGAGGCATGGTAGTGGCCGATGCACTATCAAGGTGATATTTCCTGATATCGACCATGCAAGCTATGATCTTAGGATTTGAACACATCAAAGATCTTTATAAAAATGATCAAGAATTTTCCAAAGTTACAAGGAGTATGCCAAAGAGAGTCACGGTAAGTTCTACCTTCATGATGAGTTCTTGTTCTGAGAAAAGTGGTTGTGTATACCTCAATGATCATTACGAGAGCTTATTACACGAGAAGTTAATGGTGGAGGTTTTATGGGCTACTTTGGCATCGATAAGACTCTTGCTATGGTCAAGGAGCACTTCCACTGGCCACACATCAAGAAGGCCGTAGAACCCCACTATGCAAGACGTGTAACATGCAAGAAAGCCAAGTCTAGAGTGCACCCTCATGGGTTGTATCTCTCACTACCCATACCAATACATCCATGGGTATACATTTTGATGGACATTGTTCTAGGCCTGCCCAAGATGAACCACAAGGATGCCATCTTTGTAGTGGTATATCACTTTTCAAAGATGGCCCATTTCATACCTTGTGCAAATGTCAATGATGCCACACAAACATAATTGTTCTTTAAGGAAATAGTGCGCATTCCTGGAGTACCAAGGAGTGTTGTACTGACCGAGACATAAATTTCCTAAGTCATTTCCGGAGGACTCTTTGGAGGAAGCTACTCACCAAGCTCTTGTTCTTCACCACGTGCCACCCTCAAACTGATTGCCAAACTGAGGTGGTCAACCGGACTTTGTCGACTCTTCTCAGAGCAACACTTGGGAAACAACTTCAAGACATGGGTGGAGTGTCTGCCATTCATAGAGTTCGACTACAACAGGACCCTGCACTCGGCCACCATGAAGACACGTTTTGAAGTTGTCTATGGTTTCAATCCTCAAATGCCTTTGGAGCAAACCCCACTCCCACCAGCTGAGAGGACCAACCTGAACGGAGAGTCCAAGGCAGAATTTGTCAAGAAACTACACCAAAAGCTCATGGGAAACTTAGAGAAGAGGAATGGGCAGTAGGAGACTCATGCCAACAAAGGGTGAAACGAACTGATCTTCCAACCAGGCGATTGGCTGTGGCTACACCTAAGGCCAAAGAGGTTCCACCACTTAAAAATTTCAAGTGAAGCCCCAGAGGAGATGGTCCATTCACGATCCTTGAGAGAATCAACAACAATGCCTACCGGTTTGAGCTCCCACATGAGTTTAATGTGTCTAACACTTTTAAAATGACTGATTTAGCTCCATTCTTTGCAGATGATCCAATTTTGAAGACAAAACCTATTGAACAGGGAGGGGATGATGATGGAACCAGATCAAATGACTGGCAAGAAAGACCAGACCAAGAAGATGGCCGACCAGAAAATCTGCCCCACACAGCCGGCTCAATTTGTGACATGGAAAGCCCGAGATGGTGACATGGGCGACATGGCCAGATCAAGCGGCGAGATGGTCAGAGCGATCAACACGCTTGAAAAGTTGGACCAACTGACCAGCCAGCTGCAAGACATGCATTTAGAAGAGGTGTTTAGCCCCAATGGTGCCACAAGGAGCAATGACCAGAAGTAGGACTCATGCACTCTGCCACAAATTCAACATGTTCGAGAAAGAGCTTCTAGATCAAGCGGGCCAAACCAACTCGCCGACGGACCAGAAATTTAGCCAGCCATCTAAAGGCCTATCACTTCACCAAGCTGCTCCAGAAGCATGGGCTCTTGTTGAAAAGGAGGTCAAGGACCAAGGCTTTGTATCCCTACTTCAAGTGCACACATGAAGGCTAGGTGTGTGACCTTCACAAAGTCATAGAAATTAAGTAGTTTTACTTCAGTTGTTTCCATTTGTTGTTTTTTTCCTTTTATACTCTTTTGTCTTCTTCTTTTTGTTTGAGTTGACCCTAGAAGGTCAAGGGTGCCGAGCATATTAATAAAGCTACTTCATCATTGTAGTTCGACATCTTTTCCACATATCAATAGAGACAAGTACTTTTTGTCGACAGGCCTTTGCGCACAAAGCTCCTCTATTCTTAATCTAGTTGAGACCCGCACTCGTAGAGATAGAGTTATGATTTATCACGAGGCCTGTCAAAACCTCGTGTTGTTCACACCACCCCACAACCCCAAACACACATTCCTAAGAAGCCTAAGCCCGAGTTTCTTGCCCAAGCTCCTTGTACCGGTCCGAGAGCATCAAAAATTCAATCACATAAAAGAAGGACTGCAATACGAGGATTTCCGAGGAGGACACCCATCCCAGTACTATCCTCCCCAAAGCACAATTAACTGCAGAGTTTCTATGGGATCCGGTGTATTGGTGCATGCATGATTGCATCCAATAGGACATGCCATGCAATGGTATATATGCTCTTCATCCACGTTTTGCAATGATTTTTTGTGAGCTCCACTCGATAAATAAAGCTCAAAACGATGTGTTGGACTCGTATAGATGCTTGAAAAGTTTTGGAATGGCGATGCGATGAGTTTGAGATGGCCAAAAATACAGTTTTGAGATAGTGATTGCTTCCGCCCAAGAAAAACGGCCAAAAGAGCGTTTAAACATCAAAATGTGGTGTGAAAAATAGCACAAAGGGTCTTCCTACCATTTGCACGTCAAAATTCTTTGAGAGAGTTTTACGAAATTGTATTTTTGGCCATGTAGTTCAATGCAGTGCAGAAGTTAGGGCATTTCAAAAATATGGCATCTTGCGATAGACACATAAAAATCAAGTGAATAAAATAAGAGGTGCAACACGAAGACTTCTGAGAATGTCATCCATCCTAGTACTACCCTCGCCCAAGGACTTTTAATTGTGGAGTTCTGATGGGATCTGGTGCATTATTTCTGATACAATCGCACCCGGTTGGACTTGTCATGCAATCGTATATATGCTCTTCATCCGTTTTTGCAATATTTTCTTCGTGAGCACCACTCGATAAACAAGGTTCCACATGATGTTTGGGACTCCTCTAGATGGTTGAAAAGTTTTGGATTAGCAATGCGTCATTTTTGAGATGGAGGATAATACGGTTTTGAGGTCGTGATTGATTCCACCTAAGAAAAGCGTCTGAAGCAGTGTCTAAACATCAAAAATTTTGGGTCGAAAACAGGCCCAGTGGGTCATTGAACCATAGGTACGTCATAGATCTATCAGAGAGCTTTATGAAATTGTATTTTTGGCCTTGTAGTTCATCGCGGTGAAAAATTTATAGCATTTTAAAAATATCGCGTTTGGCGATAGACACATAAAACTTCGAGTGAATAAACAAAGGGGTGCAACACTAGGGCTTCCCAGGATGTCACCCAATCCAGTCCTACCCTCTCTCGAGCACGTTGAACTGCAGAGTTCTGATTAGATCCGGTGCATTAGTGGTGGTATGTCGCATCCGGTAGTAAATGCCATGCAATGGTATAATACTAGATCATCATCCACTTTTGGCAATGATTCTTCATGAGCTCCACTCGACAAATAAGGCTCCACACGATGTGTCAGCTTCTACTAGATGGTTGAAAGGTTTTTGATTGGTGCTGCGATGAGTTTGAGAGGGCTGATAATACAGTTTTGAGGTCATGATTGCTTCCACTAGAGAAAATTGTCTGTATGAGTATCTAAACAATCAAATTTGGGGTCGAAGACAACCCCATTGGATCTTCGCACAATTTGCACGTCAGAGATCTTTGAGAGTTCTTTTCTGAAATAGTATTGTCGGCCGTGTAGTTTGTCACGGTGCAAAAGTTATGGCATTTTAAACATACGACGCTTTGCAATAGACACACAAACAATCCAGTGAATAAAGGAAGGGGTGTAACACGAAGACTTACCAAGAGGTCACCAATCCCAGTTCTACCCTCCCCCAAGCATAGTTAACTACAAAGTTTTGATGGGAACTGGTGCATTAGTGGTTGCATGATCACACCCAGTAGGACATCCCATGCAATGATATGTATGCTCTTCATCAACGTTTTGGAATGTTTCTTCGTGAGCTCCACTCGATGAAGAAAGCTCAACACGATGTGTGGGACTCATATAGATTCTTGAAAATTTTTAGAACAATGATGCGATGAGATTGAAATGGGCAAAATTTTGGCTTTAAGATCGTGATTGCTTCCGCCCAAGAGTAGCGGTCAAAAGAGCGTCTAAACGTCAAAATGTGGTGTCAAAAACGGCCCCAAAGGGTCTTCCAACCATTGGTACATCACAGAGCTTTGAGAGAGCTTTACGAATTTGTATTTTTTGCCATGTAGTTCAACGGAGTGCAAGAGTTAGGGCATTTTGAAAATATGGCATCTTGCAATAGACACATAAAACTCAATTGAATAAAAGAAGGGGTACGATCGGCCGTGTAATACGGCGTTTTGAGATAGACACATAAAAAACGAGTGTATATAAGAAGAAGTGCAACACGAGGACTTCCCAGGATGGCACCCATGCCGGTATTACCCCCGCCCAAGCATTTTTCACTGCACAATTCTGATGGGATCTGCTGCATTAGTGGTGGCATTATTGCACCCGGTAGTACATGTCATGCAATCGTATATATGTTGTTCGTTCACTTTTTCAATGATTCTTTGTGAGTTCTACTCGATAAAGAAGGTTCCACAAGATGTGTTGGCTCGTGTAGATGGTTAAAAAAACTTAGATCGGCAATAACATGAGTTAAAGATCGCCGATAATAAGGTTTTTGAAGTCTTAATTGCTTTGGTCCGAGAAAAATATCTGAAACAGCACCTAAGTATCAAAATTTAGGGTCGAAAACAACTCCAATGGGTTTTTGTACTATTAGCACATCTTAAAGCTTTTAGAGAGCTTCCCGAAATGATATTTTTGCCGTATAGTTAAATGCAGCGCAAAAGTTATGCCATTTCAAAAATACGGCGTTTTGCGAAAGAAAGATAAAAAAAATCAAAAGAATAAAAGAAGGGGTGCAACAGGAGGAATTCGCAGGAGGTCACCCATCCCCACACTCTCCTAGCCCAAGCACCTTTAATTGTGGATTTTTGCTGGGATACGGTGCATTAGTGATGCCATGATCGCCCCGATAGGACATGTCATGCAATCGTATCTATGCTCTTTATCCACTTTTTGCAATGATTCGTCATAAGCTCCATTCGATAAAGAAGGCTCCACATGATGGGTGAGCCTCATCTAGATGGTTGAAAAGTTTTGGATTGGTAATGCTATGAGTTTGAGACAGCCAATAATACGGTTTTGAAGTCGTGATGGCATCGGCCCGAGAAAAAAATCTGAAAGAGCGTCTAATCATCAAAATTTGAGGTGAAAACAGACCCAATGTGATACAAGCCTCGATTCAAGGCTGTATGCGTGTGGGCTGCGTGGAGAAGATTAGGTGAGAAACTCAACCTTAGGCTTCTGGATGGGGGTTTTCTGGTTGGTAAAAGATGGAAGGGTGAAGTGAACCACACAAGGGGTGATGAACCTCGTGATAAATCACAAACTTAAAGATAGGAGGGCTGGTCTCAACTAGGTTCTAAGCGTACAAGTGTCTTGAGAGAATAACTTGTAGAAAGAAAATTTGATCTTTATTAATTATCAAAAAGGTTGTCGAACTACAATGCTGGAAGGAGCCTTATTAATATGCTCGACAGCTTTATCTTCTAGGGTCGACTCAAGAAAAGAAATGGAAAACTTACAAAAGTGAACAAATGGAAAACTTACAAAAGTGCATAACCGAAAAGGACTTATTCCTAAAATGTCTTTGACTCAAAAAATGTAAATAATCTAAATCCTACCCTGCAAAACAGAAAGAGGCAAATATCTAATTTGAAAACTTACCTTTCTTACCTCTCGGCCAAGAAATGGAAGGTGGCCGTCCATGTGGCATGCACGCGCCTTGCTCCTAGTATTCGACTTGGAGTACGGTTAGGAATATTTGGGCCCTGACCTCTCTTGCCACTACCAAGTCTCTGAAGTCCCTTGCATTGTTGAGAAGCCTTTGGACTTTTCTTTACACTCTTGGCCCAATATCCTTCGTCGATCATCCTCTAGGAGTTTATCGACCCACAAGATGAATTTGTGGAAAAGTGTCATTGATCTCCTCTTTTTCATTGCTCATGGTTGCACCATTGGTGTAGAGACTTCCTCTAGATGCATGTCTTGAAGCTGGTAGCTTATCTGGTCCGAGTCTCCTTGTGTAGATGTTGAAATGGTGGTGCATTCGGATGGATCGGCTGTACCGGCTGGACTGTCTGAGGTACTGGCCGAAATGTTATCTGAGCCAGCCAAGTTGATCCCGGAGCCGGCGGCGTCATCAATTGGACCGGAGGTGTCATCCACGTCGCCACCAATTGGGCCGGAGGTTTGGGCCTCTCCGCCGGAAATGTTGGTCGGTCCGGCCTGGCTGGCTGGTCGAAGGCCCGGCTTTACCGCTTGGGCCGGCAGACGTGCCAAATGGCCCGGCTGTCTCGGGCAAGCTCCCTGGTCGGCTAGTCTGGTCTCCTGGCCAACCATACGACCTGATGTCCCCATCACAATGGGTCTTCATACAATTGACACATAAGGGATCTCTGAGAGAGCTTTCTGAAATTGAATGTTGGATCGCAATGCAAAAGTTATGGCATTTTGAAAATACGATGTTTTCCGATACGCACATAAAAATTGACTGAATAAAAGAAATTGTTCAACAAGAGAACTTCCCAGGAGGTCACCCATCTCAGTACTACCGTCGCCTAAGCACGTTTAACTAGGCCGTTGTTATGGCATCCAGTGCATTAGTCATGGCAAGACCGTACCTAGTAGTACACGTCATGCAATCTTATATATGCTCTTTATCCACTATTTGCAATGATTCTTTGTGAGCACCACTCGATAAAGATGGCTCCACACTATGTGTGGGTTTCATCTAGGTGGTTGAAAAGTTTTGGATCGGTGATGCGATGAGTTTGAGATGGCCGATAATACGGTTTTGAAGTTTTGATTGCTTTGGCCCAAGAAAAATATCCTAAAGACCATGTAAAAATCAAAACTTGGGGTCAAAATCAACTGCAATGGGTCTTCCTACCATTCACATGTCAAATATCTATGAGAGAGCTTTCCGAAATGGTATTGTCGACTGTGTAGTTCATCGCGGTGCAAAAATTAGGGCATTTAAAAAATACAGCGTTTTGTGATACAAACATAAAAAATTGAGTGAATAGAAGAAGGGTTGCAATACAAAGACTTCTCACGAGGTCACCCATCCCTGAACTACCCTTGTCCATGCACATTTAACTGTGGAATTTGGATGGGATCTGGTGCATTAGTGATGGTATAATTACACCCAGTAGTACATATTATGCAATTGTATATATGCTCTTCATCCGCTTTTTCATAGATTCTTCATGACCTCCACTCGATAAAGAAGGCTCCACACGATATGGGGGCCATGTCTAGATGGTTGAAAAGTTTTGGATCAACGATTCAATGATTCGGAGAATAATACGGTTTAGAGGTCCTGATTACTTCCGCCCAAGACAAAACGTCCGAAATAACATCTAAAGATCACAATTAGGGGTTGAAAACAGCAGCAATAGGTCTTTATAGCATTGCACATCAGAGATCTCTTATCAACATTTCTGAAATGGCATTGGCGGTTGTATAGTTCATCGTAATGCAAAAGTTATGGCATTTCAAAATTTTGGCACTTTGCGATAGACACATAAAAAAATTGAGTGAATCAAAGAAGGGGTGTAACATGAGGACCTCTCAGAAGGTCACCATCCCAGTACTACCATCGCCCATGCACGTTTTACTGCAGAATTCTGATGAGATCTGATGCATTAGTACTTGAATGATCGCATCCGGTACTACATCAATCGTATATATATATTGTGTTCATCCACATTTTCCAATGATTCTTTGGGAGCTCCACTCGATAAAGAAGGTTCCAAACTATGTGTTAGCCTCATCTAGATGGTTAAAACAATTCGGATCACCAAGGCGATGAGTTTGAGACAGCAGATTATATGGTTTTGAAGTCGTGATGGCTTTCGGCCTGGGAAAACTGTCCGAAAGCGTCTAAAACTCCAAATTTGGGTAAAACAGCCCAATAGGTATCCATACCATTGACACGTAAGAGATCTCAAAGAGAGCTTTCCGAAAATCAAACTGTGGGATGTGTAGTTATTCGCGGTGCAAAAGTTGTGGTATTTCGATAATACGACATTTTGCGAAAAACACATAAAAATCGAGTGAATAAAAGAAATGCTGCAACACGAGAACTTCCCAGGAGGTCACCTATCCTAGTACTACCTTCCTCCACTCACGTTTAAGTGCAAGGTTCTAATGGGATCCGGTCTATTAGTGTTGGCACGACGAACACAAAAGTACATATCATTCAATCGTGTATATGCTGTTCATCCACTTTTCGCAATGATTCTTTGTGACTCCACTCAATAAAGAAGGCTCCACACGATGTGTGGGCCTCATGTAGATGGTTAAAAAGTTTTAAATCGGCGATTCCATGAGTTTGAGATGGCCGATAATACGGTTTTGAGGTTGTGATTGCTTAGGATCGAGAAAAACGTCTGAAAAATTGTCTAAACATCAAAATTTAGGGTCGAAAACAGCCCCAATGGGTCTTTTGTACCATTGACCTGTTAGATATCTCTGGGAGAGCTTTCTGAAATAGTATTATCGGCTGCGTAGGTCATGGCGGTACAAAAGTTATGGCATTTCAAAAAATCAGCGTTTTGAGACACACACATAAAAAATCGAGTGTATAAAAGAAGAGGTGTAACACGAAGACTTCTCAAGAGGTCACCCATCCCAGTTCTACCTTTTCCCAAACACATTTAGTTGTGGAGTTCTAATCGGATACGGTACATTAGTGTTGGCATGATCGCATCCGATAACACATGTCATGCAATCGTATATATGTTGTTCATCCACTTTTGCAGTGATTCTTTGTGAGCTCCATTCGATAAAGAAAGCTCCACATGATGTCTGGGCCTCACCTAGATGGTTAAATTTTTTTGGATCAGACGATAATACGGTTTTGACGTTGTGATTGCTTCTACCCAAGAACAATGTCCGAAAGAGTAGCTAAACATCAAAATTTGGGGTTTCAAACAGCCACAATGGGTCTTCGTACCATATGTCACATATCTCTGATAGAGCTTTCCGAAATGGTAATGTCGGCCGTGTAGTTCATCACAGTGCAAAATTTATGTCATTTTGATAATATGGTGTTTTGCGATAGACACAAAAGAAATCGAGTTAATAAAAAAAGGGGTGCAACATTAGTAAGTCCCAGGAGGTCAGCCATCCCAATACTACCCTTGCCCAAGCACGTTTACTTGCGCATTTCTGATAAGATCTAGTGCACTAGTGCTAGCATGATCACACCCGGTACTAAATGTCATGCAATCGTATATATGTTGTTCATCCACTTTTTGCGATGGTTCTTTATGAGCTAAACTCTATATAGAAGGATCCACACAATGTGTGGGACTCATGCATAGTTAAAAAGTTTTGGATCAGCGATGCGATGAGTTTGCGATGGCCGATAATATGTTTTTGAAGCCGTGATTTCTTCGGCCCGAGAAAAACATTCGAAAGAAACATCAAAATTTGGGGTTGAAAACAGCCCCAATGGGACAATGTACAATTGACATGTTATATATCTCCGAGAGAGCATTCCAAAATGGTGCTATCAGGTGTGTAATTCATTGCGGTGCAAAACTTTGTGATACGGCTTTTTGTGATAGACACATAAAAAACCGAGTGAATCAAAAAAGGATTTTAATACGAGGACCTCTTAGGAGGTCATCCATCCAATTACTACGGTCGCCGATGCACGTGTAATTGTAGAGTTATTATGGGATTCGGTGAATTAATGCTGATATGATCACACCCGGTAGTACATGTCATGCAATCGTATATATGCTCTTCATCCACTTTTTTCAATGATTCTTCGTGAGGTCCACTCGATAAAGAAGACTCCACACGATTTGTGGGGCTCATCTAGATGTTGGAAATGTTTTGATCTGCCATGCGATGAGTTTGAGATGGCCGATAATCTGAGGTCGTGATTGCTTCTACCCAAGAAAAATGTCCGAAATAGTGTCTAAACATAAAACTTTGTGGTCAAAAATAGCCTCACTAGGTCTTTGTACCATTGGCACATCACAAATCTTTCAGAGAGCTTCCCGAAATAGTATTGTCGGCCATGTAGTTCATCGTGGTGCAAAAGTTATGGCATTTCGAAAATATGGCATTTTGCAATGGAAGGAATGCAACAGTAGGACTTCACAGAAGGTCACCCATCCCAGTACTACGCTAGTCCAAGAATGTTTAACTGTGGATTATACTGGGATCCGGTGCATTAGTGCTTGCATGATCGCATCCGGTAGGATATATCATGCCATCATTTATACGCTCTTCATCCAATTTTTCCCAATGATTCTTTTTGAGCTCTGCTCGATAAATAAGGCTCCATATGATGTGTGAGCCTCGTCTAGATTGTATGAATAGTTTTGGATCGGCAATGCAATGAGTTTTAGATGGTGATAATACGGTTTTGAAGTGATTGCTTCAGCCCGAGAAAAACGTCCGAAAGAGCATCTAAACATAAAAAATTGAGGTGAAAAAAACCCCATTGGATCTTCATACGATTGAAATGTCATAGATATATGAGAGAGCTTTCCAAAATTGTATTGTCGACCGTAAAATTCATCAAGGTACAAAAGTTATGGCATTTCAAAAATATGGCGCTTTGGGATAGACACATAAAAACTCGAGTCGATAAAAGAAGGGGTGTAAATGCGAGGACTTCTCAGGAGGTCACCCATCTGACTAATACTATCGCCCATGCTCGTTCCACTACAGAGTTCTTATGGGATTCTATGCATTAGTGCTGGTATGATCACACCCAGTAGTATATGTCATGCAATGATCACTTATACATTATTCATCCACTTTTTGCATTGATTCTTTGTGCTCCACTCGATAAAGAAGGTTCCACACAATGTATGGGCCTCATCTAAATGGTTGAAAAGTTTTGGATAGGTGATGCGTTGAGTTTGGGACGGCCGATAATACTATTTTGAGGTTGTGATTGCTTCTGCCCGAAATAATATCCGAAAGAATGGCTAAACATCAAAATTCGGAGTCCAAACAGCCCCAATGGGTTTTCGTACCATTGGCACATCACATATCTTTGAGAGAGCTTCCCGAAATGGTGTTTTTAGCCATGTAGTTCATCGCGATGCAAAAGTTATGTCATTTTAATAATACGACATTTTGCGATAGGCACATAACAAAATTGAGTGAATAAAAGAAGGGATGCAACAACAAGAACTTCCCAAGAGGTCACCCATCCCAATACTACCCTCGCCCAAGCATGTTTAACTGCATAGTTGTGAAGGGATCGGGTGCATTAGTGTTGGCATGATTGCACCAGGTAGTACATGATGTAGGAACAAGAGGGCTTGTTCGGGCAAGGGGAACTGCTGGAGACGATCTAGCTGGCTGTAAAGCACTTTCTAAAGACTCAGGAGTGATGGTTTGATGAACAGATTGATGGTGATCCTTCAGCTGGCCGTAGAGCACTTTCTGGAAGAACTAAGTGAGGATTGAGTAGAGAGGTAAATCGAGAGCGCCACACAGATTATGGAAGGTTTGTGATAAGTCTAGAGCACTCAAGCTTCAAGGATTCTCCCACAAGAAGGCTGGAGGCATCAGATCCTTTCAAAGGAAGAAAACCTAGCTTTTTATTTCATAAAACTTAAGTGATTATATGCTGAAAAGGGACTTTATATACTAGTCCAACAGCAGGTGCCTTCTAGGGCTGAAAATACATTATAATGGAAGGACTAAAACGAAAATGACAATAAGACATTAGGACCTAATTACAAATAAAAGAATCTTAAACTTAACTGTAACATTACTGTAAAAACAAGCTAATTGAAACATAGGAATTTTAAATACACACTTTGCTCTCTTGTAGTTCCTTATAATGTCTTCTTAAGTTTTTTTAGCAATGATGAACAAGGTTGTATCTCTGGAGCCTTCTAAAACTGGAAGGAGTGAAATTGTTGTAGTTTTTAATTGTTCATAGTCTCCTTCTTGTAATTCTCTAGTAAGTTCAGCTTCATGAAATCCTCCATCTTCTATGATTGTTATGAGACTCTCCATAGACTTCTTGAACATCTTACTAAGGTTTCTTGTGCTTGATCTTGTTCTTGTAGCTTGTCTCATAATAGGTATATTAATGGGCACTTTCTCAGCTTCTAGCGAGCTGGTATTGATGTCCTCATCATCTCCTCCCTCTTGAAAAGGTTCTGTCCTCAGAACAGGTACTATACATGAAAAGGAGCAAGATCAGTAATAGTAAAAGTAGGAGATATGGTCATCTCACTTGGCAGCTCAAGCTTGTAGGCATTGTTGTTGATCTTCTCTAAAACACGAAAAGGACTATCTCCTCTTGGGGAAAGCTTGGATTTCCTTTGGTTGGAGAATCTTTCATGTCTTATGCGCAACCGGACCCAATCTTCAGGTTCAAATCATATGTCTTTTTGGTGTTTATCTGCATTTCTTTTGTACTGCTCGGTTCTCTTTTCCAAGTTCTCCTTGACCTTTTGATGAATCTTCTTAACATAATTTGCCCTGGTTTCTGCTTCACTAGAGATAACATCTTGAGGTAAATGTATAAGATGCAGTGAAAGTTAAATCAAGACAACCAGTTTCTTAGATTCTTACCGACCGTGGCTCTCCACAATGTTGAAAGAGTTCGGTTTACTACCTCTGTTTGAGGATCGGTTTGTGGGTGGTAAATAGTTGAGAAGAGCAGCTTTGTTCCCAAAGTTTTCCATAAGGTCTTCCAGAAATAGCTAAAAAATTTGTGTCACAATCTGAAACGATTGTTCTGGGAACTCCATGTAGGCGCACTACTTCTTTAAAAAAAATCAGCTATTTGCGTAGCATCATTAGTCTTGTTACACTGTATAAAATGAGCCATCTTTGAGAACCTGTCTATAACAAAAAAGATAGAATCCTTGTGGTTGATCTTTGGCAGACCAAAGACAAAATCCATAAAGATATCTACCCACTGTAGGTTAGGAATGGGCAAAAGCATATAAAAACCATAGGGGTTTGACCTGTATTTTGTTTTCAATCAAGTGATGCACTTAGCACAGAATCTTTCAACATATCATTTTAGATGTGGCCAGTAGAAATATTCCATAAGTACAGTGAATGTCTTATCTCGGCCAAAATGTCTCATGAGTCCTCCTGCATGAGCTCCTCCAACCAATAGTTATCTCATTGATCCATGAGGAATACAAACACAGTTTTCCTTAAATGAAAATCCATCTTGTTGATAAAACATACCAAATGCAGCCTTGTTGGTCTCCTTAAACATTTCTTGAAAATCTGGATCACTCTCATACATTGCCTTGATGTTTTCAAATCCCATAATCTTAGCTTCCATTGTGCTGATGAGAGTATGTATCAATGATAAAGCATCAGCCACAACGTTATCTTTACCTTTCTTTTATTTGATCACATAGGGAAAAGTCTCCACAAACTCAAGCCACTTTGCATGCCTCTTCTTATGCTTAGTTTGTCCTCTTAAGTGCTTGATTGTCTCATCATCTGTATGAATAACAAACTCCTTTAGCAGTACGTAATGTTGTCAAGTTTCAAGAGACCTTACCAAAGCATCGGGCTCTTTATCATATGTGGGATACTTAAGTGAAAATCCACTAGGTTTCTCACTGAAGTAAGCCACTGGGTTTCCTCCTTGCATTAGGGCAGCTCCTATACCTGTTCCAGAAGCATCACATTCAATTTCAAAGGTTTTAACCAATTTAGAAAGTACCAAAACAAGCGCATATGTGAGGCTATCTTTCACCTTGTTGAATGCCTTCTCTTGTGCTGGTCCCCATTTGAATTCCACATTCTTCTTAATTACTGAGGTGAGGTGTGCAACAACAGTATTAAAGTCCTTGACAAATCTTCTATAGAAACTAGCCAATCCATGGAAATTCCTCACATGTCCGATTGTTGTTGGGGTTGGCCAATCTTGAATTGCTTTGATCTTTTCTTAATCGACCTTTATACCTAAAATAAATCCTAGGAATACAACTTGATCATTGCAGAAAGTATATTTCTTAAGGTTAGCATAAAGCTTTTCAGCCTTAAGCGTTTCAATTAAATACCTGCTCAAGATGTCGTAAGTGATCTTCAAGATTCGGGCTATAGATTAGAATGTCATCAAAATAAACCACTACAAATTTACCGATAAATGCTCTTAGGACGTGGTTCATTAGTCTCATGAATTTACTTGGAGCGCTTGTGAGTACAAATGGCATGACTTGCCATTCAAACAATCCTTGTTTGGTTTAAACGCTATCTTCCATTCATCACCTTCTTTCATTCTCACCTGATGATATCCACTTCTTAGATCAAATTTTGAGAAGATAGTTTCTCCACTGAGTTCGTGTAACATGTCATAAAGTCTCCGAATTGGATGTCGGTATTTTACAGTGATATTGTTGATTGCTCTAAAATCAACACACATTCTCCAAGTTTCATCTTTCTTAGGCTCTAGAAGAACATGAACAACACATGGACTTAGACTTTCTCGGATAAAGCCCTTAGACATTAAGTCTTGTCTTTGTCTTTCCAGCTCCTTTGCTTCTTCTGGATTCACTCTATAGGCAGCTCGGTTTGGCAAAGGTGCTCCAGGAACAAGATCAATCTGATGCTCGATTCCTCTTATAGGTGGAAATACTGGTGGTATCTCGTATGGAAAAACATCAGTGAATTTGTCAAGAAGTTCTAGAACAGAAGCAGGGAGTTCCTCCTTTTCTTGTCCTGAAAACAACACTTCTTTCAAGATCATTACACTACAAGAAAACAGCGTATTTCCGACGGCTGTATCCGTCGGAAATATGTCGGTAAAACGGTTTCTCGACTACTTTCCGATGAAAATAGTCCGTCGGGACTATTTCGTCGGAAATGCTCTTCCGTCGGGAAGGTATCGATAATTTCCGACGGATTAGCGATTAACTGTGCCATCGGAAAATTCCGACGGATGGTCGATGACATCCTTCCGTCGGAATTAACCGACGGATCTGCGATGGTCCGGATACATCGGAAAATGCCGACGAATTTTCGAGGGCATTTTCCGATGACTTGTGCCGTTGGAAATATTGTCCGATGATATTTCCCGACGGTTTATAACCGTCGGGATGTACCAACACATTTCTGACGGAATGTTCCGTCGGGAATTTCCGACGACAGTAGCCGTCGGAAACACGAAATAATTGAAAAAATAAAAAAATTATTTTTTTAATATTTATATTTTTTTAATATTTAATTATTTAATTAAATATTTTAAAAATATAAATATTAAAAAAATAATTTTTTTTTTATTTTTATTTTAATATTTAAATTAATATTACTAAAAATAATCATACAATTAATAAAAATAATATTATAAATATTAATATTATTAAACATTTATTTTAAATTACAAATTACAAAGGAGGAGCAGGAGGAGAAGGAGGAGAAAAAAAGTCATCAGGCAATTTATTTTTTATCATTTCTACAAAGTTTTTGAGATTATTCATCTCTATTTTCATGGACGCCATTTCTTCTTTTAACTGTTCATTTTCTTCGTTTCTAACTGCAGATGTTGCGCCACCAGTATCTGCAACTCTCCCGAGTCCTGGATGACGACCCTTTGAAAATGGTACTTCCTGTAAAAATAAGAAATATTATTAAAAAATTTAATAAAAATTATTATAATATTAATTATATATTTTTAAAAAAAAAACTTACATCAAGAACGAGATGGTTAATCTCAGAACGCGGCAATTCAGCGACCGAAGATGAAGAACCAACTTGAGATTGCTGGGTTAGAATATCACTTTTTTTTCTTTTTTACTTTTTCGATGATCTCACTAACGAGACCATCTTGGATACGACCAGTCTTTTTGTTTGTGTGGACGGCCTCGAGAAGTTGCAAGTGATCTGGAGGCGCTCCAATTTCTTGTGCCTAAAAATAAAAAATTCTAAATTAATAATTTAAAAACTTTTAAATAATAATAAATAATTAATATAATAATTAATTTACCAATTGATCGGCTCGTCTGAGAAAACTAGTCGATCCGGCATTGTGAATATAAATGCCTTTGCCTCCTCGGTCGCTCTTCCGGTTTCCCCAATTAGTTTTCGAGATAACCTCAGCGGTGGAAGATTCCCAATAACGAATAAAGTCGTTCCAAACCGACTCATTCAACCCTCTTGGTTTATCTTTTCCCTTTTTCCATTTTTGTTTCCATTCGTTCATGTGGCGGGAAAATTGTATTGCAGCCTCTTTTTCGAAAGCGTCTTCCACCAATTTTGTGTTCATGGGATCCCATGTAAATTCTTGCTGCGAAATTTTAATATATATTACTAAAAATTATTATTAAAAAATATTTAAAATAATTATATATTTAAAATTTAAATAACGTACCGCAAACGTCCTGAACCAAATCTGACGTTCTTCGTATGGAATATCTCGAAATTTGGTATATGATTTATTCAAAAGAGAATGAAGCATCTTTAATATAGATTTGCTTATTCCATTGTTTGAAATACCAAACCTACGAAGTTTTATTACAATAGTATTAAAATAATTATTTTAAATATAATTATAGAAAATTTAATTTACCATGTCGAGTTTCCTTGACGTCTCGGATCGAGAAATGTGAGAAGTTCACGACCAGGCTGCTGAACCAATTCTTCAATTGTCATTGGTCGGAAAGAATCATTTGCAGATTCTGGAACTTGAGTTGGTATAAAACTCGGAGTCGATGACTCACCACGTCTTTGGTAATCTTGATACGACCTATAATTTTTTAATATTTATAATATTTTTATAAATAAGTAATTTTAATAATATTTAAATAAAAGTTGATTTAAAAAACAGTGTAATAAGCTATATATAATATATATATATTTGCAAATGAAATATACGTTTGATAGTTTCGCATAAATAATAAATTAGTTGAGATGTTATTGTATTTCTATTTAATATATTATGGGTTATCTCTTTCTTCACGACGTATAAACTACTGTCCACATCTCCATCATCCTCGACATGAACCAAAAGAACTAGGATGGATGTTGTACTATATTTGAAACTCATTTCCACTACTTAACTATCAACGTACATCTCAACGTCACTTATATCCCTACAGTGTTGAAAGACAATAACTTCTAACACTATCAAAATGTGGATCTACAGTACCATATCAAAATCTATTCTTAACTATACTCCTAAAACTCAATGCAATGCTCGTGATCTTTGGGTCACATATCAAAAATATATTCCAACGACAACGAAGAAACCCATGCAATTGAACTAGAGAATTAATTCCTAACAATATCTCCAAACCTTAATTAACTGTGTAGGAATACTTAAATTCTGAAATCGTCTGAATTACATACTTTAATTAACTGTGTAGGGAAATCAAAACCTACACAGTTACCAAAAACTTACATGGACGCGAATAGGCGGCGACGAGGAGAAAAACGGCGGCGAGGAGCAACGGCGAGGAGGAGGAATCGGCGATTTGTTAACGGCGACGAGGAGGAAATTTGAGGGTAATGCGAAACGGCAAGAGAGAGAGGAGAAGAAGAAGTCGTAGGTTATAATCGATATTTCCGACGGACGATTCCATCGGAAATCCGTCGGCAACTCAATTAATTTTCGTGAAACCCCGCGTTTTTAATTTTGTTTACCGCTTAAATTCGTCGGAACTCCGTCGGATTTTTTATAACGCCGTGCATGATTGACACGTGGTCTGCCCACGTTGCAAACGATTTCCGATGGCCGTCGGAAATGCGTCGGGCAGTATAGTAAATATTCAAAAAAATGATTTTAATTATAAAATTCTCGACGGCTTCCCGACGGAAATACTAAAGCCGTCGGGAAGCCGTCGGTAATGTTAATCAATATTTCAAAAAACTATTTAATTTAAAAAGTTACAAAATATATATATAAATTTATTTTTAAAAAAGCACTTTAATTATAATATTGTGAAATGTTTGTGCACATAGATTTAAAAATAAAATCATAAATATTTATTTACAATATTTAAAATTAAAATCATAAATATCAAAACAAAATCACAAATTTAATCTATATCTGATGAATATTCTGAATTAGCTGAATTTTGGTCGTCAAACTCGCCAATCTCTTCTTCTGAATCTTGAAACACGTTGTAATCTTCGTTCGTGGTATCATCAACAACAAGGTTAACTTCAAGAGAAGTGTCTATGGAACCTAAGTTACCAATTGTGCTTTGTTGCATAGGCTCTTGTTCGGTAATACCACATACCATTCCTCTAGGATGTATTGAGGTCACTGTAATCCAAGGATCTTGCTTGTTTCTCACACGAGGATATCGAATGTAACAAACCTGGTCCGCTTGTGATGCAAGTATAAAAGGATCATATTTTCGATGTCGCTTTCGAGAGTGGACAGATGTAACACCGAATTCGTCTTCACGTTGACCCATGACAGGGTCATACCAGTCACAATAGAACACAATACACCTCAAATCAATCATTCCTGGATAGTGAACTTCTAATATTTCACGAAGAATACCATTGTATACAATTTCTCCCGATTGAGATGATACACCATAATTACAAGTTGTTTGTGAGTTTCCTTAGCGATGACTCTTAAAAGCATAACCACGAGTGCAGTACATTGGATAAGATTT
>CM032155.1:15143607-15164033 GCA_018901935.1 Pugionium cornutum
CGGATCGAGCTGCCAGGTGAGTTTAATGTGTCCAATACGTTCAATGTTACTGACTTAGCCCCTTTCCATGCAGATGAACCAGTTTTGAGGACAAAACCTACTGAAGAGGGAGGGAATGATGAGGACATCAGGTCGTACATCCAGCCAGGAGACCAGACTGGCCGACCAGGAAGCTTGCCCGAGACAGCAGGACCATCTGGCACGTCTGCCAGACCAGGCAGTACCGCCGGACCCTCGACCTATAGGACCAGACCGGTCAGCATCGCCGGCGGAGAGGCCCAAGCTTCCGGCACACTTGGTGGGGACGTGGATGACACCGCCGGTCCCTCTGGTGATGCCGCCAACTCCAGGATCAACTTGGCCGGTCCTGAAGGCATTCAGGCCATCCAGCGGGCCCAGTTTCAATCCAGCCGGTACAGCCGATCCAGCCGAGTACACGCGCATTTCCACTTCTACAAGAGGACTCGGACCAAACGAGCTACCAGCTCCAGGGAATGCACCTAGAGGAAGTATCTACACCAGTGGTACCTCAAGGAGCAATGACAAGAAGCAGATCAAGGGCACTCTTCCACAAATTCAGCTTATGGGTCGACAAGCTCCTAGATTAAGATCGACTAAGGACAATGGGCCAAAAAATGCAAGGAAGAGTCCAATGGCTTCTCAACAGCACAAGGGACATCAGAGACTTGGGCTTTAGTGGCAAGAGAGGTCAGGGCCCAAAGATTTTTAACCCTACTCCAACTCGAAGACTAGGAGCAAGGCGCGTGCATGCCACAAGGGCGGCCACCTTCCATTTCTTGGCCATGAGGTAAGTTAAGGTAAGTTTTCAATAAGAATATTTGCCTCTTTCTGTTTTGCAGGGTAGGATCTAGAATATTTACATTTTTGAGTCAAAGAAATTTTAGGAATAGGTCCTTTTAATTATACACTTTTGTATCTTTTCCTTTTGTACTTTTGTAAACTTTCCTTTTCTTATTTGGGTCGACCCTAGAAGGTCAAGCTGTCGAGCATATTAATAAGGCTCCTTCCAGCATTGTAGTTTGACAACCTTTTGATATTAATAAAGATAGAACTTTTTCCCCAAAGTTTTCTCTCAAGAATCTTATGCTTAGAACCTAGTTGAGACCAGCCCTCCTAGCTCTAAGTTTGTGATTTATCACGAGGTTCATCACCCCTCGTGTGGTTCACTTCACCCTTCCATCTAATACCAACCCCTATCCAGAAGCCTAAGGTGAGTTTCTCACCTAATCTTCTCCAAACAAACAGCATACATCCTTGAATCAAGGCTCATTTTGGTATCAGAGCTTAAAGCTCCTAAACCAGGTTGTTTCTATCCTTTGCTTGTTTTGTTTCTTGTTCTTGCATTAGTTTAAGTTTCAATCAAGAAAATCAAAAAAATAACATCTAACTTCATACCAAGTGCATCTAGTTCCTACGTGCATCACTAGGTTCTAGAATCTTTCTTGCATTACTATTTTCGACTTTCCTTTTTGTTAGAATCATATTTCTATTATTTTTAAGTTAAATTAAAAGAAAGAAAAAAAGAAAATAGGAAAAAATACCAAGAGAATTCGAATTGGACAGCTAGTAATAGTTGTCAAGAAAATTTCCTTTTTATTCAAATCTCCATATTTCCGAATTTTCCATTTCTCAGATTTTTTTTCCTTTTGCATTTTTTTCGAATCCCCTTATAAAAGAAAACCCTTCTAATAATTTAGGAGCAGCATAACTTGTCTTTTTCTTTGTAGCATAATGGAGAAGAAAATAGAGAATCAACCATGATGGCCATATTCACCACCTCCAAACACAACTCGCATCCATAGGCGAGAGGTTGGGCGTGGAGACCAATGAGATTCAGGCCATAAGGCACGTGAGAGCTGAGCAAGACCGTCCTGAGGGTCCTGAGCACCTTAGGACACCGACAGGAGGAACCCAGCCAGATGGAGATGAGGACACAACCTCATAACTATCACCATAGGCCGAGAGGACCTCCACGGCAACCAGAGGCAGAAGATGATGGCTTTGAGCCATATGGTCTTCACCAGAGACCAAGAATGCCTCCTAGACATCATGAGGATGGAGATGAACACACCTACAACGGGGTAATTCATCCTGATGTTAAACTAACTCCTCCAAGTTTTGCAGGAAAAGTAGACCCCGAGGCTTACCTAGATTGGGAGAGGAGAATGGATCATATCTTTGATCACTACAACCAACCAGGACCTAGGAGAGTCTCAATGGCAGTAGCACAACTCACGGACAATGCCCTCATCTGGTGGGATCGTGAGGTATCTGACAGAAGGAGAAAGAGAATGAGGCCCGTAGACTCATGGGTCGACATGAAAGACCTCATGCGACAAAGGTTTGTTCCACCTTACTTTCATAGAGATTTGCAACGTCGTTTCGTACTCTTAAGCAGGGTACCAGATCAGTAGAGGAGTACTATGAAGAGTTCGAGAAGCTAAGGAACAGATTGGAGCTCAATGATGATGAAGAAGCATTGATGGCACAATTCTTGGATGGACTCCAAGAAAGGATCAGCCGCAAGGTGGAAAGGCAAATCTACAATGACTTCAAAGACTTGTTCCACCTATCTGTCCAAGCTGAGCAGCACATCAAACGTAAGAGCCAAGACATCCGCAGCAAGCCTAAGACACCTTGGACACCAAGCAACATGCCTAAGACTGTGGACAAAGGCAAAAGCGTAGAGATCGAGTCAAGGTTCAAGAGCAAGCCTCCTGAACCCACCCGTGACCAGAGAGCCTGGTAAGTCTTCTAACCCTCAAAGATCACGTGACATAACTTGTTTCAAGTGCAGGGGACGTGGACACATCTCAAGGAAGTGCCCAAACAACCGAGTCATGCTGATTACGGAGGCATGAGAATATGAGTCCCAAGATGAAGAAGACTATGAGCCAGAAGGAGAATATGGTGACATTGAGTACCCTGATGTGGGGGAAGTGCTGGTCACTAGGCATCCTCAGTGCAATGGTGGATCCTTCAGAGACCATCAAAGGAGAACATCTTCCACAGCCGTTGCACCATCAAGGGCAAGGTATGTAACCTCATCATAGATGGTGGTTCTTGCACTAACATTGCTAGTGCATATATGGTTGATAAGCTAGGTCTAGAGAAGACAAGGCATCCTCGACCATATAGACTGAGATGGCTGGATGACAAAGTGGAGCTCAAGATCCAGCAAGTCACTGTGCCATTCAGTGTGGGCAAGTACCAAGACCAAATGGTAATGCGTGGTGCCCATGCAAGCTGGCCATCTTCTGCTAGGAAGACCATGGCAGTTTGACAAAGAGACCAGGCATGATGGCAGAACCAATCTCTACACTTTTGTGCATGACAAAGAAAGGTCAGCTTGGCCCCTCTTACACCTGCCCAGGTACATGAGCTACAACCCCAAATGAGTAAGGAAAAGAAACTTATCAAGTCTAATTTTCTTATTCAACCAAGCCATGTCCGGAGAGCTTTAGCCTCGAAGGATTTAATGTTACTAATGGTCTTCAAAGAAATTTTGAGTATAGAACAGGAACAGGTAGAGCTACCTCCTGAAGTAGCAACTCTCCTCAACAAGTTCCAGGATGTGTTCCCAGAGGAGATACCAGCAGGCTTGCCTCCCTTACGTGGCATAGAGCACCAGATCGACCTAGTGCCCGGAGCAGCCCTGCCCAACTGGCCAGCCTACCGGATGAGTCCAGAGGAGTCCAAGGAGCTTGAGAAGCAAGTCAAGGAGCTCCTGGAGAAAGGCTATGTTCGAGAGAGCCTCAGTCCATGTGCCGTATCAGTGCTACTAGTGCCCAAGAAGGATGGGACTTGGCGTATGTGTGTGGACTGCCGAGCAATCAACAGCATCACAGTCAAATACCAGCATCCTATACCACGGCTGGACGACATGCTAGATGAACTGAGTGGAGACACGGTCTTCTCCAAGATAGACCTCAAGAGTGGATACCACCAGGTCAGAATGAAAGAGGGTGATGAGTGGAAGGCTGCTTTCAAGACAAGGCAAGGGCTAGTGGACAGTCATGCTATTTGGCTTGACTAATGCCCCAAGCACCTTCATGCGCCTTATGAACCAAGTTCTTAGGCGTACATCAGTAAGTTTGTAGTGGTTTACTTTGGTGATATACTAGTTTATAGTAAGTGCCTACGGGAACACCTCACACATCTTGAGATGGTACTTAAAACCCTTCAACAAGAAGAGCTTTATGCCAATCTCAAGAAGTGCACCTTTTGTACTGATAAACTTGTCTTTTTAGGTTTTGTTGTAAGTTCACAGGACCTACAGGTTGATGAAGAGAAGATTCGAGCCATACAAGAATGGCCAACACCAGGCAACATCAGCCAAGTAAAAAGCTTCCACGGACTGGCCAGCTTCTATAGGAGATTTGTGCCCAACTTCAGCAGTATTGCCTCACCATTGACGGCAGTAGTGAAGAAGAACGTGGGATTCAGCTGGGTAGAAGGAAGTCAGGTCGTTCCAGGGAGACCAGACAGCCGACCAGGCTTGCGACAGCAGGACCATCTCTTGCCTGCGGACAGACAGTAGGGGACCTTGACCTATAGGACCAGAGGTCAACATCCGCGGAGAGGCCCAAGCTTCCGGCACACGTGGGGCTGAATGACACACCGGTCCCCCTGATGACAGCGCCGACTCTGGGATCAACTTGGCCGGTCCTGAAGTCATTCCGGCCAGTACCGCGCACAATCCAGCCGGTACAGGCCATCCAGCCGAGTACACGCACACTTCCACTTCTACACAAGAGGACTCGGACCAAATGAGCTACCAGCTCCAGGACATGCACTTAGAGGAAGTATCTACACCAGTGGTACCTCCAGGAGCAATGACAAAAAGCAGATCAAGAGCACTCTTCCACAAATTCAGCTTATGGGTCGACAAGCTTCTAAAGGAAGAGCAGCTAAGGACAATGGGCCAGAAGAGCAAAGTAGAGTCCAAAGGCTTCTCAACAACACAAGGAACATCAGAGACTTGGGCTTTAGTGGCAAGAGAGGTCAGGGTCCAAAGATATTTAACCCTACTCCAAGTCGAAGACTAGGAGCAAGGCGCGTGCATGCCACAAGGACGGCCACCTTCCATTTCTTGGCCGTGAGGTGAGTTAAGGTAAGTTTACATTCGAATATATGCCTCTTTCTGTTTTGCAGGGTAGGATCTAGTTGCTTTACATTTTTGAGTCAAGAACATTTTAGGAATAGGTCCTTTTTTGGTTATGCACTTTTGTATCTTTTCCTTTTGTGCACTTTTGTAAACTTTCCTTTTATTTGTTTGAGTCGACCCTAGAAGGTCAAGCTGTCGACCATATTAATAAGGCTCCTTCCAGCATTGCAGTTCGACAACCTTTTTGATTATTAATAAAGTAGAACTTTTTCCCTACGAGCTTTCTCTCAAGAGAGACTTGTGCGCTTAGAACCTAGTTGAGACCAGCCCTCCTAGCTCTAAGTTTGTGATTTATCAGGAGGTTCATCACCCCTCGTGTGGTTCACTTCACCCTTCCATCGTTTACCAACCAGAAAACCCCTATCCAGAAGCCTAAGGTTGAGTTTCTCACCTAATCTTCTACAAACAGCCCACGCGCATACATCCTTGAATCAAGGCTTGTATCATTTTTGGTATCAGAGCTTAAAGCTCCTAAACCAGGTTGTTTCTATCCTTTTGCTTGTCTTATTTCTAGTTCTTGCATTAGTTTAAGTCGTATTCAAGAAAAAAATCAAAAAAACAACATCAAACTCCAAACCGAGTGCATCTAGCCTCCTACGTGTATCACTAGGGTTTAGGTTCACTTTTGCATTATCATTCACGTTTTCCTTTTTGTTTAAGTCATATTTCCTTTATTTTTAAGTTTAATTAAAAAAAAAGAAAAAGAAAATAGAAAAGATACTAAAAGAATTCGAATTGGACAGCTAGCACAAGTTGTCTAGGAAGTTTCCTTTTTTTCGAATTTCCTTTCTTTAGAATTTTTCCTTTTTGCATTTTTCAAACCACATATAAAAAGAAAACTCTCCTAATAATTTAGGAGCACCCTAATTGTCTTCTTTCTTTGTAGCACACATGGGAGAAGAGAATAGAGACGCAGCTGAAGCCATGATGGCCATGTTCACCACACTCCAAACACAACTCGCATCCATAGAGAGGTTGGGAGCGTGGAGAGACCAGTAAGATTCCAGGCCATAAGGCACGTGAGAGCTGAGCCAAATCGTCCTGAGGGTCCTGAGTACCTTAGGACACGGCACGAACAGGAGGAACCCCAGCCAGATGGAGATGAGGACACGCAACCTCATCACTATCACCATAGGCCGAGAGGACCTCCACGGCAACCAGAGGCAGAAGATGATGGCTTTGAGCCATATGGTCTTTACCAGAGACCAAGAATGCCTCCTAGACATCATGAGGATGGAGCTGAACACACCTACAACCGGGTAATTCATCCTGATGTTAAACTAACTTCTCCAAGTTTTGCAGGAAAAGTAGACCCCGAGGCTTACCTAGATTGGGAGAGGAGAATGGATCATATCTTTGATCACTACAACCAACCAGGACCTAGGAGAGTCTCAATGGCAGTAGCACAACTCACGGACAATGCCCTCATCTGGTGGGATCGTGGGGTATCTGACAGAAGGAGGAAGAGAATGAGAACCGTAGACTCATGGGTCGACATGAAAGACCTCATGCGACAAAGGTATGTTCCACCTTACTTTCATAGGGATTTGCAACGACGTTTTCGTACTCTTAATCAGGGTACCAGATCAGTGAGGAGTACTATGAAGAGTTCGAGAGGTTAAGGAACAGATTGGAGCTCAATGATGATGAAGAAGCTTTGATGGCACAATTATTGGATGGACTCCAAGAAAGGATCAGCAGCAAGGTGGAAAGGCAAATCTACAGTGACTTCAAAGACTTGTTCCACCTATCTGTCCAGGCTGAGCAGCATATCAAAAGTAAGAGCCAAGACATCTGCAGCAAGCCTAAGACCCCTTAGGCACCAAGCAACATTCCCAAGCCCGTAGACAAAGGCAAAAGCATAGAGATCGAGTCAAGGTTCAAGAGCAAGCCTCCTGAACCCACCCGTGACCAGAGAGAGCCTGGTAAGTCTTCTAACCCTCAAAGATCACGTGACATAACTTGTTTCAAGTGCAGGGGACGTGGACACATCTCAAGAGAGTGCCCAAACAACCGAGTCATGCTGATTACGGAGGCAGGAGAATATGAGTCCCAAGATGAAGAGGACTATGAGCCAGAAGGAGAATAAGGTGACATTGAGTACCCTGATGTGGGGAAGTGCTGGTCACTAGACGCATCCTCAGTGCAATGGTGGATCCTTCAGAGACCATCCAAAGGGAGAACATCTTCCACAGCCGTTGCACCATCAAGGGCATGGTATGTAACCTCATCATAGATGGTGGTTCTTGCACTAACGTTGCTAGTGCATATATGGTTGATAAGCTAGGTCTAGAGAACACAAGGCATCCTCGACCATATAGACTGAGATGGCTGGATGAAAAAGTGGAGCTCAAGATCCATGAGCAAGTCACTGTGCCATTCAGTGTGGGCAAGTAAGACTGTAGCAATGGTGCCCATGCAAGCTGGCCATCTTCTGCTAGGAAGACCATGGCAGTTTGACAAAGAGACCAGGCATGATGGCCGAACCAATCTCTAAACTTTTGTGCATGACAAAAGAAAGGTCAGCTTGGCTCCTCTTACATCTGCCCAGGTACACGAGCTACAACTCAAATGAGTAAGGAAAAGAAACTTACCAAGTCTAATTTTCTTATTCAACCAAGCCATGTCCGGAGAGCTTTAGCCTCCAAGGATTTAATGTTACTAATGGTCTTCAAAGAAGTTTTGAGTGTAGAACAGGGACAGGTAGAGCTACCTCCTCAAGTAGCAACTCTCCTCAACAAGTTCCAGGATGTATTTCCAGAGGAGATACCAGCAGGCTTGCCTCCCTTTACGATAGAACACCAGATTGATCTAGTGCCCGAGCAGCTTACCGCCAGAGGAGTCCAAGGAGCTTGAGAAGCAAGTCAAGGAGCTCCTGGAGAAAGGATATGTTTGAGAGAGCCTCAGTCCATGCCGCACTAGTGTGCCCAAGAAGGATGGGACTTGCAATGTGAGTGGACTGCCGAGCAATCAACAACATCACAGTCAAGTATGGCATCCAATACCACGACTGGATGACATGCTAGATGAGCTGAGGGAGTTGGTCTTCCAAGATAGACCTCAAGAGTGGATACCACCAGGACAGGATGAAGGAAGGTGATGAATGGAAGACTGCTTTCAAGACAAAGCATGGGCCATACGAGTGGACAGTCATGCCATTCGGCTTGACTAATGCCCAAGCACCTTCATGCGCCTTATGAACCAAGTTCTTAGGGCGTACATCAGTAAGTTCGTAGTAGTTTACTTTGATGACATTTTTGTTTATAGTAAGTGCCTACGGGAACACCTCACACATCTTGAGATGGTACTTAAAACCCTTCGACAAGAAGAGCTTTATGCCAATCTCAAGAAGTGCACCTTTTGTACTGATAAGCTTGTCTTTTTAGGTTTTGTTGTGAGTTCACAGGGCCTACAGGTTGATGAAGAGAAGATTTGAGCCATACAAGAATGGCCAACACCAGGAAACATCAGCCAAGTGAGGAGCTTCCACGACTGGCCAGCTTCTATAGGAGATTCGTGCCCAACTTCAGCAGTATTGCCTCACCACTGACGGCAGTAGTGAAGAAGAACGGGATTCAGCTGGGAGAAGCTCAGGAGAAGGCATTCCAGGCCTTGAACAGCTTACGCATGTACCAGTGCTAGTCCTTCCCACTTCAACAAGACGCTTGAAGTGAGTGTGATGCCTCTGAATAGGCATAGGAGCAGTGCTAACAAGGAGGAGACCAGTGGCATACTTCAGTGAGAAGCTAGGTGGTGCCTCACTGAACTCCCCTTAATAAGAGCTCTATGCCCTTGTCCGAGCATTGAGACTTGGCAACATTACTTGTTGTCCAAGGAGTTTGTGATCCACACTGATCACGAGACTCTCAAACACCTCAGAGGGCAAACCAATCTCAAGAGGAGACATGCCAGGTGGATGGAGTTCATAGAGACCTTCCCAGTCAACAAGTACAAGAAGGATAATGTGGTAGATGCACTATCAAGGAGGTTTGCCTTGATATCACCATGGAGCAAAGTCCTAGGATTCGAGCACATCAAGGACCTATATAAGGATGATCCTGATTTGGAGAGCTACAAGGAGTGTAGCACAAGGAGTCATGGCAAATTCTACATCCATGAGGGATTCTTGTTCCGAGAAAGAAGGTTGTGCATACCACAAGGATCATTAAGGGAGCTTATCATCCGAGAAGCTCATGGAGAAGGACTCATGGGCCACTTTGGTGTCGACAAGACTCTAGCAGTGGTCAAGGAGCACTTCTACTGGCCACACATCAAGAGGAGAGTAGAAGCTCATTGTGCAAGATGCATCACTTGCAAGAAGGCAAAGTCCCGAGTGCAACCTCATGGGTTGTATCTCCCACTGCCCATACCCACACATCCATGGGTTGACATCTCAATGGACTTTGTTCTAGGTCTGCCCAAGATCAACCACAAAGATGCAATCTTTGTAGTGGTGGACAGATTCTCCAAGATGGCACACTTCATTCCGTGTGCCAATGTCAATGATGCCACGCAAACAGCTGAGCTGTTCTTCAAGGAGATAGTACGGCTTCATGGAGTGCCAAGGACCATCGTCAGACAGGGACACAAAGTTCCTCAGCCATTTCTGGAGGACCCTTTGGAGGAAGCTAGGCACGAAGCTACTCTTCTCTACCACCTGCCATCCTCAAACCGATGGCCAAACTGAAGTTGTCAACAGGACATTATCAACTCTTCTCAGAACTACACTAGGGAAGAACCTAAAGACTTGGGTGGAGTGCCTGCCATTCATAGAGTTCGCTTACAACCGAGCCGTGCATTCAGCAACCAAGAAGACACCATTTGAAGTGGTATACGGCTTCAACCCTCTCACCCCATTGGAGTAAACACCACTACCACCAGCTGAGATGACCACCCTCAATGGAGCATCCAAGGTAGAGTTCATAAGGAGGTTACACCAGAAGGTAGAAACTTGGAGAAGAGGACCCAAAGTACGTGACTCATGCCAATAAGGAAGAAAGGAAGATTTTTCAAACCACTGTGGCTACAGCTCAGGAGAGGTTCAATGATGAGGACATCAGGTCGTACATCCAGCCAGGAGACCAGACTGGCCGACCAGGAAGCTTGCCCGAGACAGCAGGACCATCTGGCGCCTGCCAACCAGCAGTACCGCCGACCCTTAGGACCAGCAACAGGGCGGAGAGGCCCAAGCTTCCGCACACTTGGTGGGGACGTGATGACACCGCCGGTCCCCTTGGTGATGACACCAACTGGATCAACTTGGCTGGTCCTGAAGGCATTCCGGCCAGTACCTCGCACAATCCAGCCGATCCAGCCGAGTACACGCGCATTTCAACTTCTACACAAGAGGACTCGGACCAAATGAGCTACCAGCTCCAGGACATGCACCTAGAGGAAGTATCCACACCAGTGGTACCTCAAGGAGCAATGACAAGAAGCAGATCAAGGGCACTCTTCCACAAATTCAGCTTATGGGTCGACAAGCTCCTAGAGGAAGATCGACTAAGGACAATGGGCCAAAAGTGCAAGGAAGAGTCCAATGGCTTCTCAACAACACAAGGGACATCAGAGACTTGGGCTTTAGTGGCAAGAGAGGTCAGGGCCCAAAGATTCTTAACCCTACTCCAGGTCGAAGACTAGGAGCAAGGCGCGTGAATGCCACAAGGACGGCCACCTTCCATTTCTTGGCCATGAGGTAAGATAAGGTAAGTTTCAATTCGAATATATGCCTCTTTCTGTTTTGCAGGGTAGGATCTAGAATATTTACTTTTTGAGTCAAGACATTTTAGGAATAGGTCCTTTTCGATTACACTTTTGTATCTTTTCCTTTGTGCACTTTTGTAAACTTTCCTTTTCTTATTTGTAATTTAGAAGGACAAGCTGTCGAGCATATTAATAAGGCTCCTTCCAGCATTGTAGTTCGACAACCTTTTTGATAATTAATAAAGATCGAATTTTCTTTCAACAAGTATTCTCTCAAGAGACTTTTGCGCTTAGAACCTAGTTGAGACCAGCCCTCCTAGCTCTAAGTTTGTGATTTATCACGAGGTTCATCACCCCTCGTGTGGTTCACTTCACCCTTCCATCTTTACCAACCAGAAAACCCCCATCCAGAAGCCTAAGGTTGAGTTTCTCACCTAATCTTCTACAAACAGCCCACGCGCATCCAAGCCTTGAATCGAGGCTTGTATTATTTTGGTATCAGAGCTTAAAGCTCCTAAACCAGGTTGTTTCTATCCTTTTGCTTGTTTTGTTTTAGTTCTTGCATTAGTTTAAATCGCATTCAAGAAAATAAAAAATAACATCAAACTCCAAACCGAGTGCATCTAGCCTTCTACGTGTATCACTAGGGTTTAGATTCACTTTTGCATTACCATTCACGTTTTTCTTTTTGTTTAAGTCATATTTCCTTTATTTTTAAGTTAATTAAAAAGAAAAGAAAAAGAAAATAGGAAAAATACCAAAGGAGTTCGAATTGGACAGCTAGCACAAGTTGTCAAAAAAGTTTCCTTTTTTTCAAATCTTCACATTTTTGAATTTCCAATTCTCAGATTTTCTTCCTTTTTTCAAATTTTCGAATCCTTATAAAAAGAAACCCTCCTAATAATTTAGGAGCATCCTAACTTGTCTTCTTTCTTTGTAGCACACAATGGCAGAAGAAAATAGAGAAGCAACCGAAGCCATGATGGCCATGTTCACCACACTCCAAACACAACTCGCATCCATAGGCGAGAGGTTGGAGCGCGTGGAAAGACCCGTGAGATTCCAGGCCATAAGGCACGTGAGAGCTGAGCAAGACCGTCCTGAGGGTCCTGAGTACCATAGGACACGGCACGAACAGGAGGAACCCCAGCCAGATGGAGATGAGGACACGCAACCCCATAACTATCACCATAGGCCGAGAGGACCTCCACGGCAACCAGAGGCAGAAGATGATGGCTTTGAGCCACATGGTCTTCACCAGAGACCAAGAATGCCTCCAAGACATCATGAGGATGGAGATGAACGCACCTACAACCGGGTAATTCATCCTGATGTTAAACTAACTCCTCCAAATTTTGCAGGAAAAGTAGACCCCGAGGCTTACCTAGATTGGGAGAGAAGAATGGATCATATCTTTGATCATTACAACCAACCAGGACCTAGAAGAGTCTCAATGGCAGTAGCACAACTCATGGACAATGCCCTCATCTGGTGGGATCGTGAGGTATCTGGCAGAAGGAGGGAGAGAATGAGGCATGTAGACTCATGGGTCGACATGAAAGACCTCATGCGACAAAGGTTTGTTCAACCTTAGTTTCATAGATATTTGCAATGTCGTTTTCGTACTCTTAAGCAGGGTACTAGATCAGTAGAGGAGTACTATGAAGAGTTCGAGAAGCTAAGGAACAGATTGGAACTCAATGATGATGAAGAAACATTGATGGCACAATTCTTGGATGGACTCCAAGAAAGGATCAGCCGCAAGGTGGAAAGGCAAATCTACAATGACTTCAAAGACTTGTTCCACCTATCTGTCCAAGCTGAGCAGCACATCAAACGTAAGAGCCAAGACATCCACAGCAAGCCTAAGACACCTTGGGCACCAAGCAACATGCCCAAGCCCAGGACAAAGGCAAGAGCATGAGATCGAGTCAAGGTTCAAGAGCAAGCCTCCTCCCACCTGACCAGAGAGAGCCTGGTAAGTCTTCTAACCCTCAAAGATCACGTGACATCACTTGTTTCAAGTGCAGGGGTCGTGGACACATCTCAAGGAAGTGCCCAAACAACCGGGTCATGTTGATTACGGAGGCTGGAGAATATGAGCCCCAAGATGAAGAGGACTATGAACCAGAAGAGGAGTATGGTGACATTGAGTACCATGATGTGGGGGAAGTGCTGGTCACAAGACGCATCCTCAGTGCAATGGTGGATCCTTCAGAGACCATCCAAAGGAGAACATCTTCCACAGCCGTTGCACCATCAAGGGCAAGGTATGTAACCTCATCATAGATGGTGGTTCTTGCACTAACGTTGCTAGTGCATATATGGTTGATAAGCTAGGTCTAGAGAAGACAAGGCATCCTCGACCATATAGACTGAGATGGCTGATGACAAAGTGGAGCTCAAGATCCATGAGCAAGTCACTGTGCCATTCAGTGTGGGCAAGTACTAAGACCAAGTCGTGTGCGACGTGGTGCCCATGCAAGCTGGCCATCTTCTGCTAGGAAGACCATGGCAGTTTGACAAAGAGACCAGGCATGATGGCAAAACCAATCTCTACACTTTTGTGCATGACAAAAGAAAGGTCAGCTTGGCTCCTCTTACACCTGCCCAGGTACATGAGCTTCAACAGCAAATGAGTAAGGAAAAGAAGCTCATTAAATCTGATTTTCTTATTCAACCAAGTCATGTCCGGAGAGCTTTAGCCTCAAGGATTTCATGTTACTAATGGTCTTCAAAGAAATCTTGAGTATAGAACAGGGACAGGTAGAGCTACCTGAAGTCAACTCTCCTCAACAAGTTCCAGAATGTGTTCCCGGAAGAGATACCAGCAGGCTTACCTCCCCTACGAGGCATAGAGCACCAGATCGACCTCGTGCCCAGAGCAGCCCTGCCCAACCGCCAGCCTACCGGATGAGCCCAGAGGAGTCTAAGGAGCTTGAGAAGCAAGTCAAGGAGCTCCTGGAGAAAGGTTATGTTTGAGAGAGCCTCAGTCAATGTGTCGTACCAGTGCTACTAGTGCCCAAGAAGGATGGGACTTGGCGAATGTGCGTGGAGTGCCGAGCAATCAACAACATCACAGTCAAGTACCGGCATCCGATACCACGGCTGGATGACATGCTAGATGAGCTGAGTGGAGCCATGGTCTTCCCCAAGATAGACCTCAAGAGTGGATACCACCAGGGAATGAAGGAAGGTGATGAGTGGAAGACTGCTTTCAAGACAAAGCAAGTCACAGTGGACAGTCATGCCATTTGGCTTGACTAATGCCCAACCTTCACGCGCCTTATGAACCAAGTTCTTAGGGCGCATATCAGTAAGTTTGTAGAAGTTTTGATGATATACTAGTTTATAGTAAGTTCACGGAACACCACATCTTGAGATGGTACTTAAAACCTTCTGACAAGAAGAGCTTTATGCCAATCTCAAGAACCCTTTGTACTGATAAGCTTGTCTTTTAGGTTTTGTTGTGTTCACAGGGCCTACAGGTTGATGAGAAAGATTCGAGCCATACAAGAATGGCCAACACCAGGAACATCAGCCAAGTAAGGAGCTTCCACGGACTGGCCAGCTTCTATAGGAGATTCGTGCCAACTTCAGCAGTATTCTCACCGACTAGTGAAGAAGAAGAACGTGGGATTCAGCTGGGGAGAAGCCCAGGAGAAGGCATTCAAGGCCTTGAAGGACAGCTTTACACATGCACCAGTGCTAGTCCTGCCCGACTTCAACAAGAAGTTTGGAGTGGAGTGTGATGCTTTTGGAATAGGCATAGGAGCAGTGCTAACCCAAGGAGGGAGACCAGTGGCATACTTCAGTGAGAAGCTAGGTGATGCCTCACTGAACTACCCCACTTATGACAAGGAGCTTTATGCCCTTGTCCGAGCATTGGAGACTTGGCAGCATTACTTGCTGTCCAAGGAGTTTGTGATCCACACTGATCACGAGACTCTCAAACACCTCAGAGGGCAAACCAATCTCAAGAGGAGACATGCCATGTGGATGGAGTTCATAGAGACCTTCCCGTACATCATCAAGTACAAGAAGGGAAAAGACAATGTGGTAGCCGATGCATTATCAAGGAGGTTTGCCTTGATATCAACCATGGAAGCAAAGGTCCTAGGATTCGAGCACATCAAGGATCTATACAAGGATGATCCTGAACTTGCTGAGAGCTACAAGGAGTGCAGCACAGGGAGTCATGGCAAATTCTACATCCATGAGGGATTCTTGTTCCGAGAAAGAAGGTTGTGCATACCACAAGGATCATTAAGGGAGCTTATCATCCGAGAAGCTCATGGAGGAGGGCTCATGGGCCACTTTGGTGTCGACAAGACTCTAGCAGTGGTCAAGGAGCACTTCTACTGGCCACACATCAAGAGGACAGTAGAAGCACATTGTGCAAGATGCATTACTTGCAAGAAGGCAAAGTCCGAGTGCAACCTCACGGGTTGTATCTCCCACTGCCCATACCAACACATCCATGGGTGGACATCTCGATGGATTTTGTTCTAGGTCTGCCCAAGATCAACCACAAAGATGCAATCTTTGTAGTGGTGAACAGATTCTCCAAGATGGCACATTTCATCCCATGTGCCAATGTCAATGATGCCACGCAAACAGCTGAGCTGTTCTTCAGGGAGATAGTACGCTTCATGGAGTGCCAAGGACCATCGACAGACAGGGACACCAAGTTCCTCAGCCATTTCTGGAGGACCTTGAGAAAGCTAGGCACAAGCTACTCTTCTACCACCTGCCATCCTCAAACCGATGGCCAAACTGAAGTTGTCAACAGGACACTATCAACTCTTCTCAGAACTACACTAGGGAAGAACCTAAAGACTTGGGTGGAGTACCTGCCATTCATAGAGTTCGCTTACAACCCGAGCCGTGCACTCAGCAACCAAGAAGACACCATTTGAAGTAGTATACGGCTTCAACCCTCTCACCCCATTGGAGCAAACACCACTACCACCAGCTGAGATGACCAACCTCAACGGAGCATCCAAGGCAGAGTTCATAAGGAGGTTACACCAGAAGGTAGCAGAAAATTTGGTGAAGAGGACCGGACAGTACGTGACTCATGCCAACAAGGAAGAAAGGAGGTGATCTTTCAACCAGGCGATTGGGTGTGGCTACACCTACGGCAGGAGAGGTTCCAAACCTAAGGAGTTCCAAGCTAGCACCAAGAGGAGATGGACCATTCAGAGTGCTCGAGAGGATCAACAACAACGCCTACCGGATCGAGCTCCCAGGTGAGTTTAATGTGTTCAATACGTTCAATGTTACTGACTTAGCCCCTTTCCATGCAGATGAACCAGTTTTGAGGACAAACCTACTGAAGAGGGAGGGAATGATGAGGACATCAGGTCGTACATCCAGCCAGGAGACCAGACTGGCCGACCAGGAAGCTTGCCCGAGACAGCCGGACCATCTGGCACGCCTACCGGCCCAAGCAGTACCATCGGACCCTCGACCACAAGGACCAGAGCAACCAGCATTGCCGGTGGAGAGGCCCAAGCTTCCGCACACTTGGTGGCGACGTGGGTGACACCGCCCCCCTGATGACACCGCCGACCCGGGATCAACTTGGTCCTGAAGTCATTCCGCCAGTACCGCGACAATCCAGCCGGTACAGGCCATCCAGCCGAGTACACGCACATTCCACTTCTACACAAGAGGACTCGGACCAAATGAGCTACCAGCTCCAGGACATGCACCTAGAGGAAGTATCTACACCAGTGGTACCTCAGGAGCAATGACAAGAAGCAGATCAAGGGCACTCTTCCACAAATTCAGCTTATGGGTCGACAAGCTCCTAGTGGAAGATCGACTAAGGACAATGGGCCAAAAATGCAAGGAAGAGTCCAATGGCTTCTCAACAACACAAAGGACATCAGAGACTTGGGCTTTAGTGGCAAGAGAGGTCAGGGCCCAAAGATTCTTAACCCTACTCCAAGTCGAAGACTAGGAGCAAGGCGCCTGCATGCCACAAGGACGGCCACCTTCCATTTCTTGGCCATGAGTTAAGTTAAGGTTTACATTCAATATTTGCCTCTTTCTGTTTTGCAGGGTAGGATCTAGAATATTTACATTTCTTGAGTCAAAGACATTTTAGGAATAGGTCCTTTTTCGTTATGCACTTTTGTACATTTTCTATTTGTGCACTTTTGTAATCTTTCCTTTTCTTTCTTTGAGTCGACCCTAGAAGGTCAAGCTGTCGAGCATATTAATAAGGCTCCTTCCAGCATTGTAGTTCGACAACCTTTTGATATTAATAAAGATAGAACTTTCTTCCAACAAGTTTTCTCTCTAAGAATCTTGTGCGCTTAGAACCTAGTTGAGACCAGCCCTCCTAGCTCTAAGTTTGTGATTTATCACGAGGTTCATCACCCCTCGTGTGGTTCACTTCACCCTTCCATCTTTACCAACCAGAAAACCCCTATCCAGAAGCCTAAGGTTGAGTTTCTCACCTAATCTTCTACAAACAGCCCACGCGCATACATCCTTGAATCAAGGCTTGTATCATTTTGGTATCAGAGCTTAAAGCTCCTAAACCAGGTTGTTTCTATCCTTTTGCTTGTTTTGTTTTGTGTTCTTGCATTAGTTTAAGTCGCATTCAAGAAAAATCAAAAAAATAACCTCAAACTCCAAACCGAGTGCATCTAGCCTCCTACGTGTATCACTAGGGTTTAGATTCACTTTTTGCATTGCATACACGTTTTCCTTTTTGTTTAAATCATATTTCCTTTATTTTTAAGTTTAATTAAGAAGAAAAGAAAAAGAAAATAGAAAAGATACTAAAAGAATTCGAATTGGACAGCTAGCACAAGTTGTCTAGGAAGTTTCCTTTTTTCGAATTTCCTTTCTTTAGAATTTTTCCTTTTTGCATTTTTTCAAACCACATATAAAAAGAAAACTCTCCTAATAATTTAGGAGAACCCTAATTGTCTTCTTTCTTTGTAGCACACATGGGAGAAGAGAATAGAGACGCAGCTGAAGCCATGATGGCCATGTTCACCACACTCCAAACACAACTCGCATCCATAGGCGAGAGGTTGGAGCGCGTGGAGAGACCAGTAAGATTCCAGGCCATAAGGCACGTGAGAGCTGAGCCAGATCGTCCTGAGGGTCCTGAGTACCTTAGGACACGGCACGAACAGGAGGAACCCCAGCCAGATGCAGATGAGGACGCAACCTCATAACTATCACCATAGGCCGAGAGGACCCCCACGGCAACCAGAGGCAGAAGATGATGGCTTTGAGCCATATGGTCTTCACCAGAGACCAAGAATGCCTCCTAGACATCGTGAGGATGGAGATGAACACACCTACAACCGGTAATTCATCCTGATGTTAAACTAACTCCTCCAAGTTTTGCAGGAAAAGTAGACCCCGAGGCTTACCTAGATTGGGAGAAGAGAATGGATCATATCTTTGATCACTACAACCAACCAGGACCTAGGAGAGTCTCAATGGCAGTAGCACAACTCACGGACAATGCCCTCATCTGGTGGGATCGTTAGGTATCTGACAGAAGGAGGAAGAGAATGAGGCCCGTAGACTCATGGGTCGACATGAAAGACCTCATGCGACAAAGGTTTGTTCCACCTTACTTTCATAGATATTTGCAACGTCGTGTTCGTACTCTTAAGCATGGTACCAGATCAGTAGAGGAGTACTATGAAGAGTTCGAGGTTAAGGAACAGATTGGAGCTCAATGATGATGAAGAAGCATTGATGGCACAATTCTTGGATGGACTCAAGAAAGGATCAGCTGCAAGGTGGAAAGGCAAATCTACAACGACTTAAAGGACTTGTTCCACCTATCTGTGCAAGCTGAACAGCACATCAAACGAAGAGCCAAGACATCCGAGCAAGCCTAAGACACCTTGGGCACCAAGCAACATGCCTAAGACCGTGGGACAAAGGCAAAAGCGTAGAGATAGTCAAGGTCCAAGAGCAAGCCTCCTGAACCAACCCGTGACCAGAGAGAGCCTAGTAAGTTTTCTAACCTCAAAGATCACGTGACATCACTTGTTTCAAGTGTAGGGGTCGTGGACACATCTCAAGGGAGTGCCCAAACAACTGGGTCATGCTGATTACGGAGGCTGGAGAATATGAGTCCCAAGATGAAGAGGACTATGAACCAGAAGAGGAATATGGTGACATTGAGTACCCTGATGTGAGGGAAGTGCTGATCACTAGACGCATCCTCAATGCAATGGTGGATCCTTCAGAGACCATCCAAAGGAGAACATCTTCGACAGCCGTTGCACCATCAAGGGCAAGGTATGTAACCTCATCATAGATGGTGGTTCTTGCACTAACGTTGCTAGTGCATATATGGTTGATAAGCTAGGTCTAGAGAAGACAAGGCATCCTCGACCATATAGACTGAGATGGCTGATGACAAAGTGGAGCTCAAGATCCATGAGCAAGTCACTGTGCCATTCAGTGTGGGCAAGTACTAAGACCAAGTCGTGTGCGACGTGGTGCCCATGCAAGCTGGCCATCTTCTGCTAGGAAGACCATGGCAGTTTGACAAAGAGACCAGGCATGATGGCAAAACCAATCTCTACACTTTTGTGCATGACAAAAGAAAGGTCAGCTTGGCTCCTCTTACACCTGCCCAGGTACATGAGCTTCAACAGCAAATGAGTAAGGAAAAGAAGCTCATTAAATCTGATTTTCTTATTCAACCAAGTCATGTCCGGAGAGCTTTAGCCTCAAGGATTTCATGTTACTAATGGTCTTCAAAGAAATCTTGAGTATAGAACAGGACAGGTAGAGCTACCTCATGAAGTAGCAACTCTCCTCAACAAATTCCAGGATGTATTTCCAGAGGAGATACCAGCAGGCTTGCCTCCTTTACATGGCATAGAGCACCAGATCGACCTAGTGCCCGGAGCAGCCCTGCCCAACCGGCCAGCCTACCGGATGAGTCCAGAGGAGTCCAAGGAGCTTGAGAAGCAAGTCAAGGAGCTCCTGGAGAAGGATATGTTCGAGAGAGCCTCAGTCCATGTGCCGTACCAGTGCTACTAGTTCCCAAGAAGGATGGGACTTGGCGCATGTGCGTGGACTGCCGAGCAATCAACAACATCACAGTCAAGTACCGGCATCCAATACCACGACTGGATGACATGCTAGATGAGCTGAGTGGAGCCACGGTCTTCTCCAAGATAGACCTCAAAAGTGGATACCACCAGGTAAGAATGAAGGAAGGTGATGAGGGGAAGACTGCTTTCAAGACAAAGCAAGGGCTCTACGAGTGGACAGTCATGCCATTTGGCTTGACTAATGCCCCAAGCACCTTCATGCGCCTTATGAACCAAGTTCTTAGGGCGTACATCAGTAAGTTTGTAGTAGTTTACTTTGATGACATCATGGTTTATAGTAAGTGCCTATGGGAACACCTCACACATCTTGAGATGGTACTTAAAACCCTTCGACAAGAAGAGGTTTATGCCAATCTCAAGAAGTGCACCTTTGTACTGATAAGCTTGTCTTTTTAGGTTTTGTTGTAAGTTCACAGGGC
>CM032155.1:15164533-15223921 GCA_018901935.1 Pugionium cornutum
GCCTCCGTAATCAGCATGACTCGGTTGTTTGGGCACTCCCTTGGGATGTGTCCACGTCCCCTGCACTTGAAACAAGTTATGTCACGTGATCTTTGAGGGTTAGAAGACTTACCAGGCTCTCTCTGGTCACGGGTGGGTTCAGGAGGCTTGCTCTTGAACCTTGACTCGATCTCTACGCTTTTGCCTTTGTCCACTGTCTTAGGCATGTTGCTTGGTACCCAAGGTGTCCTAGGCTTGCTGCGGATGTCCTGGCTCTTACGTTTGATGTGCTGTTCAGCTTGCACAGATAGGTGGAACAAGTCTTTGAAGTCGTTGTAGATTTGCCTTTCCACCTTGCAGCTGATCCTCTCTTGGAGTCCATCAGAGAATTTTGCCATCAATGCTTCTTCATCATCATTGAGCTCCAATCTGTTCCTTAACTTCTCGAACTCTTCATAGTACTCCTCTACTGATCTGGTACCCTGCTTAAGAGTATGAAAACGACGTTGCAAATCCCTATGAAAGTAAGGTGGAACAAACCTTTGTCGCATGAGGTCCTTCATGTCGACCCATGAGTCTACGGGTCTCATTCTCTTCCTCCTTCTGTCAGATACCTCACTATCCCACCAGATGAGGGCATTTTCCGTGAGTTGTGCTACTGCCATTGAGACTCTCCTAGGTCCTGGTTGGTTGTAGTGATCAAAGATATGATCCATTCGCTTCTCCCAATCTAGGTAAGCCTCGGGGTCTACCTTTCCTGCAAAACTAGGAGGAGTTAGCTTAACATCAGGATGAATTACCCGGTTGTAGGTGTGTTCATCTCCATCCTCATGGCGTCTAGGAGGCATTCTTGGTCTCTGGTGAAGACCATATGGCTCAAAGCCATCATCTTCTGCCTCTGGTTGCCGTGGAGGTCCTCTCGGCCTATGGTGATAGTTATGAGGTTGCGTGTCCTCATCTCCATCTAGCTGGGGTTCCTCCTGTTCGTGCCGTGTCCTAAGGTACTCAGGACCCTCAGGACGTTCTTGCTCAGCTCTCACGTGCCTTATGGCCTGGAATCTTACTGGTCTCTCCACGCGCTCCAACCTCTCGCCTATGGATGCGAGTTGTGTTTGGAGTGTGGTGAACATGGCCATCATGGCTTCAGCTGTGTCTCTATTCTCTTCTCCCATGGTGTGCTACAAAGAAAGAAGACAATTAGGGTGCTCCTAAATTATTAGGAGGGTTTTCTTTTTATATGGGGTTGAAAAAAATGCAAAAAGGAAAAATCTTAAGGAAAGGAAATTTGACTACAAGAAAAAGGAAACTTCCTAGACAACTTGTGCTAGCTGTCCAATTCGAAATATCTTGGGTATTTTCCTATTCTCTTTTCTTTCCTTTTTCTTTTCTTTTCTTTTTCTTTTTAATTTAACTTAAAATTAATTGAAATATGAATTAAACAAAAAGGAAAACGTGAAAGACAATGCAAAAGTGAATCTAAACCCTAGTGATACACGTAGGAGGCTAGATGCACTCGGTTTGGAGTTTGATGTTGTTTTTTTTTTTTTCTTGAATACGACTTAAACTAATGCAAGAACTAGAAATAAGACAAGCAAAAGGATAGAAACAACCTGGTTTAGGAGCTTTAAGCTCTGATACCAAAATGATACAAGCCTTGATTCAAGGTTGTATGCGCGTGGGCTGTTTGGAGAAGTTTAGGTGAGAAACTCGAGCTTAGCCTTCTTGGATAGGGGTTTTTGAGTTGGTATTCGATGTAGGGGTGAAGTGAACCACACGAGGGGTGATGAACCTCGTGATAAATCACAAAATTAGAGCTAGGAGGGCTGGTCTCAACTAGGTTCTAAGCGCACAAGTCTCTTTTGAGAGAAAGCTTGTAGGAAGAAAGTTCTATTTTATTAATATCAAAAAGGTTGTCGAACTACAATGCTGGAAGAAGCCTTATTAATATGCTCGACAGCTTGACCTTCTAGGGTCGACACAAATAAAGAAAAAGGAAAGTTTACAAAAGTGCACAAAAGGAAAAGATACAAAAGTGCATAACCGAAAAAAGGACCTATTCCTAAAATGTTCTTGACTCAAAAATGTAAAGCAACTAGATCCTACCCTGCAAAACAGAAAGAGGCATATATTCGAATGTAAACTTACCTTAACTCACCTCACAGCCAAGAAATGGAAGGTGGCCGTCCTTGTGGCATGCACGCGCCTTGCTCCTAGTCTTCGACTTGGAGTAGGGTTACAAATCTCTAGGCCTTGACCTCTCTTGCTACTAAAGCCCAAGTCTCTGATGTCCCTTGTGTTGTTGAGAAGCTATTGGACTCTTCCTTGTATTTTTGGCCCATTGTCCTTAGTCGATCTTCTTCTAGAAGCTTGTCGACCCATAAGCTGAATTTGTGGAAGAGCGCCCTTGATCTGCTTCTTGTCATTGCTCCTTGAGATACCACTGGTGTTGAGACTTCCTCTAAGTGCATGTCCTGGAGCTGGTAGCTCATTTGGTCCGAATCCTCTTGTGTAGAAGTGGAAGTGCGCGTGTACTCGGCTGGATGGCCTGTACCGGCTGGATTGTGCGCGGTACTGGCAGGAATGACTTCAGGACCGGCCAAGTTGATCCCGGAGTCGGCGGTGTCATCAGGTGGACCGGCGGTGTCATTCACATCCCCACCATGTGTGCCGGAAGCTTGGGCCTCTCCGCCGGCGATGTTGACCGGTCTGGTCCTATAGGTCGAGGGTCCGGCGGTACTGTCTGGTCCGGTAGGCGCGCCAGATGGTCCTGCTGTCTCCGGCAAGCTTCCTGGTCGGCCAGTCTGGTCTCCTGGCTGGATGCACGACCTGATGTCCTCATCACTACAGGTTGATGAAGACAAGATTCGAGCCATACAAGAATGGCCAACACCAGGAAACATCAGCCAAGTAAGGAGCTTCCACGGACTGACCAGCTTCTATAGGAGATTCGTGCCCAACTTCAGCAGTATTGCCTCACCACTAACGGCAGTAGTGAAGAAGAACGTGGGATTCAGCTGGGGAGAAGCTCAGGAGAAGGCATTCAAGGCCTTGAAGGACAGCCTTACACATGAACCAGTGCTAGTCCTGCCCGACTTCAACAAGACGTTTGAAGTGGAGTGTGATGCCTCTGGAATAGGCATTGGAGCAGTGCTAACCCAAGGAGGGAGACCGGTGGCATACTTTAGTGAGAAGCTAGGTGGTGCCTCACTGAACTACCCCACTTATGACAAGGAGCTTTATGCCCTTGTCCGAGCATTGGAGACTTGGCAGCATTACTTGCTGTCCAAGGAGTTTGTGATCCACACTGATCACGAGACTCTCAAACACCTCAGAGGGCAAACCATTCTCAAGAGGAGACATGCCAGGTGGATGGAGTTCATAGAGACCTTCCCGTACATCATCAAGTACAAGAAGGGCAAAGATAATGTTGTAGCCGATGCACTATCAAGGAGGTTTGCCTTGATATCAACCATGGAGGAAAAGGTCCTAGGATTCGAGCACATCAAGGATCTATACAAGGATGATCCTGACTTTGCTGAGAGCTACAAGGAGTGTGGCACAGGGAGTCATGGCAAATTCTACATCCATGAGGGATTCTTGTTCCGAGAAAGAAGGCTGTGCATACCACAAGGATCATTAAGGGAGCTTATCATCCGAGTAGCTCATGGAGGAGGACTCATGGGCCACTTTGGTGTCAACAAGACTCTAGCAGTGGTCAAGGAGCACTTCTACTGGCCACACATCAAGAGGACAGTAGAAGCTCATTGTGCAAGATGTATCACTTGCAAGAAGGCAAAGTCCCGAGTGCAACCTCACGGGTTGTCTCTCCCACTGCCCATACCCACACATCCATGGGTGGACATCTCAATGGACTTTGTTCTAGGTCTGCCCAGGATCAACCAAAAAGATGCAATCTTTGTAGTGGTGGACAGATTCTCCAAGATGGCACACTTCATTCCATGTGCCAATGTCAATGATGCCACACAAACAGCTGAGCTGTTCTTCAGGGAGATAGTACGGCTTCATGGAGTGCCAGGGACAATCGTGTCAGACAGGGACACCAAGTTCCTCAGCCATTTCTGGAGGACCCTTTGGAGAAAGCTAGGCGCTAAGCTACTCTTCTCTAACACCTGCCATCCTCAAACCGATGGCCAAACTGAAGTTGTCAACATGACACTATCAACTCTTCTCAGAACTACACTAGGGAAGAACCTAAAGACTTGGGTGGAGTGCCTGCCATTCATAGAGTTCGCTTACAACCGAGCCGTGCACTCAGCAACTAAGAAGACACCATTTGAAGTGGTATACGGCTTCAACCCTCTCACCCCATTGGAGCAAACACCACTACCACCAGCTGAGATGACCAACCTCAACGGAACATCCAAGGCAGAGTTCATAAGGAGATTACACCAGAAGGTAGCAGAAAACTTGAAGAAGAGGACCGGACAGTACGTGACTCATGCCAACAAGGGAAGAAAGGAGGTGATCTTTCAACCAGGCGATTGGGTGTGGCTACACCTACGGCAGGAGAGGTTCCCAAACCTAAGGAGTTCCAAGCTAGCACCAAGAGCAGATGGACCATTCAGAGTGCTCGAGAGGATCAACAACAACGCCTACCGGATCGAGCTTCCAGGTGAGTTTAATGTGTCCAATACGTTCAATGTTACTGACTTGGCCCCTTTCCATGCAGATGAACCAGTTTTGAGGACAAAACCTATTTAAGAGGGAGGGAATGATGAGGACATCAGGTCGTACATCCAGCCAGGAGACCAGACTGGCCGACCAGGAAGCTTGCCCGAGACAGCAGGACCATCTGGCACGTCTGCTGGACCAGGCAGTACCGCCGGACCCTCGACCTATAGGACCAGACCGGTCAGCATCGCCGGCGGAGAGACCCAAGCTCCCGGCACACTTGGTGGGGACGTGGATGACACCGCCGGTCCCTCTGGTGATGCCGCCAACCCCGGGATCAACTTGGCCGGTCCTGAAAGCATCCCGGCCAGTACCGCACACAATCCAGCCGGTACAGCCGATCCAGCCGAGTACACGCACAATTCCACTTCCACACAAGAGGACTCGGACCAAATGAGCTACCAGCTCCAGGACATGCACCTAGAAGAAGTATCTACACCAGTGGTACCTCAAGGAGCAATGACAAGAAGCAGATCAAGGGCACTCTTCCACAAATTCAGCTTATGGGTCGACAAGCTCCTAGAGGAAGAGCAGCTAAGGACAATGGGCCAGAAGAGCAAATTAGAGTCCAAAGGCTTCTCAACAACACAAGGAAATCAGAGACTTGGGCTTTAGTGGCAAGAGAGGTCAGGGCCCAAAGATTTTTAACCCTACTCCAAGTCGAAGACTAGGAGCAAGGCGCGTGCATGCCACAAGGACGGCCACTTTCCATTTCTTGGCCATGAGGTAAGTTAAGGTAAGTTTTCAATAAGAATATTTGCCTCTTTCTGTTTTGCATGGTAGGATCTAGAATATTTACTTTAATTGAGTCAAAAACATTTTAGGAATAGGTCCTTTTACGGTTATACACTTTTGTATCTTTTCCTTTTGTGCACTTTTGTAAACTTTCCTTTTCTTTGTTTGATTCGACCCTAGAAGGTCAAGCTGTCGAGCATATTAATAAGGCTCCTTCCAGCATTGTAGTTCGACAACCTTTTTGCTAATCAATAAAGAACGAATTTTCTTACAAGTTTCCTCTCAAGAATCTTGTGCGCTTAGCTTGAGAGCCCTCCTAGCTCTAAGTTTGTGTATCACGAGGTTCATCAGTTCACTTCACCCTTCCATCTTTTACCAACCAGAAAACCCCATCCAGAAGCCTAAGGTTGAGTTTCTCACCTAATCTTCTACAAACAGCCCACGCGCATACATCCTTGAATCAAGGCTTGTATCATCCCTCTGATGACACCGCCACGGGAGGTTTCAGTCACCCCAATACAGCCGTGTGTACACGCATTTCCACTACACAAGAGGACTCGGACCAAATGAGCTACCAGCTCCAGGACATGCACTTAGAGGAAGTATCTACACCAGTGGTACCTCCAGGAGCAATGACAAGAAGCAGATCAAGAGCACTCTTCCACAAATTCAGCTTATGGGTCGACAAGCTCCTAGAGGAAGAGCAGCTAAGGACAATGGGCCAGAAGAGCAAATTAGAGTCCAAAGGCTTCTCAAAAACACAAGAAACATCAGAGACTTGGTGATGAGGTCATCGGCACAACCCCCGGCAAACTGCCCAGCCCGGCCGGCCCAAGGAACACAAAGGCGGCCTACGCGCATACATGGGTGTATCTTCATGAATCCAAGCTTAACCAAGAAGCGGCCAGCCAAGAACAAACCTGGGCTATAATCCTGACTCACAGAGGACGCACGGCGACATGCAGCTCATCCAAAACAAGGCCAGATCAAGTCATGCACCATACATCAAATTGGAGTTTTCGAAACTTACCATATTTGGAACTTTCCTTATATGAAAGTCTCCAAACGTTTCTTTGGAGACCAGGAGACTTTTTGGTACTTCTAGGAGCTCCCTTAAGCACTTCTAGGAGCTCAAACACGCCCCTTAAGCACTTCTAGAAGCTCAAACACGCCTTGGACCAGACGGGTCCATCCGTGCCTTCAAATGAACCGATTGGAGCCGTTTATGGCAAGTGAGATGGCCAACTGGTTTAATCACTTGCAAACCAAAACATGGCATCCAGGAGATATTATTAAGGCCCTAAGGAAGCCCAAAATAAACCTACCATGCACCAGCCACCAGAGGATCAGGCGAATCCTTTTCCTCCAAGACTTGCCATATATGGACCGAAGTGCACTTAATGTGTTCAGATTGCAATATCTCTATTCCTTGCAAATTGGGCACGTATTGAAGACTTTCCAAAGCATCCAGGATGTACCTAGACACCTTACATTCGCCCCAAAGCTCTCAAGATTCAAGCATATACACTTTCCTTGTTGGCAAAACTAGACATTAATGGCCAACAGCCATATATTTTAAATATATGATTTCCTTTTCTCGTTTTTAGGTTTAGGACCATTGCTAAGAGCACTATATAAGCTCAGCACGACCTCATTGTAAAGATAGACCACCATTGAAATAAAAGTTGAATACAAAGTATTTTCTTCAAAGCCTTGTCTTTGAACTTGTTCTTATTCTTTAGAAACTAAGTGTGTGATTCACTTCCTTTCTATTGAAGCCACGGCCAGGTTAGTTTGAGAGATTCAAACTCCCTTGGTTCACCTTTGATCGTGTGATTCGATCAAAACCCCCTCCTTTTAGTTCCCTTGCCCGCTTAAGCCAAGAGAGATTCTCGGTTTTGCGAGTCACGGCCGTACCGCTTGTGAGATTGATATTCAATCTTACATCATTTGGTATCAGAGCTAAAAGCTCCTATCTCAGGTTGTGTTAATCCAACCTTTATCCTTTATTTGTTATGCTTTTGTTTTGCATTTTTCTTATTTACATCTAATAAAAAAAACCAAATAAAAATATTTGTTCTTATTCTTCATTTGCATTGTTTCTTGTTGTTTTTTTGTTTCCTCTTCATATAAATCTAAAACCAACTCAAAAAAATTGTATTTCATGTTTACTTAATTTCATTCATCATAAGCAAAAAAACCAAAAACATAAGCATCACTCATTTTGTTATTTTCGAATTTAGTTATTAGTAAAGTTAAAAAAAAAGAAAGATTCATTGAATATTGTTTTTTCGTCCTAAATTAATTTAAATATCAAAAACCAAAAAAATATTGTCTTTTATTTGCATTAAAGTTAGTTTTCAAAAGAAACAAAAACAAAAACCTCAAGATATTTACTTGTATCGATTTTCCTTTTACTACTACTTATGTGTTTATATGATATATTCACTAGAGTGTAGTTTCCTTATTTGTTGATTTGGGCCTGATATATCTTCTTATTGTCGTGCAAGGTACACAATTTAATGATGGAGAACTATGATGAAGAAGAAGACGCCATGACCATACAACAAACTGATTGTAGTCTAGACAACGACTATGATCAATGCCTAAGCACCAGCGAGTGTGACTATGCAGAAGAGTCATGGAATCAATACTATTTGAAGACTGATTTTAGGGAAAAATCAGATGGAGAAAACCTTGAACCAGAACCACTGGACTATGACCAAGACTTGTCTGACGTAGAATATTCTAATGGATATGATACATGGCATGAAGACTATCCAGAGTATCATTTTGACAATGAAACAGAAGTTGAAGAACTCAAACCAGAGCCACCAGAATACTATTCAATTGACAGAAGCTGGCCAAAGAAAATTACACCTTGCCACTTTGTTGTGTCAAGCCGAGTGCCAACCAACACCACTCCAACTAGATCAGGAATCAGACCAGTAAGGTATATATTTACAATTCCAAATCTCTAACCTTTTCAGGGTACAACAAGGACCCAGATGAATACCTCCGATGGGAAACCAACATGAAACAATGGCTGCGCTCAAACAACATCCCCAAAGAGGAGAAGCTTTCATATGCCGTCGATATGCTTGTTGGAGATGCCTACAATTGGTGGTTGAAGGAAAATGCACGGACCTTCTACACCAAACCAGTCCTTGATTGGGGAGATCTTAAGGCACGAATGTATAGGGAGTTTGTGAAAAAGCACCAAACACGCAGAAACATCACCACACAACTTATGCACCCAACATCATCAAGGAGTGAGATGTCTACACCAAACATGCAGCCCTTTCATAAGCCCAAGCTTACCTACTGCTCTGAGCAGAACAACGTGTTTTCAAACACCTTAGAAGGACAAAAGGTAGCTAAGCCGATGGTCAAACCAAAAATTGACCAGCAAGTTCAAAAGCCTCAAGCCATAGCACACATGAAACCATCAAAGCCATTGCTTGGAATACACGTCAAGGAAACGCCAGGTAAGTCCTCTAACAATGTGAAAACAGATGAAATTATATGCTATAGATGTCAAGAAAGAGGACACTTTGCTAAGACATGCCCAACTAGACAACTAATAACAAGCTTACAAGTAGAACTCGAAAATATTAAGCCTAAAAGTGTTAAGGCAATGAAGGAGCTTCAATTTGAAATTTCCAGTACTAGCATAATGCACTTGTCTTTGCCAAAAGTTGTTGAAACAGGTGTAACAAAGCAAGGATTCAACAAAGATCAAGAAGACCCACCTCCTACATTAAACCGATGTTCGGAATCAAGAGGAGACCATGGAGAACCCAACACCTTGGAGGCAAAGCAAAGCAACCAGCTGCAATGGAAAGGAGTAATTTCTTCCTTTCTTATCAGGGAGCAACCGCCAGATGCACCATGGCCACATCCGAACCATATAAGGGCCATAAACCAAGGTAATGCCCTAAACCCAAAAGTAAATCAAGGTATTAACTTGCCTTCTCTATGTGCAGGCCAAACTGTTTTGAGGACAAAACATTTCGAAGAAGGAGGGTATGATGAGGTCATTGGCACAACCCCCGGCAAACTGCCCAGCCCGGCCGGCCCAAGGAACACAAAGGCGGCCAAATACGCGCAAAAGGATACATGGGTGTATCTTCATGAATCCAAGCTTAACCAAGAAGCGGCCAGCCAAGAACAAACCTGGGCTATAATCCTGACTCACAGAGGACGCACGGCGACATGCAGCTCATCCAAAACAAGGCCAGATCAAGTCATGCACCATACATCAAATTGGAGTTTTCGAAACTTACCATATTTGGAACTTTCCTTATATGAAAGTCTCCAAACGTTTCTTTGGAGACCAGGAGACTTTTTGGTACTTCTAGGAGCTCCCTTAAGCACTTCTAGAAGCTCAAACACGCCTTGGACCAGACGGGTCCATCCGTGCCTTCAAATGAACCGATTGGAGCCGTTTATGGCAAGTGAGATGGCCAACTGGTTTAATCACTTGCAAACCAAAACATGGCGTCCAGGAGATATTATTAAGGCCCTAAGGAAGCCCAAAATAAACCTACCATGCACCAGCCACCAGAGGATCAGGCGAATCCCTTTCCTCCAAGACTTGCCATATATGGACCGAAGTGCACTTAATGTGTTCAGATTGCAATATCTCTATTCCTTGCAAATTGGGCACGTATTGAAGACTTTCCAAAGCATCCAGGATGTACCTAGACACCTTACATTCGCCCCAAAGCTCTCAAGATTCAAGCATATACACTTTCCTTGTTGGCCAAACTAGACATTAATGGCCAACAGCCATATATTTTAAATATATGATTTCCTTTTCTCTTTTTTAGGTTTAGGACCATTGCTAAGAGCACTATATAAGCTCAGCACGACCTCATTGTAAAGATAGACCACCATTGAAATAAAAGTTGAATACAAAGTATTTTCTTCAAAGCCTTGTCTTTGAACTTGTTCTTATTCTTTAGAAACTAAGTGTGTGATTCACTTCCTTTCTATTGAAGCCACGGCCAGGTTAGTTTGAGAGATTCAAACTCCCTTGGTTCACCTTTGATCGTGTGATTCGATCAAAACCCCCTCCTTTTAGTTCCCTTGCCCGCTTAAGCCAAGAGAGATTCTCGGTTTTGCGAGTCACGGCCGTACCGCTTGTGAGATTGATATTCAATCTTACATCACTTGGGCTTTAGTGGCAAGAGAGGTCATGGCCCAAAGATATTTAACCCTACTCCAAGTCGAAGACTAGGAGCAAGGCGCGTGCATGCCACAAGGACGGCCACCTTCCATTTCTTGGCCGTGAGGTGAGTTAAGGTAAGTTTACATTCGAATATATGCCTCTTTCAGTTTTGCAGGGTAGGATCTAGTTGCTTTACATTTTTGAGTCAAGAACATTTTAGGAATAGGTCCTTTTTCGGTTATACACTTTTGTATTTTTTTCCTTTTGTGCACTTTTGTAAACTTTCCTTTTCTTTATTTGTGTCGACCCTAGAAGGTCAAGCTGTCGAGCATATTAATAAGGCTCCTTCCAGCATTGTAGTTCGACAACCTTTTTGATATTAATAAAGATCGAATTTTCTTTCAACAAGTTATTCTCTCAAGAGACTTGTGCGCTTAGAACCTAGTTGAGACCAGCCCTCCTAGCTCTAAGTTTGTGATTTATCATGAGGTTCATCACCCCTCGTGTGGTTCACTTCACCCTTCCATCTTTTACCAACCAGAAAACCCCCATCCAGAAGCCTAAGGTTGAGTTTCTCACCTAATCTTCTACAAACAGCCCACACGCATACATCCTTGAATCAAGGCTTGTATCACCTTGAGAGATCCTTCAATCCTGCCCAATCTTTCTGATCATAATAGCTTCGTTATTCTATGAACTTGCCATCTGTACACACATATGTCATGTTGTTGCTCGGATCATAACACTTATAACCTTTTTCTGTTGTCGAATATCCAAGGAACATACACTTGATGCTTATTACCTCCAACTTGTTTCTTAGATCACCTGAAACATACACAAAGTACACACACCCAAATACACGTAAATGATCAATGGAGGGTTTAGTTTTATTGAGTACCTCAAACGGAGATATGTCTTACAAGACTTTGGTTGGAATCCGATTGATGAGGTAGCAAGCAACCAAGACTGCATCTCCCCAAAAACTTTTAGGAACATTGGTATGAAACATCATGGATCTTGCTACTTCCATTAAGTATCGGTTCTTCCTTACATCAACTCCATTTTGTTTTGGTGTGTGTGGACAGCTAGTTTGATGTAGTATTCCATGTTTGTTTAAGTGAGCTTTGAATCTTTGACTTGTGTATTCCCCTCCATTATCTGATATTAACACTTTGATCTTGGCATTGAATTGATTACTAATATAATTATGAAAGTTTATAAATGCCTCATAAACCCTATCTTTAGATGGAAGTAATGTAACCAATGTATATTTCAATTTCTCATCTATAAAAAGTCACAAAGTATTTATTCCTATCTCTAGACATGCAAGATGAGGTCCAAACATCGGAATGAACTAAATCAAAGCAATGCTCATAAACTGTAGACAATTTAGGGAAAACAACACGACAATGTTTGCCAAGGGTACAAGCCTCACAAACAGAGTGATCATAAGCGACATTAGGAATTATTAAGCTTAAAGCACGAGCATGAGGATGTCCTAATCTTGCATGACATACGACAACTTATTAGCAAAAACTCAAGATTTGAAAGCTAAGGAATCCAAATTTCTTGGAGGAGTGTCTTCAAGAACATAGAGCTCATCTTGAGTTCCACCACCTCCAAGTATCTTACCACTCTTAATATCCTGAAAATAAACATTGTTAAGCCCAAAAGTAACATTGTAATTCAGGTATTTAGTAGCCCTTTTGACTGAAACTAGATTAGACTTAAACTTAGGTACAAAGAAAGCATTACTTTCTTTGTAAAATAGTCTTAATTTTACGGTTCCTTCAATTGGAATACCCTTAGAATCAACTATAATTACTTGTCCTAGACATGGTTCAATGTTCTTTAACAACCTATCATTGCTAATTATATGGTGAGAAGCACCCGAATCCACTACCAACTTATGATCCGGTTTATCAAGCAATTTATGGGAGTAGAGTGTGATACCGGAGAGTTTTGAGGCATAGGCCTTGATAAGATCCTCCAAGTCACTCTTCTTAACATATTCCATGGATACATTCATAGCTAGCTCTATTTCTTTGTTGGATGAACTTCCCGGTTCAGTCACAACAGTTTGAGAGATGTTAGCCTTTGAATCCTTGAACTGGTTTGGCTTGAAGTCCTTAGGATTGAGATGAGGATGAAATATCCAGCACTTGTCTTTGATGTGGCCATTCCTCTTACAATGTTCACACATCACACTCTTCCTATCCTCTTGCTTAAACACGCTCTTGTTGGCCATGACTAGTTTTCCTTTTCCACCAAACAAACCAATGTTGCCTTGCTCCTTTTAAATTCGTGAGCACACCTCTTCGAAATCAAGGAGTTTTGGCTCTCATAGGATGGAATTATTTACATCCTTAAAGGCTGTGTTTAGGTTTAGAAGGAGCCCAAATATCTTGTCTTGTTCCTTCCTTTCATTAAGCACCTTTGGATCCATATAACTTGGTCTCAACATGTCAAGCTCGGACCATGTTGATTGGAACTTGCCTAGGAACTTTGTTAACTCCATATCCTCTTGGCGTAGATCATTGAGATCGTTCTTAACCTCATACACACAACTGAAGTTTGAAACATCCCCATACACCGTCTTGAGAGTCTTCCAAAGAAACTTGGCGGTTTCACAATGTGATAAGCTTCAAAAATGTATGGGTCCAATGAATTTTGGAGGAATCCAAGGACTCTTTGATCTTCTTGGAACCACCTAGCTTCTTCTTTTCTTGTTATCTCATCCTTCTTCTCCTTTGGATCGTCTATAGATGCAGTATTATCCTCCAAGATGTGATTCCAAAGTCCTTTGCCACAAATGGTTGTCTTGATGGTTCTTGACCATAATGTGTAGTTCAAGCCTTTGAGAACTACTGGTATCACCGTAGGTTTCAGGCTGGAACTTATTTGAATTGTATCCTCCATTGTTAGGCTTTGAAGAGCACAAAGGAGGCAGATTTTATGGTTGAATAAAACCGTGTGTTTTTAGTTTAAAAACTAAGAAATTTTTGATAGAGTTTTATATTATAAACTGAGAGATTTGAGTAGAAAAGATAAGGTAATGATCTTATGCTCTGATACCATGAAATAATATTCAGATTAGAGAGTAGAAATGTGAAGAATTGAATCTGGAAACTCAAAGAGAAGCATGAGAAAATGAGAAATATCTTAGACTTATGGAGAAGAATCTCCTAAGATTTCTCTTAAACATTGAGTCTTTACAGCCCTTTTATAGAGGATTTACAATATGAACACAAAACAATTCAGAATTAAACTTGTGGATGAGTTTGAATAGAGGAGGAGCTTGTCGACAACCAATGTGAAAAGATGGGAGGAGCTGCAAACGGTCTTATCACCGTTTGGTGTGGTTACCAAGGCTATGTGCAGCAGGCATTACCATTTGGTGTGGTTACCAAGGTTGTGTGCAGTATGGACATGTCCTTGTTACTGTGATTCTTCTCCCAAGGCAGATATATCACCATATTAACCATTTTAAATAATAACTTCTCTCCTTTTTTTCCTTTTCTCTTGTTATTTAAACTGAATTTTCATTTCTCTCCATGAATTAAGTTGCTCCCACTTGCCTTGTAGGTCAAGATAGGTCTTATTTGATTTTCCTATGTCAGTACTCATATTCGAGAGATTTCTCATTCACAACCACTCAAGCTTCTCCCCCTTTTGTGATTACAATCTCTAGGGGGTCTTCCATGTTAAGCTCTTCCAAATAGTCTTCCTCCCAATCTAAGAATGTCTCAACAGAGAAACGATTTTGTCCTATCGTTAGTTTCTTCATTACATCCATGATGTTGAATTATGAGTCGTAGTTCTCAAGTTGAGATCTACGATGCCCTTTTCACATTTGTGATAGCCCCTAGTAGTAGTCAAAAATAGTCTCCCAAGTATTATGGGATTGGTTGTCTCTTTATCCATTTTCAGCACGACAAAATCTGTGGCCATTATCATGTTTCTAACCTTCAATGGCTAGTCCTCCAAGACACTTAGAGGGTACCTTATAGAGATGTCTGCTAATACCAACGAGAAACGAGTTTTCTTGAAGTTTGATAGGTCAAGTCTTTTGGAGACTGTCGATGGCATCAAGCTCACACTTACTCCAAGGTCAACCAAACACTTCCCAAAAAACAAAGGTCTCAAAGTGCATTGTAGGGTGAAAGTTCCTACATCTTGTAGCTTCTTTGGCATAGAGTTCTGAATGATCGCACTGCACTCATGGTTAATCATCACCATGCTTTCCTCAAGAACCTTTCTCTCTATTAGCATGTCCTTGATCAGCTTGTTCACTATTGGGAAATGCAGTAAAGGGAAGGGTTACCAGGATTGAACTTATCAAACTCTTGTACTTCTCATAGTGCTTGTCAAGAATCTACTTTTTTAACCTCCCAGGAAATGGAAGTTATGGCTTGTAGGGAGGTGGAGTGAATGTTGCTTCTTATCCATCAGTTACCTCACTAGCCTCCTTAACATTTTTGTCAGCCCCCTTTCTGTCAGCCATCTGTGGGGGACCGATTTCGTCCTTGGTCTCATCATCAAACTCTATTAGTTCCTCAATAGGTTGGAGTTCTTTCCCACTTCTCAGTGTGTGATTGCTTGACAGTACTCTATTGGGTTTGCTTCAGGTTTACTAGGAAACTTTTGTTTTGGTGCAGATGCAGCCGAAGCCATCTGAGCTACATGGCTTTCTAGTGCTTTCAAATGAAGTGAAAGGTGTTTATACTTGGCACTGACCTCCCCAAACTCATTATCCACCTTGTTGTTGATCTCAACCATCTTTTGTTCAGCTCCATCGCTCCCTTTCCTTTCCTTCCCAAGATTTTCTGTAATAGGGACTTTGTGTCATTTTCTTGAGCCAACTTTGGTGCAGGTGGCGCATAGAGTTGAAGGGGTTTCTGATGTTGATTGTATGTCATCTTAGGTTAAATCTTGGAGGCTGAAACTTGGGTCTCGCAGCATAGCCTTGCTTAAATCATTGAGATTGAGGCTTGTAAGGCTGGTAGCCTTGGTGTTGCGGTTTGTAAGGAGGGAAAATCAAATCATGTGGACTCTCCACATTAGTGCTCATGTAGGAGAGGTTTGGGTTGTTCATGTAGTTCTTATTAAACCCTTTTGGTACCCTGATGTCCCCCCCCCAATATAGTTCATCTCCTCATGGCCCTCTTGAACCTCATTTCTTTCCTCTTAATATCCATGGTACCCATCGAACTCCCCTACAAACTTGACTATGCGTTGAGAGACTTGCAATACCTTTTCTAGATTTTTATCCAGTGCTTCATCTCCCTTCTTCGTTCATCCTCAAAATATGTACCTCCTCGTGAAGCTCTGTCATAGTCTCCCCCATAATTTCAATCGATTTGTGCTAGATTCTCTACTAGAATCATTCCACTCTCAGCTTCTTTCCCCTAAGTTTCCATTGCTCGTAGTGTCCAGGAGCATACAGATTCTACGGAGCACTCTTTTATATAGGTTGGTCAAAACCGTCTCATTAGAGAATCCATGGTGGGGGGGGGGGGGGCAATGTATTGTGTAACCTTTAAACCGCTCCCACGCCTCATAGAAGTTTTCAGTAACCTGTTGCACAAAACTAGAGATCTCATTCCTCAACCTTACAGTCTTTAAGGTTGAGAAGAACTTATGCAGGAAGATCTTCTTACACTGATCCCATGAAGTGATGGCATCTTGTGGCAGACTCTTTTCCCACTTGTTTGCCATATTTTCCAGACAAAACGGGAATAACCTCAGCTTGATTGCATCCTCAAAGATCCCGTTGATATTAACAGTCCCACATAATATGTCAAACTGATCTAAGTGGTCTAGTGGATCTTTCATTGGTAGACCATGGAATTTGCTACCTTGCACCATGTTAACCAACCTCGCCTTGATTTCAAAATTATTGCTCTCAACAAGGGGTGGGTGAATCCCAGTCCGAGTCCCATAGATAGTCGGTTCATCAAATGTTCTGATCTTTTTTTCGTGTCTTTGCGGGTGCATGGGACCTCTTGCCCTCCACACATTCTAATTCTAAACCCCTGCCCCTTGGGCTTCATTCTCAATATTTTGTGGTAGGTTCTACTCGTCGGGTTCCATCTCTGATTTTTTTCTCAGCTGATTCTCACCTCTCTCTTAGATCTTGTTTCTTCTTTCTCTAACTGTTGTACATCGAATTCACTTGGTTGCAGAATGTAAAGAAAATCGAGTAGTAGTTTTGTATCAAATCCTCAGGGAAGTAAGATTATCACACTAGGAATACATGAAACACTTAAATCTAGGTTGATAATAATTGGGTTTTTGATTGGTTCTCTAATAATCTAATTGTAGAGAAAGTAAAGCAAGTTAATTCAGTAAACAAGATATATGGACAGTGGACAAAGCATTCAGACACCTTCAATTGACTAACGATTCTATAGGTTTGATTAGATAAATCCCTAAGACATAGATATTATCTAGTAGGCTGATCACTTCTCGTGGTATCAATCCATTCACCGGCCTATAGATTACAAGTCTTTTACATAGCAATTTATCGACTAGCAATCCTAGAGTTCGAGTCTAATCTAGTCTACCTATCACCTAAGTGATACAAGCCTTGATTCAAGGATGTATGCGTGTGGGCTGTTTGGAGAAGTATAGGTGAGAAACTCGACCTTAGACTTCTTGGATAGGGGTTTTTGGATTGGTATTCGATGGAAAGGTGAAGTGAACCACACGAGGGGTGATGAACCTCGTGATAAATCACAAACTTAGAGCTAGGAGGGCTGGTCTCAACTAGATTCTAAGCGCACAAGATTCTTGAGAGAAAATTTGTTGGGGAAAAAGTTCTATCTTTATTAATATCAAAAAGGTTGTTGAACTACAATGCTGGAAGGAGCCTTATTAATATGCTCGACAGCTTGACCTTCTAGGGTCGACTCAAATAAAGAAAAGGAAAGTTTACAAAAGTGCACAAATGGAAAAGATACAAAAGTGTATAACCGAAAAAGGACCTATTCCTAAAATGTTCTTGACTCAAAAATGTAAAGCAACTAGATCCTACCCTGCAAAACTGAAAGAGGCATATATTCGAATGTAAACTTACCTTAACTCACCTCACGGCCAAGAAATGGAAGGTGGCCGTCCTTGTGGCATGCACGCGCCTTGCTCCTAGTCTTCGACTTGGAGTAGGGTTAAATATCTTTGGGCCATGACCTCTCTTGCCACTAAAGCCCAAGTGATGTAAGATTGAATATCAATCTCACAAGCGGTACGGCCGTGACTCGCAAAACCGAGAATCTCTCTTGGCTTAAGCGGGCAAGGGAACTAAAAGGAGGGGGTTTTGATCGAATCACACGATCAAAGGTGAACCAAGGGAGTTTGAATCTCTCAAACTAACCTGGCCGTGGCTTCAATAGAAAGGAAGTGAATCACACACTTAGTTTCTAAAGAATAAGAACAAGTTCAAAGACAAGGCTTTGAAGAAAATACTTTGTATTCAACTTTTATTTCAATGGTGGTCTATCTTTACAATGAGGTCGTGCTGAGCTTATATAGTGCTCTTAGCAATGGTCCTAAACCTAAAAAAGAGAAAAGGAAATCATATATTTAAAATATATGGCTGTTGGCCATTAATGTCTAGTTTGGCCAACAAGGAAAGTGTATATGCTTGAATCTTGAGAGCTTTGGGGCGAATGTAAGGTGTCTAGGTACATCCTGGATGCTTTGGAAAGTCTTCAATACGTGCCCAATTTGCAAGGAATAGAGATATTGCAATCTGAACACATTAAGTGCACTTCGGTCCATATATGGCAAGTCTTGGAGGAAAGGGATTCGCCTGATCCTCTGGTGGCTGGTGCATGGTAGGTTTATTTTGGGCTTCCTTAGGGCCTTAATAATATCTCCTGGACGCCATGTTTTGGTTTGCAAGTGATTAAACCAGTTGGCCATCTCACTTGCCATAAACGGCTCCAATCGGTTCATTTGAAGGCACGGATGGACCCGTCTGGTCCAAGGCGTGTTTGAGCTTCTAGAAGTGCTTAAGGGAGCTCCTAGAAGTACCAAAAAGTCTCCTGGTCTCCAAAGAAACGTTTGGAGACTTTCATATAAGGAAAGTTCCAAATATGGTAAGTTTCGAAAACTCCAATTTGATGTATGGTGCATGACTTGATCTGGCCTTGTTTTGGATGAGCTGCATGTCGCCGTGCGTCCTCTGTGAGTCAGGATTATAGCCCAGGTTTGTTCTTGGCTGGCCGCTTCTTGGTTAAGCTTGGATTCATGAAGATACACCCATGTATCCTTTTGCGCGTATTTGGCCGCCTTTGTGTTCCTTGGGCCGGCCGGGCTGGGCAGTTTGCCGGGGGTTGTGCCGATGACCTCATCACCAAGTCTCTGATGTTTCTTGTGTTTTTGAGAAGCCTTTGGACTCTAATTTGCTCTTCTGGCCCATTGTCCTTAGCTGCTCTTCCTCTAGGAGCTTGTCGACCCATAAGCTGAATTTGTGGAAGAGTGCCCTTGATCTGCTTCTTGTCATTGCTCCTTGAGGTACCACTGGTGTAGAGACTTCCTCTAGGTGCATGTCTTGGAGCTGGTAGCTCATCTAGTCCGAGTCTTCTTGTGTAGAAGTGGAAATGCGCGTGTACTCGGCTGGATCGGCTGAACCGGCTAGACTGTGCGAGGTACTGGCCGGAATGCCTTCAGGACCGGCCAAGTTGATCCCGGAGTTGGTGGCATCACCAAGGGGACCAGTGGTGTCATCCACATCGCCACCTAGTGTGCCGGAAGCTTGGGCCTCTCCGCCGGCAATGCTGACCGGTCTGGTCCTATTGGTCAAGGGTCCGGCAGTACTGCTTGGTCCGGCAGACGTGCCAGATGGTCCGGCTGTCTCGGGCAAGCTTCCTGGTCGGCCAGTCTGGTCTCCTAGCTGGATGTATGACCTGGTGTCCTCATCATCCCCTCCCTCTTCAGTAGGTTTTGTCCTCAAAACTGGTTCATCTGCATGGAAAGGGGCAAAGTCAGTAACATTGAACGTATTGGACACATTAAACTCACTTGGGAGCTCGATCCGGTAGGCGTTGTTGTTGATCCTCTCGAGCACTATGAATGGTCCATCTCCTCTTGGTGCTAGCTTGGAACTCCTTAGGTTTGGGAACCTCTCCTGCCGTATTTTAGCCACACCCAATCGCCTGGTTGAAAGATCACCTCCTTTATTCCATTGTTGGCATGAGTCACGTACTGTCCGGTCCTCTTCTCCACGTTTTCTGCTACCTTATGGTGTAACCTCCTTATGAACTCTGCCTTGGATGCTCCGTTGAGGTTGGTCATCTCAGCTGGTGGTAGTGGCGTTTGCTCCAATGGGGTGAGAGGGTTGAAGCCGTATACTACTTCAAATGGTGTCTTCTTGGTTGCTGAGTGCACGGCTCGGTTGTAAGCAAACTCTATGAATGGCAGGCACTCCACCCAAGTCTTTAGGTTCTTCCCTAGTGTAGTCCTGAGAAGAGTTGATAGTGTCCTGTTGACAACTTCAGTTTGGCCATCGGTTTGAGGATGGTAGGTGGTAGAGAAGAGTAGCTTCATGCCTAGCTTCCTCCAAAGGGTCCTCCAGAAATGGCTGAGGAACTTGGTGTCCCTGTCTGATACGATGGTCCTTGGCACTCCATGAAGCCGTACTATCTCCCTGAAGAACAGCTCAGCTGTTTGTGTGGCATCATTGACATTGGCACATGGGATGAAGTGTGCCGTCTTGGAGAATCTGTCCACCACTACAAAGATTGCATCTTTGTGGTTGATCTTGGGCAGTCCTAGAACGAAGTCCATTGAGATGTCCACCCATGGATGTGTAGGTATGGGCAGTGTGAGATACAACCTGTGAGGTTGCACTCGGGACTTTGCCTTCTTACAAGTGATGCATCTTGCACAATGAGCTTCTACTGTCCTCTTGATGTGTGGCCAGTAGAAGTGCTCCTTGACCACTGCTAGAGTCTTGTCGACACCAAAGTGGCCCATGAGTCCTCCTCCATGATCTTCTCGGATGATAAGCTCCCTTAATGATCCTTGTGGTATGCACAGCCTTCTTTCTCGGAACAAGAATCCCTCATGGATGTAAAACTTGCCATGACTCCCTGTGCCACACTCCTTGTAGCTCTCAGCAAAGTCAGGATCATCTTTGTATAGGTCCTTGATGTGCTCGAATCCTAGGACCTTTTCCTCCATGGTTGATATCAAGGCAAACCTCTTTGATAGTGCATCGGCTACCACATTGTCTTTGCCCTTCTTGTACTTGATGACGTACGGGAAGGTCTCTATGAAATCCATCCACCTGCATGTCTCCTCTTGAGATTGGTTTGCCCTTTGAGGTGTTTGAGAGTCTCATGATCAGTGTGGATCACAAACTCCTTGGACAGCAAGTAATGCTGCCAAGTCTCCAATGCTCGGACAAGGGCATAAAGCTCCTTGTCATAAGTGGGGTAGTTCAGTGAGGCACCACCTAGCTTCTCACTGAAGTATGCCACTGGTCTCCCTCCTTGGGTTAGCACTGCTCCTATGCCTATTCCAGAGGCATCACACTCCACTTCAAACGTCTTGTTGAAGTCGGGTAGGACTAGCACTGGTGCATGTGTAAGGCTGTCCTTCAAGGCCTGGAATACCTTCTACTGAGCTTCTCCCCAGCTGAATCCAACGTTTTTCTTCACTACTGCCGTCAAGGGTGAGGCAAAACTGCTGAAGTTGGGCACGAATCTCCTATAGAAGCTGGCCAGTCCGTGGAAGCTCCTTACTTGGCTGATGTTGCCTGGTGTTGGCCATTCTTGTATGGCTCGAATCTTCTCTTCATCAACCTGTAGGCTCTGTGAACTTACAACAAAACCTAAAAAGACAAGTTTATCAGTACAAAAGATGCACATCTTGAGATTGGCTTAAAGTTCTTCTTGTAGGGTTTTAAGTACCATCTCAAGATGTGTGAGGTGTTCCCGTAGGCACTTACTATAAACTAGTATATCATCAAAGTAAACCACTACAAACTTACTGATGTACGCTCTAAGAACTTGGTTCATAAGGCGCATGAAGGTGCTTGGGGCATTAGTCAAGCCGAATGACATGACTGTCCACTCGTAGAGCCCTTGCTTTGTCTTGAAAGCAGTCTTCCATTCATCACCTTCCTTCATCCTGACCTGGTGGTATCCACTCTTGAGGTCTATTTTGGAGAAGACCGTGGCTCCACTCAGCTCATCTAGCATGTCATCCAGCCGTGGTATTGGGTGCCGGTACTTGACAGTGATGTTGTTGATTGCTCGGCAGTCCACGCACATTCGCCAAGTCCCATCTTTCTTGGGCACTAGTAGCACTGGTATGACACATGGACTGAAGCTCTCTCGAACATATCCTTTCTCCAGGAGCTCCTTGACTTGCTTCTCAAGCTCCTTGGACTCCTCTGGACTCATTCGGTAGGCTGGCCGGTTGGGCAGGGCTGCTCCGGGCACTAGATCGATCTGGTGTTCTATGCCACGTAAAGGAGGCAAGTCTGCTGGTATCTCCTCTGGAAACACATCATGGAACTTGTTGAGGAGATTTGCTACGTCAGGAGGTAGCTCTACCTGTTCCTGTTCTATGCTCAAAATTTCTTTGAAGACCATTAGTAACATTAAATCCTTTGAGGCTAATGCTCTCCGGACATGGCTTGGTTGAATAAGAAAATTAGACTTGATAAGTTTCTTTTCCTTACTCATTTGGAGTTGTACCTCGTGTACCTGGGTAGGTGTAAGAGGAGCCAAGCTGACCCTTCTTTTGTTATGCACAAAAGTGTAGAGATTGGTTCGGCCATCATGCCTGGTCTCTTTGTCAAACTGCCATGGTCTTCCTAGCAGAAGATGGCCAGCTTGCATAGGCACCACGTCGCATACGACTTGGTCTTCGTACTTGCCCACACTTAATGGCACTGTGACTTGCTCATGGATTTTGAGCTCCACTTTGTCATCGAGCCATCTCAGTCTATATGGTCGAGGATGCCTTGTCTTCTCTAGACCTAGCTTATCAACCATATATGCACTAGCAACGTTAGCGCAAGAACCACCATCTATGATGAGGTTACATACCTTGCCCTTGATGGTGCAGCGGCTATGGAAGATGTTCTCCCTTTGGATGGACTCTGAAGGATCCACCATTGCACTGAGGATGTGTCTAGTGACCAGCACTTTCCCCACATCAGGTTACTCAATGTCACCACATTCCTCTTCTGGTTCATAGTCCTGTTCATCTTGGGACTCATATTCTCCAGCCTCCGTAATCAGCATGACCTGGTTGTTTAGGCACTCCCTTGAGATGTGTCCACGACCCCTACACTTGAAACAAGTGATGTCATGTGATCTCTGAGGGTTAGAAGACTTACTAGGCTCTCTCTGGTCACGGGTGGGTTCAGGAGGCTTGCTCTTGAACCTTGACTCGATCTCTATGCTCTTGCCTTTGTCTACGGGCTTGGGCATGTTGCTTGGTGCCCAAGGTGTCTTAGGCTTGCTGCGGATGTCTTGGCTCTTACGTTTGATGTGCTACTCAGCCTGGACAGATAGGTGGAACAAGTCTTTGAAGTCATTGTAGATTTGCCTTTCCACATTGCGGCTGATTCTTTCTTGGAGTCCATCCAAGAATTGTGCCATCAATGCTTCTTCATCATCATTGAGCTCCAATCTGTTCCTTAGCTTCTCAAACTCTTCATAGTACTCCTCTACTGCTCTGGTACCCTACTTAAGAGTATGAAAACGACGTTGCAAGTCCCTATGAAAGTAAGGTAGAACAAACCTTTGTCGCATGACATCCTTCATGTCGACCCATGAATCTATAGGCCTCATTCTCTTCCTCCTTCTGTCAGATACCTCACGATCCCACCAGATGAGGGCATTGTCCGTGAGTTGTGCTACTGCCATTGAGACTCTCCTAGGTCCTGGTTGGTTGTAATGATCAAAGATATGATCCATTCTTCTCTCCCAATCTAGGTAAGCCTCCGGGGTCTACTTTTCCTGCAAAACTTGGAGGAGTTAGCTTAACATCATGATGAGTTACCCGGTTATAGGCGTGTTTATCTCCATCCTCATGATGTCTAGGAGGCATTCTTGGTCTCTGGTGAAGACCATATGGCTCAAAGCCATCATCTTCTGCCTCTGGTTGCCGTGGAGGTCCTCTCGGCCTATGGTGATAGTTATGAGGTTATGTGTCCTCATCTCCATCTGGCTGGGGTTCCTCGTGTTCGTGCCGTGTCCTAAGGTGCTCAGGACCCTCAGGACGGTCTTGCTCAGCTCTCACGTGCCTTATGGCCTGGAATCTCACAGGCCTCTCCACGCGCTCCAATCTCTCGCCTATGGATGCGAGTTGTGTTTGGAGTGTGGTGAACATGGCCATCATGGTCTCGGCTGCATCTCTATTTTCTTCTCCCATTGGGTACTACAAGGAAGAAAACAAGTTATGCTACTCCTAAATTGTTAGGAGGGTTTTCCTTTTATAAGGGATTCAAAAAAATGCAAAAAGAAAACTCTAAGGAATGGAAAATTCGAATATAAGGATATTTGAATAAAAGGAAATTTTCTTGACAACTATTGCTAGCTGTCCAATTCGAAATCTTTGGTATTTTTCCTATTTTCTTTTCTTTTCTTTTTCTTTTCTTTTTAATTTAACTTAAAAATAATGGAAATATGAATTAAACAAAAAGGAAAACGTGAATGGCAATGCAAAAGTGAATCTAAACCCTAGTGATACACGTAGAAGGCTAGATGCACTCGGTTTGGAGTTTGATGTTATTTTTTTGATTTTTCTTGAATGCGAGTTAAACTAATGCAAGAACTAAAAACAAAACAAGCTAAAGGATAGAAACAACCTGGTTTAGGAGCTTTAAGCTCTGATACCAAAATGATACAAGCCTTGATCCAAGGATGTATGCGCGTGGGCTGTTTGGAAAAGTTTAGATGAGAAACTCGACCTTACACTTCTTGGATAGGGGTTTTTGGATTGGTATTCGATGGAAAGGTGAAGTGAACCACACGAGGGGTGATGAACCTCGTGATAAATCACAAACTTAGAACTAGGAGGGCTGGTCTCAACTAGATTCTAAGCTCACAAGATTCTTGAGAGAAAACTTGTTGGGGAAAAAGTTCTATCTTTATTAATATCAAAAAGGTTGTCGAACTACAATACTGGAAGGAGCCTTATTAATATATTCGACAGCTTGACCTTCTAGGGTCGACTCAAATAAAGAAAAGGAAAGTTTACAAAAGTGCACAAATGGAAAAGATACAAAAGTGTATAACCAAAAAAGGACATATTCCTAAAATGTTCTTGACTCAAAAATTTAAAGAATCTAGATCCTTCCCTGCAAAACAGAAAGAGGCATATACTCAAATTGAAACTTACCTTAACTTAACTCACGGCCAAGAAATGGAAGTCTTCGACTTGGAGTAGGGTTAAGAATCTTTGGGCCCTGACCACTCTTGCCACTAAAGCCCAAGTCTCTGATGTCCCTTGTGTTGTTGAGAAGCCTTTGGACTCTTCCTTGCACTTCTGGCCCATTTTCCTTAGTCGATCTTCTTCTAAGAGCTTGTCGACCCATAAGCTGAATTTGTGGAAGAGTGCCCTTGATCTGCTTCTTGTCATTGCTCCTTGAGGTACCACTGGTGTAGAGACTTCCTCTAGGTGCATTTCCTGGAGCTGGTAGCTCATCTAGTCCGATGCTTCTTGTGTAGAAGTGGAAATGCGCGTGTACTCGGCTGGATCGGCTGTACCGGCTGGACTGTGGAGGTACTGGCCGGAATGCCTTCAGGACCGGCCAAGTTGATCCCGGAGTTGGTGGCATCACCAAGGAGACCGGCGGTGTCATCCACGTCGCCACCTAGTGTGCCGGAAGCTTGGGCCTCTCTGCCGGCAATGCTGACTGGTCTGGTCCTATTGGTCGAGGGTCCGGCGGTACTGCTTGATCCGGCAGACGTGCCAGATGGTCCGGCTGTCTCGGGCAAGCTTCCTGGTCGGCCAGTCTGGTCTCCTGGCTCGATGTACGACCTGGTGTCCTCATCACTTAGGCATCATCTCTCGTTGGCTAAATTGCGATAAGCATGTTCCGGCCTACCTACACATTTTGTCTACACTTATCAGGAGCAAAACATCATCGATCTTGACGTTTATTAGCTACTTCAGTCCCTAGCATTAAGCACATCCTAAACATCATAGATTTATCATCTAATCTATGCAAACAACCCTAAGTCAATATCAGATTCCCCTAATTGATCTTGTCCACGATCCATACAAAAAACTACTCAAAATATTCAAATAAACAACAAACACAATGAAATAGAAGAAATGAAACACAAGAGAAGAGATAGGATAAATGAATTCTTCACTAGAAACCAAGAGTACAAGAACAAGAATTGAAAGCAAAATCTCCTCTAAAAAATTGGCCACAATAAGAAACTGAACAAAACTTAAGATAAATGTGTTTTAGAAGGGTTTATATAGTGTCTCTAACAAATATGTTTAATCTCGGGGGCGAACCGGTTAACTTAAAATAGTTTAGAAGAGTTTGGACTCGGGTTAGCCCGAGATCGGCCAGATGAGATTTGCCTGATTGCCAATCTCTGAATGGGAAGAGAGTTGGCTCGGGTTGACTAAGATTGGCATGATGGCCGATCTCCTGACGGGTAGAGAGTTAGCTTAGGTTTGCCTGAGATCGGCCAGCTGAGATCAACCTGATGGCCGATCGCTTGATGGGCAGAGAGTTGGCTCGAGTTGGCCAGAGATCGGCAATCTAAGATGGGCCTGATGGCCGATCTTCTGGCTTCCAGGAGACTCCTTGGCCAGTTCTTCGTTGCTTGATTCCATCTAACTTCTCGTTTTACCTAAAAATATCGAGAAGGTATACAACATGCAAAACGCATGCTTTAACCTATAGAATGCATTGTCAAATGCAAAGGATGGATAAAATGCCTAGAATGCTAATGAAGACAAGGAAAAAGTGATTAAATGCAGGGGGAAACAATGAAAAAACCATGATTATCAGTTATGCTCCGTGGTGTTCCATTTTTGAAATACTTCTCAGCTTATTCAAACGCTCTCTCTTAGCTCTTGTTGCTTCTCTCTCTAATTGTGGTACGTCGAATTCACTCAGGTGCAGGTCTATTTGCCCTTTGGTTCTCGTGTTCATACACCTACAAGACCGAAGAAATTACAATTAGAATCAATAAAAATAAATAAATAAATAAATCTTAAGTGAATCAAAATACTAATGGCTATTGCTAACTTCTACGACAATAGTGCTAAAAACTTGATGGGTTTAAAGTTTAGTCCCTATACGACTCCAAGTGTAGAGTAACCGAAGTACTAATTGGATATCAAATCCATAGGAAAGATAGAACAACACACTAAGAACAACGCACTAGAACAACTCAAGGTAATGTTCCATTGACTAACGATGCTATATGTTTGATTAAATAAATTCCTAAGACATAGAACACTTTTGACTTGGCCATTCCACTCATGTGGCAGTAGCCCATTTATTAGCCTAACGATTAATATTCAAGTCTTGTGAACAGTAACTTATTGACTAGCAATCCTTATGTTAAGGTCTATCTTAGTCTACCAGTCACCTTAAACATCAACTTTTGTTGGCTAAGATGTGATAGGTAGGATTAGGCTTTACCTACACATTCTGTCTATAGCTCTCGGAAGCAAAATATCATAAGTCTAGAGATTCATTAGCTACTTCAATCCTAACATAAACCATATTTTAATCATAAGGAATTTGTTATCTAATCTACCTAAAAATCATTAATCAATATCTTATTCCATTAATCTACCTTATCCACAATCTATAAAGTAAACTACTCACACATAATCATAGCAATGACCAAAACAATGAAATAGGCAATAGAAAACATAAATAAAAGATAGAGTTAGAAATTGATGAAAAGTTGCAAGAACAAAAATCTCCCAAGTTGCATGTCTAAAAATCGGCCAAGAGAAAAGAAGATAGGTCATTTGTGACCTATAAGGGTTTATATAGTTTCCCTCAAACAACTAGGTTTCACCTAAGACAAACTAGGTTAAGCCAAAAATAATATAACGATTAACTAACTCAATGAATGAAACATATGGACCATGGGTAAGGCATTCGACTCGTGGTAATGTTCCATTGACTAACGATGTTACATGTTTGATTAAATAAATTCCTAACACATAGAACACTTTTACTAGGCCAATCCACTCACGTGGCAGTAGCCCATTTATTAGCCTAACGATTAATATTCAAGTCTTGTGAACAGTAACTTATTGACTAGCAATCCTTATGTTAAGGTCTATCTTAGTCTACCAGTAACCTTAAACATCAACTTTTGTTGGCTAAGATGTGATAGGCAGGATTAGGCTTTACCTACACATTCTGTCTATAGCTCTCGGAAGCAAAATATCATAAGTTTAGAGATTGATTAGCTACTTCAATCCTACCATAAACCATATTTTAATCATAAGGAATTTGTTATCTAATCTACCTAAAAATCATTAATCAATATCTTATTCCATTAATCTACCTTATCCACAATCTATAAAGTAAACTACTCACACATAATCATAGCAATGACCAAAACAATGAAATAGGCAATAGAAAACATAAATAAAAGATAGAGTTAGAAATTGATGAAAAGTTGCAAGAACAAAAATCTCCCAAGTTGCAAGTCTAAAAATCGGCCAAGAGAAAAGAAGATAGGTCATTTGTGACCTATAAGGGTTTATATAGTTTCCCTCAAACAACTAGGTTTCACCTAAGACAAACTAGGTTAAGTCAAAAATAATATAACGATTAACTAACTCAATGAATGAAACATATGGACCATGGGTAAGGCATTCGACTCGGGGTAATGTTCCATTGACTAACGATGTTACATGTTTGATTAAATAAATTCCTAACACATAGAACACTTTTTACTAGGCCAATCCACTCACGTGGCAGTAGCCCATTTATTAGCCTAAAGATTAGTATTCAAGTCTTGTGAACTGTACTTTATTTACTAGCAATCCTTATGTTCAAGTCTATCTTAGTCTACCAGTCACCTTAAACATCAAATTTCATTGGCTAAGATGTGATAGGCAGGATTAGGCTTTACCTACACATTCTGTCTATAGCTCTCGGAAGCAAAATATCAGAAGTTTAGAGATTGATTAGCTACTTCAATCCTACCATAAACCATATTTTAATCATAAGGAATTTGTTATCTAATCTACCTAAAAATCATTAATCAATATCTTATTCCATTAATCTACCTTATCCACAATCTATAAAGTAAACTACTCACACATAATCATAGCAATGACCAAAACAATGAAATAGGCAATAGAAAACATAAATAAAAGATAGAGTTAGAAATTGATGAAAAGTTGCAAGAACAAAAATCTCCCAAGTTGCAAGTCTAAAAATCGGCCAAGAGAAAAGAAGATAGGTCATTTGTGACCTATAATGGTTTTTATATTTTCCCTGAAACAACTAGGTTTAACCTAAGACAAACTAGGTTAGGCCAAAAATAATAACAAACTGGCCGTGAATGGCCAGTGTGATCGATTGTTGGGCCGATTGAAGGGCAGGTATGCAAGCGGCTAGCTTAGCATATGAGAGATCGGCCTGGACGATCGGCCAACTCGCCGATCGCTGGGCAGGCTTGTGTGCAATCAGTTGGTGTGATGGGTTAATGGGTAGATCGCTGGATAACAGCAATGGACAGGCTGGGCTTCGCGTGGGAATGGTCGGGGCGATCGGCCAACCGGGCGTTCGCGTGGGAATGGTCAGGGCGATCGGCCAACCGGGCGTTCGCGTGTGCTCCAGAGAATCTAGCTCTCTCATATTGTCTATCTCCTTCTCCAACCTTTGGTTGCATATGGCCATGCTTCAAACTCTCCTTTTTACACGCTGCACTCGAAAACACTCGAGAAAAACATGCAAAGATGAAAAATGCATGCCTTAAACTATATAATGCAGTGCTATATGAGAATAAATGTGAAAAATGGTGGATAAATGACCTAAAATGCAAATGAAGACTAGAAAAATAGTGGTGAAATTCAGGGCAAAACAATGCAAAAACACATAACTATCAGTGATGTTAGGAGATGAATCGAAGATGGAAGTAAAAGGTAAAATATCATCAATTTATTTCAAATGTTTACTATATGCCAAGTATGAAGACAAACATCTTGAGTTTTGGAAAACTCTTAGTGAAAGATTATGATATTCAATTAAAAGATAATAACTTTTCTTTAAGAGATTGTGCTAGTAATCTCATCACCGAGGTGCCAATGTCAAGCAATAGAATGTTTGTCATTAACATTCAAAATGATATCGCACAATGTCTCAAGATGGTTATAAGGAAGAATCTTTGCTTTGACATCTTTGATTCTGAGATCTCAATTTTGGAGGACTGGACGTACTTTCCAAGAAATAAATGGTGAGAGCATTGCCTTGCATCAACCCTCCAAATCAAATTTTTGAAGGGTGTCTACTTGAAAAACAATTCAAATTGAGCTTTCCGAAGGAATCAAACAGTACAAGAGCTTGGAAGCCACTATAACGTATACACACAGATGTTTGTGGTCCGATCAAGACTAGTTCACTCGGTAAAAATAACTATTTTCTTCTCTTTATTGATGATGTTTCAAAAACATGGGTTTATTTTTTGAAGGAAAATCAGATGTGTCTGAAAACTTCAAAGAGTACAAAACTCATGTTGAAAAGGAAAGTGGTCTTGTGGTCAAAGCCATGAGATCCGACCGTGAATGAGAGTTCACTTCCAAAGAATTTCAGAAGAGGGGTTCATAGATAATTAGCGGTGCCAAGATTCTCTCAACAAAATGGAGTAGTGGAAAGTAAGAATAGAACGATTCTTGAGATGGCGAGGAGCATGCTAAAAGTAAAAGAGATTACCACATGAGCTATGGGCAGAAGTGGTTGCATGTGCGGTTTATCTAGCGAAGCGATCTTTAGTGTAAAGCATCTCAGGAAAAACACCAGAAGGAGCTTGGAGTGGAAGGAATCCTAGTGTTTCTCATGTAAGAGTTTTTGGAATCATTTCTCATGCTCATGTAGTAGACAAAAAACAGAGCAAACTAAATGATAAAAGTGAGAAGTACATCTTCATTGGTTATGACAACAATACCAAAAACTGAAAGCTCTACAGTCTAGATACAAAGAAGCCAATGGAATCTTCATTACTCAAGAAGCTTATGCTATAGAAGTGCTTAAGAAGTTTAAGATAGATGAATGACTCGAACCCCGTAAGTACGCCAATGTAATGTGGAGTTAAGTTGTCAAATTATGAAAAAGGATAGATGGTTGATCCAACACTATTTAAAAGCTTGGTTGGAATCTTACGTTACTTAACAACAACTCACCTCAAATTGGAGTTGACATTTTATATGCAATTGGAGTTGTGAATCGATACATGGAGCATCCAACAACAACTCACTTCAAGGCAACTAAGAGAATTTTCTGTTATATCAAAGCTACAATCAATTTTGGCTTGTAATACTTTGTTGCTAATTATTACAAACTCGTTGGATTTAGCGATAACGATTGGAGCAGAGACGTGGATGACAAAAAAATACAAGTGATTTGTGTTCTACATTGGACATACATCATTCACATGGATAGCAAAGAAGCAACTGATTGTCACTCTTTCCACCTGTGAAGCGAAGTACGTACCTGCTACTTCATGTGTTTAACATGTATTTTTGGCTATGAAACTTGTTAAAGGAGTTGAGCTTACCACAAGAGGAACCAAAAAAGTTCTTCATGGACAACAAGTCAACAATAACATTGGCGAAGAAGCTAGTATTCCATGATCGAAATAAGCACATTGACACACGGTATGACTATATTAGAGACTGTGTAACCAAGAAGGATGTACAATTGGAGTATGTGTAAATAAATGATTATGTAGTTGATATTTTCACCAAACCACTCAAATGTGAATACGAGTTTGGTTGGAGTAACAAAATTAATTTTAAGAGAGTGTTGAAAATCAAACATAATTTTGGGTCAAGTTTAATTATGAGATCCAAATATTATTTGGACTAAATCTAAATTTGATCCAAATTCTAAAATATATCTACAATCATCTCACACCTCTTTAGAAAGAAATATCAAGATAATTGTAATAAATAATATAGATATTATGAAAGAAATGCCTAGATTTATGATTAAAATATTTAGATACTTTGTAATTTGAAGATTATAAATACCTTCATGCTCTTTCATTTGTAGTCAAATTGTTTCAAGAAAAACAAGTTTCTCTAAAAAATAATTTTTTTTTCTTCTTTCTAAAATTTCTAGTTTTTCAAAGTTTCTTATACACTTTCTTCACCACAACTAAATTATTTCCTTCCAACAAAATATACTACCAAAACAGAAAAAACAAAAGAAGAAAATACCAATGAAGACGAGACGATATAAAAGGGGAATAAAAGACAAATACAAAAAAGGATATTATGATTTTCTTTTATTTTCGTTTTACAAATATCCTAATATTTTGGATTTGAATCAATACAATCTAAATGCTGATTTTTTATATTTTTTGGTGTTTGAGTGGTCAAAGAATACCCTCTAAAAATTAAATTATTGGTTAAATTTTAATAAAATTTAAAATTTTTGAATATTTTGGTATTTCGAACACTTTCATCTAATACTAACCAATGTATTTAGATTTATAATTTTATTTTTTTGAATATTTTAGTTATCCATTTGATGTTTGGTTTTGATTAGGTTTCCATTTTTAAAATATAAAAAAGTTTAGGATCTATTTGGATATTTTATCGATTTTTTTTTGTTCTGACATCTTTTACTATATGGTTTCTGTTTGGAGTTTTACCCATATCTAAAAACAGTAATATGTTTTTGTTATTTGGTTGATACAAATTCCATTTGTGATATTAGTTTTAAATCTCATGTAATTTTAAATGTTATTATGTTAAATAGCAACTGAAACAAACAGTTACAATCTGATTAAATTCGTATTCACTAGGATATTAAAATGAGTTTTAAATTACTAGATTTTTAATAAATTTTTATAATAAGTAAATATCCACTTACATCTATTTATCATATTTAAGTTGAATAGGTTTAAATAACATCTAATTAAAATCCATTTATTAAAAGAATTGTTTTTAAAAAAATCAATATCCTATTAAATCTATTTATGTTAAATCAAAAGTGATTTAAAAATATATTTAATAATAATTTAGTAATCAATTATATTTTTTGTATAAAATAAAAATTACGTTTGACAAAAAATGGAAAATTCAGAATGTTTCTCTTCGCCTTGCTAATTGATGGTGTCACACTAACTTTATCCCGAACAACTTCATCCATTTGATTATGCAATATATCAATGATCAAATTATTCAGTTTTGCATTTGCTTCTTCATTATCCATATTTGGAGATATATTATATATATTTCTGATTGTAAATATATCAAATTTACATCTTTGACAATAATTTTTATTTTCTTCATCTTGCTAATTGGTAGTCACACCAACTTCATACCAAACACCTTCATCCCATTCATCATGCAAGATATTAATGATCAAGTTGTTCAATTATGCATCAACTTCTTCGTTATCCCACTTTGGATAAATATTTTCTTTTGATTGTAAAATTAAATGTCTCATCCGTATCTATTTTTTGAAACAATCAGTTTACAATATCAAAAGTTAAAGAGAATCATTAAATACTTTTTTACCTCATTATGAGCTTTTTTCTCCAACATGAACTGTTCCTTTTTTCTCCAACATGAACTGTTCAAAATCAAATTTTTTACTGGATCCATCTCAACAAAGAATAGTTATTTCGCTTCATTCCTTCCGATTTCCATATAGGATTCCCAATTCAGAAACTGATTCGGACGCCCAAATGATTATTCACAGCCATGCAATGTATACATCTTCCTTGCATCAAATACTAACATACTAACCGACTCCAACAAACTTGCGAAATCCACACAGCCTTATTGATAACTTTGAAGCCTCTCTGCAACAAGAACTCTTTTAACAGGAGTCAAAATCATTTTACTGGTAGGAAAAATGTCATAAATTCCAACATACAAAATAACAAAATATCCTATACTTTTTCTTTTCTCAAAACTCCAATTCTTGTCATTTTTCAATAACTGTTGACATGTTTAAGGTTAGTTCCAATACTAAAAATATTAAAATTTTTATCAAAACTCTTTATGTTCAATATCTCAATCGTCTGAGACAAATTGATCACAATATAAACATGTGATATGTGCAAATCCATATAGAAAGAACCTAACAGGACGGCCATTTATCAAATACTACATCTCATGCTTTCATTTCATTGCCATTTGATGCATTAAAAAGTAGTGGATAATTTTTGAAGACCAAATGTATTGTTTGATTGAGCTTGATAATAACCCCAATTGTTGAATTCTTCAAGAAACTTTACACATCATTTCGAACAGCTTTTTATATCATTTGTAAATTGGACAAATATTAGTTTTGGTCATGATGCGGTTTTACATGAGTGTTTTACCTTTTAAATAAAGACACAAATAGTATTTTTTGTTTCTTTTTCTTTGAAATCATATCTAACAAAAATATTGAAAAATGATATTTAAAAATTACAAAGCATCATAAATATTCAATAAACACATCACAATAGTCAAATAAATCTATCATTATTAGCTAATAAATCTACCATCATTAGTCAAAAAAAATATGTCATCACATTCAAATAAATATGTCATCATTAGATAATAATTTTGCCACTATATTCAAATAAATTTGCGTTATTAGTATATAAATCTGCCACTAAAATAAAATAAATATGTCATCATTAGTAAATAAATATGTCATTAGAATCAAATAAATGTATCATCATTAGTAAATAAATTTATCACTAGACATATAAATCTATCATTATTAATAAATAAATTAATCATTTTAATTGGGAGGAGGATGTGAACTATTGGTTGCATTACCTATACGTCTATCCCAGATGTGTGGAGTTAAACTCTACATTCTATTGTATGAGGGTGTTAAATTTTCATATGAAAATGATCGACTATTGGGTCGCCCCGTTGTGGCCCAATGATAAAAAAATCTTTCATTTTAATTTTAAAGTCAAATAAATATGCCACCATAGTAAATCACATCAAACTCAAATAGTATAAATCTGTCATCATATTTAAATAAATATGTCATCATATTCAAATAATCATGCTATCACATTCCAATAAATATGTCATCATCATTAATAAATTTACCATCAACGCTCAATAACTTTGTCATCATTATCAATTAAATATAATATCAAAATTAAGTAAATTTGTGATCAAAGACAAATAAATCTACTATGAAATTGCATACATTCAAATAAGTTTTCTACTATCATAGTTTATCCAAATAAATATGTATACATTTCTCGTCAACAAACATATACGCATCAAAATTCAAAATATTGTACTTGAATCTAAAAAATGAAATCTTACCGGATTTCGTATCGAAATCTTGATTTTTCACAAAATCCATATCAGTATTCCAAAACAAATAACGTTTCGACTTTTTCTACTTCGCTAGTTTTGCCTTTGCATGTTGGAAAACAAACGTTCACCGAATAGCCTAACCTTTACAAGAGATGTTGCCATAGAGTGAGACGGCAATGGGGGATGAGACAAGAGATATTGTCGATGGGTTGAGACGATGGCAAAACAGAGAAGAGGAAGTTGCGATGGATAAAACGATGAAAAAGGCAAAAGAAACAAGAGAAAGAAGACCACGAGAAAGGAAGAAACTGAAAGCCAAAAATGAGGATGAAGAAAATTGTTGATAGTTTAGGGTTTGTGACAAAATGGGTTTGGTTATTAAAATTTTTTGGTATTGAAAAGGTACGACAAGGAAAACTGTTCTTTGTTATTTTTAAATGCTTTCGTTTAAAAGAATCACATAATTGTAAATAACAAGTATTTGATTGGTTTACATGATTTTTGACAAATAAAACGTGAATTATTTTAATAAATAATATTGTAAGGATGTTATTTCAGTTATTACAGAATAAATCTGTTATTATTGGTCATTTTTCTTATAATTACGGAACATATTTGTTGGCTTCCTAAGCACTCAACTGCACAAGATTTTCAATGTTCTTTTTTATCTTGGTTCGTTTCATTTAGTCCTGTCATAAGTAGTTATTACCTAGCGGTCTCGCCTTGTTTGACTCGATGCAGGATGGGTATGGGTTGTAAAAAGTTAATTAGTTTAAAAACAGAATGGATGCGGATTGAACCTAATATATAGCGGGGCGGGTGCGAGCCGAACTTAATATAACGGGGTGGATGCGGGTTGAATCTAATATATAGTGGGGTAGATGCGGGTTGAACTTAATATATAAAAGAACAAATGCGGATTACTACTTTTTGGTTAACGGGTTTGATGGGTATCCACAAATTTTGGTTTATTTCGTTGATGTTCTCAAATATTTGAATAGACCCAAATACCCAATACCCTAGTCTCTAACAAAACGACTCTACCTAAGTAACCTAAACCCTAATCTAACTATATCAGGAGTCATCTTCTACAGGTGTCCTTTCCGGCAACCTCCAGCATCTTTCCAACCTCAAGGTGAGGGACTCTCTCTCTATCTCTCGATTTCCCTCTCTCGATCTCTCTCTCACGAATCGATCTCTCTCTCTCTTTGAACCCTCTCTCAATCTCTTTCTCTCACGATTTGGTTGCCTCGCTCCCGCTTCTCGATGGTATATTTCTTGATCTCTCTCTTTTTGGTTTGATGATTAGCTCTTTACTATGCTAATGATACCATGCTTATAGTGAGTGAAATGGTGAAAGAACTGGAATATGAAGAATAGTTGAACAAAAAGGCTTACGTGTGCAAACTCACACAACTTTATTAGAAATCTCTTAAACAAGTTCATTACAACATGTTTAATCAGCTTTACACGATGTCACCCTTGACTCGCCCCTGAACGATTTCTATCTATCCGAGCTCACCTGTGCGACGCCTGTCGCACACACTCTTTGTTCACTGGCCAAGTTCACCTAATCATGAGCTACCCCTTTTTATCAACCTCACAAAACCTAATCCTAGGGTTTTTTTATCATAAAACTATTTATATGACTCACTAGGTAACCTTAATTCCATATTTAGTGAATCTCTAATATTCACAAAATATGTCATTGCTTATTGTGTAGATTCTTGTCTTGCGCAATACTCTCCAGAGCTCATCCACTTGTGCGGGCCACATCACACCTCATGAGCTCCAATCATATTACACCACCTATGCAACATCCACCTGGACAACCCTTCGCTGTTGCACCACCTATAGAACGTCCACCTTATTTTGCATAGTCTCGTCTTGCAAAATATTTTTCACTGCTCATCCACTTGTGATATGCCTCGTCACACTTCATGAGCTCCAATCATAGTACACCACATGTGCAACATCCGCCTAGAAACTCCTGTGTTGTTGAACCACCTGTGCAACGATCACCTTCGCACTTCTATGCTAACAGTCTCTCCCTTTTGGTCTAAGTGTTGACACCTCAATGTACCTGCATCAAACCAAATGACCAAACACACACATACACACGACCAAACATGAGTAACGTTCAAAACAACCAGTTATGAACAATCCAACACACAACCTCGGACCTGAATTAGTTTCTAGTATCATAAGACACATCAGTTCCAAAGCATAACATCCAGCATAGTTCCACCTACGCCTCAACACCTAAACAACAAAACAACATTTGTCCTAGCACACCACAACATTTCAACCTAACAAGTACTCCCTCTATCGTTTGGAATTTGTTCCCCATCAGGTACTCGTCATCGCCCCATTCTTCTTCAATCCCACCTGTTTGTTGCGAACGTGTGTGACCACTCCAGATGTATTCTCCTCCTACTTGAGTGCACACTTAGAGCAAAATTAACCACAAAGGTCAGATAAACCGAAGGTAGTGGGAAACATGTACCTTTTGCACGCACTTGCACTTTTCGAACCAAGTTAGCAAGTGCTTTGAGATCGGTAGCTAGACTGGATATTGAAGATGATTTAGACTCTTGTTTCACACTACGTCTTTGCTTTGGATCAAGGTCCATTGCACATGTCCTCCATTATCCGGTGCAACAGTAATAGCTAAACTTGATCATAAACTTTCTTACCAAAATCGAATTCCTTTCTTTGAAGCATCATAAACAGAAATTGAGCTCTCCCCTTAATCATGGACAACTTATTCGATGTTCGAAGCCAATTCCTTTCCAATGCATCCGCTTGCCTCCTGTCAAGGTGCTAAATCTCTCTTCGCACATATATCATGTTGATGCACAATTGACACACAAGATTATACAAATTTCCATAAAATTCTCATGAGGAATAGGTTGACTCTTATATGCACAGGAAACCGAAACACTAGATAAACATAACTGCTCTAAAAATCTTCACCACTAAAAGAAATGGTTAGTAAGAATCAAAACCGTTGCACAATAATGAAACACATGTTCAATTCCCCTATATTTCTCACTCTTAGACATATGCATGAATGCATCACGGGTAGTTTGAATAGGTCTATCAATAGAGTTTAAGTGCATTCATCATACCCGAGAAACTGAAGACAAATAAAAAAAATTTATATTAAAACAAAATCTACTCTATTGAACAAGTACATGTATGGAAAGTCTAACACAAATATAATCAATGGAACAACATGAGATTATCACTACTCTCATCATGGTGTGGTGCATTTAAAGAAAACTTAGGATCAACATGCCAACCACCACTAATGCCATAGACATTCTGCAATGCAAGTTATCAACATATAATACATCATCAGAGGTTCTAAAGGTTTGAATCATGATCTATCTCTACTGAGATTGTGGTAGCAACCTGAGCCGAGAACATATTTTTCTATTCTCAAAGAATTTTCTCTGCCCAATCCGGATAGTGATCATGCTTAGAATAGAATGTTGTATCATCTTGTGCCCAACCAAGTATCCATCATGTTAGGCCTTATCTTTTCTACACATTTTTCTTTTCTTCCCCTTTTTCCTCGTTTTTTTAAATATAAAATATCTACAACCATTGCCACCACTACACAAGTTCATTGCACACAATTTCTATTTCATTAACAGTGGTTGGCATGAAATTTTGAGGAGGTGATCTGTACAATGGGAATAAAACACATCGTGACTGAAGATTATGACAACCAGTCATGTTAGAATTAATATCCTTTGTATAAAGTAGACCTAAACCTAGAGTCCGTTTCACATATTTGATGATGCATTTGATTCCACCAAATGTGAGGTACGTGGGCTCGCTTAGTATATTGCACATACTCCACCTCGTTTGGATTCTGTTTCAACCAAAAATCGAGTAAGACGCTCATACCATACCTTAGGTGTTTGTTTCAGCCCATACAATGCTCACTTAAGCTTGTAGACATGATCTGGATGCTTTGGATCCTCAAGGCCTTTTGGTTGTGAAACATATACTTCCTCTTGAAGTAGTCCGTTCAGAAATGCAACTTTCACATCCCTTTAAAACAGCCTGAAATTCAGTTTGCAAGCAATACTAGGTAGCAATCTAATAGATTCAAGGCGTGCAACAGGAGCCAAGGTCTCCTCAAAATCAACACCTTTGATTTGACAACAGCTTTGTACAATCCACCATGCCTTGTTTCAAATAGTGTTGCCATCTTCATTGATCTTGCGCTTGAAGATCCACTTAGTACTCACCACATTAGCGTATTTGGGATTTGAAACCAAATCCCAAACATCGTGCCCAGTGAGCTGACCTAGCTCATCTCACATTGCCTTGATCCAAGACTCATCGCACAATGCCACATGAACATTCTTTGGCTCGCACAGAGATACACAACAAACCAATTTCACCATGTTCTTCAAATCAATGTGTATCTCTTGAATACTACTTTCCAGCTTGGGAATCTCTCTAACTACTTGCTCTTGAACGATTCTCTGAGGACCATGTACATTCATGTGTCCAAGACGCCTGTGCAATAGGTCTAACTAATACTCAACAATTGATAAGCATGATTACTCAACAACTGATAAGCATAATTCTAAATTTGTCCACATGTAGCAGTTGTTATTTGATCTAACTCCAAGAAATTTCGTGCACCTTTTCTCATTTATAGCTCGATAGTCTATCTTGGTGAATTCTTCTATCCAACCCTCCTCGCATAGTTGAGTGATGCTGATTAGATTTGCTTTCAAACCTTGGATGTAGTACACATTTCTCAAGCAAGGTTGTGTATCTGGGTCAAGCTCACCAACACCAACTATTTTCCCTTCAGGTCCATCTCCAAATGTCACACTGCCTCCTTTAACTTTGACATACATTTTCAAGAGTTTTGGATCTCCTGCCATGTGTCGTGAGCATCCACTGTCAAAGTACCACTTTATGCATTCATGGCTTGATCAAAAGATATAAGCCACCTTCCCATCAAGTTTTTCTTTCCCCTGTACATTTTGTTGTTACACACAGATTGCTCACAGATTTCCTGTTCGACACAATATGTATCTTCTCATATAACACTGTTTTGTCAATCCATACCATACGATCTCTTTTAGATTCTGGATAGCATTGACCTTCTGTCCAAGCCTTTCTGATGCATGTTCGAAAGGCCCTACACTTTCATCTGATATGCGCCCTCTTTCCACAATAGTAGCATCCATTATGTCCGACTCCTGTGTAACCACTTACTACAGGATTCTTTCCAACCTTATAGAATTTTTAACAATAGACTGATTTTGCAATTCACCAGCATGACTTTGAGAATGAACAACTTAACAAAGTTCTTCAGATTGGTGCATTCAGCCTTAGAACTTGAGCCCTCATTTTCTTTGTATCCTGTGTAACCTAGTCCCTAGTTTTATTTTACAGGTCTTTCCATAGCTAAGATTTGATCCGACAACTCAGATCCTTTATTCAATATTCGTACCTTCTTATAGTTCTTTGTCAGATCGTGTTCCAATGCTTTGCTCTTATCCCTTTCCTGAATTAGCAGCTCATTCATCTTGTCCAACCGTGTTTCCAGAATCTGAATCCTTTGTATCTCTAGATGTCCCTGTTGCACAGTAATTGCTGCTTGCACTGGACTCGTTTCAGCATTGTTTGTGTTGTTGCTACTCTCTAGATCGAAAATATTGACTTTTGTTTCCAAAATTGCCTTATCCTTGAGCAATTGTCAAACAACACTCGATATTCAGTCTTTGCATCCACCTCATCATCATCATCTGAATCTGAATCGAGTTCATCATCATCATCAACTTTCTCTCCTGTAAATGAAACAAAATTCATCAGATTATTCTCATCATCACTATCATCAGATTATGTGTCACTAAAACTGAGAAGAGACTTTTCACTCCTTTTCTTAAGGTTTGGAAATTCGACTTTTGTGTGTCCAATCTCTTTTCACTTGAAACATTTGAGCTCTTTTCTCTTATCAAGTGGACAATCTGATTTGAAATGACCATAACCCTCGCATTCATGGCATCGAGCATCACATCCTCGGCTTGACTTGGTGTTTTCATTTTTCTCCACTCTATTTGAGGTACGGTCAACATTGTATCTCTGTCCCTGTGCAACTGGCTTCAACTGGTCCTCTTTCCATTCTTTTCAGAACCTTTTGAAAGCTCCTTGCCATTAGGCTCATGCTCTACTCGATCTTTTGATTCATGTTCACCTCGACCTTCAAGATTAGGTCGTCTTCTCGATTGACAGCAAAGGTAATCCTCTTTTCTTCTTAGGTTTCTCAGCCACAATTTTCCTCTCTTTTGCCTTTAGCATACCTAACAATTGCGAGAATTTCATATCATCGGTATTCATGGCTATCTTGAGAACAACCTTCTGTGTTCCAAACTTTGAAGGTAGGCATATTGATGAGTACATCAGGTCGTACATCCAGCCAGGAGACCAGACTGGCCGACCAGGAAGCTTGCCCGAGACAGCCGGGCCATCTGGCACGTCTGCCGGTCCAAGCGGTACCGCCGGACCATCAACCAATAGGACCAGACCGACCTGCATTGCCGGCAGAGAGACCCAAGCTTCCGGCACACTTGGTGGCGACATGGATGACACCGCCGGCCCCCTTGGTGATGCCACCAACTCCGGGATCAACTTGGCCGGTCCTGAAGGCATTCCGGCCAGTACCTCGCACAGTCCAGCCGGTACAGCCGATCCAGCCGAGTGCACGAGCATTTCTACTTCTACACAAGGAAACTCGGACCAGATAAGCTACCAGCTTCAGGACATGCATCTAGAGGAAGTCTCCACACCAGTAGTGCCACCAGGAGCAATGACAAGGAGCAGATCAAGAGCACTCTTCCACAAGTTCAGCTTATGGGTCGACAAGCTCCTAGAGGAAGATCAACTAAGGGCAATGGGCCAGAAGTGCAAAGAAGATTCCAAAGGCCAGTGGCAAGAGAGGTCAGGGCCCAAAGATTCCTAACCCTACTTCAAGTCGAAGACTAGGAGCAAGGCGCGTGCATGCCACAAGGACGGCCACCTTCCATTTCTTGGCCGTGAGGTAAGTAAGGTAAGTTTTCAATAAGAATATTTGCCTCTTTCTGTTTTGCAAGGTAGGATCTAGAATATTTACATTTATTGAGTCAAAGACATTTTAAGAATAGGTCTTTTTCGATTATACACTTTTGTATCTTTTCTTTTTGTGCACTTTTGTAAATTTTCTTTTCCTTATTTGAGTCGACCCTAGAAGGTCAAGCTGTCGAGCATATTAATAAGGCTCCTTCCAGCATTGTAGTTCGACAACCTTTTTGCTAATTAATAAAGATCGAATTTTCTTTACAAGTTATTCTCTCAAAGAAGCTTGTGCGCTTAGAACCTAGTTGAGACCAGCACTCCTATCTCTAAGTTTGTGATTTATCACGAGGTTCATCACCCCTCGTGTGGTTCACTTCACCTTTCCATCAAATACCAACCCAAAAACCTCTATCCAAGAAGTCTAAGGTCGAGTTTCTCACCTAACCTTCTCCAAACAGCCCACGCGCATATAAGCCTTGAATCGAGGCTTGTATCATTTTGGTATCAGAGCTTAAAGCTCCTAAACCAGGTTGTTTCTATCCTTTAGCTTGTCTTGTTTCTTGTTCTTGCATTAGTTTAAGTTTCATTCCAGAAAATCAAAAAAATAACATCTAAGTTCATACCGAGTGCATCTAGTTCCTACATGCATCACTAGGTTCTAGAATCATTCTTGCATTGCTATATTCGTCTTTCCTTTTTGTTAGAATCATATTTTTATTATTTTTAAGTTAAATTAAAAGAAAAGAAAAAACAAAAGAAAAGAAAATATCAAAAATACCAAAAGATTTTGAATTGGACAGCTAGCAATAGTTGTCAAGAAAATTTCTTTTTATTCAAATCTCCATGTTTTCGAATTTTCCATTCCTTAGAACTTTCCTTTTTGCATTTTTTCGAATCCCTTTATAAAAGAAAACCCTCCTAATAATTTAGGAGTATCATAACTTGTCTTCTTTCTTTGTAGCACGCAATGGCAGAAGAAAATAGAGAAGCAACCGAAGCCATGATGGCCATGTTCACCACCCTCCAAATGCAACTCGCATCCATAGGCGAGAGATTGGAGCGCGTGGAGAGGCCTGTGAGATTCCAGGCCATAAGGCACGTGAGAGATGAGCAAGACCGTCCTGAGGGTCCTGAGCACCTTAGGACACAGCACGAACAGGAGGAGCCCCAGCCAGAAGGAGATGAGGACACACAACCTCATAACTATCACCATAGGCCGAGAGGACCTCCGCGGCAACCCGAGGCAGAAGATGATGGCTTCGAGCCAAATGGTCTTCACCAGAGACCAAGGATGTCTCCTAGACATCATGAGGATAGAGATGAACATGCCTACAACCGGGTAACTCATCCTGATGTTAAGCTAACTCCTCCAAGTTTTGCAGGAAAAGTAGACCCCGAGGCTTACCTAGATTGGGAGAGAAGAATGGATCATATCTTTGATCATTACAACCAACCAGGGCCTAGGAGAGTCTCAATGGCAGTAGCACAACTCACGGACAATACCCTCATCTGGTGGGATCATGAGGTATCTGACAGAAGGAGGAAAAGAATGAGGCCCATAGACTCATGGGTCGACATGAAAGATGTCATGCGACAAAGGTTTGTTCCACCTTACTTTCATAGAGACTTGCAACGTCGTTTTCGTACTCTTAAGCAGGATACCAGATCAGTAGAGGAGTACTATGAAGAGTTCGAGAAGCTAAGGAACAGATTGGAGCTCAATGATGATGAAGAAGCATTGATGGCACAATTCTTGGATGGACTCCAAGAAAGGATCAGCCGCAAGGTGGAAAGACAAATCTACAATGACTTCAAGGACTTGTTCCACCTATCAGTCCAGGCTGAGCAGCACATCAAACATAAGAGCCAAGACATCCGCAGCAAGCCTAAGACGCCTTGGGCACCAAGCAACATTCCCAAGCCCGTAGACAAAGGCAAGAGCATAGAGATCGAGTCAAGGTTCAAGAGCAAGCCTCCTGAACCCACCCGTGACCAGAGAGAGCCTAGTAAGTCTTCTAACCCTCAGAGATCACATGACATCACTTGTTTCAAGTGTAGGGGTCGTGGACACATCTCAAGGGAGTGCCTAAACAACCAGGTCATGCTGATTACGGAGGCTGGAGAATATGAGTCCCAAGATGAACAGGACTATGAACCAGAAGAGGAATGTGGTGACATTGAGTAACCTGATGTGGGGAAAGTGCTGGTCACTAGACACATCCTCAGTGCAATGGTGGATCCTTCAGAGTCCATCCAAAGGGAGAACATCTTCCATAGCCGCTGCACCATCAAGGGCAAGGTATGTAACCTCATCATAGATGGTGGTTCTTGCGCTAACGTTGCTAGTGCATATATGGTTGATAAGCTAGGTCTAGAGAAGACAAGGCATCCTCGACCATATAGACTGAGATGGCTCGATGACAAAGTGGAGCTCAAAATCCATGAGCAAGTCACAGTGCCATTAAGTGTGGGCAAGTACGAAGACCAAGTCGTATGCGACGTGGTGCCTATGCAAGCTGGCCATCTTCTGCTAGGAAGACCATGGCAGTTTGACAAAGATACCAGGCATGATGGCCGAACCAATCTCTACACTTTTGTGCATGACAAAAGAAAGGTCAGCTTGGCTCCTCTTACACTTGCCCAGGTACCCGAGCTACAACTCCAAATGAGTAAGGAAAAGAAACTTATCAAGTCTAATTTTCTTATTCAACCAAGCCATGTCCGGAGAGCTTTAGCCTCGAAGGATTTAATGTTACTAATGGTCTTCAAAGAAATCTTGAGTATAGAACAGGAACAGGTAGAGCTACCTCCTGAAATAGCAACTCTCCTCAACAAGTTCCAGGATGTGTTTCCAGAGCAGATACCAGCAGGCTTGCCTCCTTTACGTGGCATAGAGCACCAGATCGACCTAGTGCCCAGAGCAGCCCTGCCCAACCGGCCAGCCTACCGGATGAGTCCAGAGGAGTCGAAGGAGCTTGAGAAGCAAGTCAAGGAGCTCCTGGAGAAAGGCTATGTTCGAGAGAGCCTCAGTCCATGTGTCGTACCAGTGCTACTAGTGCCCAAGAAATATGGGACTTGGCGAATGTGCGTGGACTGCCGAGCAATCAACAACATCACTGTCAAGTACCGGCACCCAATACCACGGCTGGATGACATGCTAGATGAGCTGAGTGGAGCCACGGTCTTCTCCAAAATAGACCTCAAGAGTGGATACCACCAGGTCAGGATGAAGGAAGGTGATGAATGGAAGACTGCTTTCAAGACAAAGCAAGGGCTCTACGAGTGGACAGTCATGTCATTCGGCTTGACTAATGCCCCAAGCACCTTCATGCGCCTTATGAACCAAGTTCTTAGAGCGTACATCAGTAAGTTTGTAGTGGTTTACTTTGATGATATACTAGTTTATAGTAAGTGCCTACGGGAACACCTCACACATCTTGAGATGGTACTTAAAACCCTACAAGAAGAACTTTAAGCCAATCTCAAGATGTGCATCTTTTGTACTGATAAACTTGTCTTTTTAGGTTTTGTTGTAAGTTCACAGGGCCTACATGTTGATGAAGAGAAGATTCGAGCCATACAAGAATGGCCAACACCAGGCAACATCAGCCAAGTATGGAGCTTCCACGGACTGGCCAGCTTCTATAGGAGATTCGTGCCCAACATCAGCAGTATTGCCTCACCATTGACGGCAGTAGTGAAGAAGAACGTGGGATTCAGCTGGGGAGAAGCTCAGGAGAAGGCATTTCAGGCCTTGAAGGACAGCCTTACACATGCACCAGTGCTAGTCCTGCCCGACTTCAACAAGACGTTTGAAGTGGAGTGTGATGCCTCTGGAATAGGCATAGGAGCAGTGCTAACCCAAGGAGGGAGACAAGTGGCATACTTCAGTGAGAAGCTAGGTGGTGCTTCACTGAACTACCCCACTTATGACAAGGAGTTTATGCCCTTTTCCGAGCATTGGAGACTTGGCAGCATTACTTGCTGTCCAAGGAGTTTGTGATCCACACTGATCACGAGACTCTCAAACACCTCAGAGGGCAAACCAATCTCAAGAGGAGATATGCTAGGTTGGTGGAGTTCATTGAGACCTTCCCGCACGTCATCAAGTACAACAAGGGCAAAGACAATATTGTAGCCGATGCACTATCAAGGAGGTTTGCCTTGATATCCACCATGGAGGCAAAGGTCCTAGGATTCGAGCACATCAAGGACCTATACAAGGATGACCCTGACTTTGCTGAGAGCTACAAGGAGTGTGGCACAGGGAGTCATGGCAAGTTTTACATCCATGAGGGATTCTTGTTCCGAGAAAGGAGGCTGAGCATACCACAAGGATCATTAAGGGAGCTTATCATCCGAGAAGCTCATGGAGGAGGACTCATGGGCCACTTTGGTGTCGACAAGACTCTAGCAGTGGTCAAGGAGCACTTCTACTGGCCACACATCAAAAGGTCAGTAGAAGCACATTGTGCAAGGTGCATCACTTGCAAAAAGGCGGAGTCCCGAGTGCACCCTCACGGGTTGTATCTCCCACTGCCCATACCTACACATCCATGGGTGGACATCTCAATGGACTTCATTCTAGGTCTGCCCAAGATCAACCACAAGGATGCAATCTTTATAGTGGTGGACAGATTCTCCAAGATGGCACACTTCATTCCGTGTGCCAATGTCAATGATGCCACGAAAACAGCTGAGCTGTTCTTTAGGGAGATAGTATGGCTGCATGGAGTGCCAAGAACCATCGTATCAGACAGGGACACCAAGTTCCTAAGCCATTTCTGGAGGACCCTTTGGAGGAAGCTAGGCACGAAGCTACTCTTCTCTACCACCTGCCATCCTCAAACCGATGGCCAAACTGAAGTTGTCAACAGGACGCTATCAACTCTTCTCAGGACTACATTAGGGAAGAACCTCAAGACTTGGGTGGAGTGTCTGCCATTCATAGAGTTCGCTTACAACCGAGCCGTGCACTCAGCAACCAAGAAGACACCATTTGAAGTAGTATACGGCTTCAACCCTCTCACCCCATTGGAGCAAACGCCACTGCCACCAGCAGAGATGACCAACCTCAACGGAGCATCCAAGGCAGAGTTCATAAGGAAGTTACACCAGAAGATAGCAGAAAACTTGGAGAAGAGGACCGGGCAGTACGTGACTCATGCCAACAAGGGAAGAAGAGAGGTGATCTTTCAACCAGGCGATTGGGTGTGGCTACACCTATGGCAGGAAAGGTTCCCAAACCTAAGGAGTTCCAAGCTAGCACCAAGAGGAGATGGACCATTCAGAGTGCTTGAGAGGATTAACAACAACGCCTACCGGATCGAGCTCCCAGGTGAGTTTAATGTGCCCAACACGTTCAACGTAACTGACTTAGCCCCTTTCCGTGCAGATGAACCAGTTTTGAGGACAAAACCTACTGAAGATGGAGGGGATGAGGAGGACATCAGGTCGTACATCCAGCCAGGAGACCAGACTGGCCGACCAGGAAGCTTGCCCAAGACAGCCGGGCCATCTGGCACGTCTGCCGGCCCAAGCGGTACCGCCGGACCCTCGACCAATAGGACCAGACCGACCAGCATTGCCGGCGGAGAGACCCAAGCTTCCGGCACACTTGGTGGCGACGTGGATGACACCGCCGGCCCCCTTGGTGATGCCACCAACTTTGGGATCAACTTGGCCGGTCCTGAAGGCATTCCGGCCAGTACCTCGTACAGTCCAGCCGGTACAGCCGATCCAGCCGAGTGCACGAGCATTTCTACTTCTACACAAGGAAACTCGGACCAGATAAGCTACCAGCTTCAGGACATGCATCTAGAGGAAGTCTCCACACCAATAGTGCCACATGGAGCAATTACAAGGAGCAGATCAAGAGCACTCTTCCACAAGTTCAGCTTATGGGTTGACAAGCTCCTAGAGGAAGATCAACTAAGGGCAATGGGCCAGAAGTACAAAGAAGAGTCCAAAGGCTTCTCAACAACACAAGGGACATCAGAGACTTGGGCTTTAGTGGCAAGATAGGTCAGGGCCCAAAGATTCCTAACCCTACTCCAAGTCAAAGACTAGGAGCAAGGCGCATGCATGCCACAAGGACGGCACCTTCCATTTCTTGGCCGTGAGGTTAGTAAGGTAAGTTTTCAATAAGAATATTTGCCTCTTTCTGTTTTGCAGAGTAGGATCTAGAATATTTACATTTATTGAGTCAAAGACATTTTAAGAATAGGTCCTTTTTCGATTATACACTTTTATATCTTTTCTTTTTGTGCATTTTTGTAAATTTTCCTTTTTTTATTTGTGTCGACCCTAGAAGGTCAAGCTGTCGAGCATATTAATAAGGCTCCTTCCAGCATTGTAGTGCGACAACCTTTTTGCTAATTAATAAAGATCGAATTTTCTTTACAAGTTATTCTCTCAAAGAAGCTTGTGCGCTTAGAACCTAGTTGAGACCAGCCCTCCTAGCTCTAAGTTTGTGATTTATCACGATGTTCATCACCCCTCGTGTGGTTCACTTCACCCTTCCATCAAATACCAACCCAAAAACCCCTATCCAAGAAGTCTAAGGTCGAATTTCTCACCTAACCTTCTCCAAACAGCCCACGCGCATATAAGCTTTGAATCGAGGCTTGTATCACATATCAAAAACTTCTTGACAGGTTTTTGTCTTTCCAAACTTTCTCCAAAACTGCGGCCTCATTCTTAATAGAGCTCAACTTAGAACCAAAGCTAGAGATCGATTCCTCACTGATGAAGACACCAGATCAAGTTGCCGGCCAGATCGTGAAGATGGCCGACCAGAAAGCCTGCCCAAAACAGCCGGCCTGATAGGCGACATGGCAGGCCAAGCGATACCGCCAGCCTGATGAGCGATAGGGCCAGGCCAACCAACACCGCCGGACCGACTGACCAAGTGGCCGGCCCAACAGGTGGCGAGGCTTCCAACACCGTCAGCTCGGCTGGCAACATGGCTGGCTCGTTTAATATTCCTGCCGGATTAGAGAACAACTCGGCCAGCTCGACCCGCGGCACAGCTGGTTCACGCGAAAAAACAGCCAGCTCGAGCACCACCCTAGAAGACTCGGACCAAATCACCAGCCAGCTTCAGGACATGGATCTAGAGGAGAGTTCTGCCTCAATGGTGCCATCATGAGCAAAGAAAAGAAGCAAAACTCGGACACTCTACCACATGTTCAGCTTATTCGTGGAAAGGCTTCTAGAATACCAAGGCAAAACAACAATGGGCCAAGAATGCAAAAATCAAGTCAAGGGCTTCTAACTTCATCAAAATACTCCATAAGCTTGGGTTCCCGTGGCAAAGGAGGTCAAGGCCCAATAATATGTCAATCTAGTCCAAGTCCAAGACTAGGAGCTAGGCACGTACAAGCCACAGGGTTGGCCACCTTCCATTTCTTGGCCGAAAGATTAGAAGGTAATTTTTCATTATTATATATTGCCTTTTCTCTTTTTCATGGTAGGATCTATTAGTTTTCCTTTTTCTTGAGTCAAGAACACTTTGTAACTTTCCATTTTTTCTTTGATTCAACCCTAGAAGTTCAAGAAGGCAAACTGCCGAGTATATTAATAAGCCTCCTTCACCATTGTAGTTCGACAACATTTTTCCCATAATAATAAAGTTAAGCATTTTTTAAAAGTCTTCTCAAAAAGCTCTTGTTGCCTAGACCTAGTTGAGACCCAAACTCCTAGCTCGAAACATTGTGATTTATCACTAGGCCCCTCATATCTCGTGTGGTTCACCTTACCCTACCACCCAACACACACGCCCAAATTCATTCCAAGAAACCTAGGGCCAAGTTCCTTGCAACCGGTCCGAGAGCTTCATGGCCACATACTTAGGCTTGGGTATCAGAGCTTAAGCTCCTAAAACTAGGTTGTCTATATCCTTTTCTTCAGCTTATTCAATTTCGTGCATTAGTCTACTTTCATTAAATATATATATAAACCAAACCGAACTTGCACCTTCTTCACCTATGCGCATCGTTAGGGTTTTAAGGTCATCTTTTTGCATCTAAGTTGTTTTTCCTTTTTCTAGTTGTTGTTTCCATTATTCATTAAATTAAGACAAAAAACTATCCAAAAAGATCTAGAAAAAATCGCTTAAAATATTAGGAGATTGCATCATTAATTCTATTTCCTTTTTTTTGCATACTTTCCTTTTTCTTTTTTGCCTTTTTCCTAAGTTGTTTAACCTATTATAAAAAAAAACAAATCCTAGAGAATTTCATGGAGCAACTCATCACTTATTCACTCTTGTAGCACATGATGGCAAAACATGGAAACCAAGATGCAACCAAGGCCATGATGGCCATGTTCACCATACTACAAACCTAACTCGCATGCTTGAGCATGTGGAATGACCAGTATGGTTCCAAGCCATAAGGAACGTGAGGGCTGGCCATGACCATTCTAAGGGCTCTAACCACCCTAGACCGCGACCAGAACAGGAGGACCCCCACCAAGATGAAGAAGAAGGCCACCAGCCTCACGGCTACAACCCTAGGCCGAGAGGACCCCCACGACAGCCAGAAGAGGAAGAAGATGGCTACCATCCATATGGTAATCACTAAAGACCAAGAATGCCTCCAAGACATCAAGAAGATGGAGAGGACTACGTATATAACCGGATAACTCGTCAGGATGTTAAGCTAATCCCTCTGAGTTTTGCAAGAAATGTAAACCCCGAGGTCTATCTAGATTGGGAGCGAAGAATAGATCATATCTTTGACCATTACAAACAACCAGTTCCTAGGGGAGGCACCATGGCAGTAGCACAACTCACGGGCAATGCTCTCATATGGTAGGATCGTGAGGTCTCTGACCGGAGGAAGAAGAGGCTAAGACCCATAAACTCATGGGTCGACATGAAGAACCTCATGAGACAAAGGTTTGTTCCTCCCTATTTCCATAGAGATTTTCAATGATGTTTTCGTACTCTTAAACAGGGCACAAGGTCAGTAGAGGAGTTCAAAACACTAAGGAACAGGCTAGAGCTCAATGATGATGAAGAGGCATTGATGGCTCAGTTCTTCAATGGCTTGAAAGAGAGGATCAGCCGTAAAGTAGAAAGGAAAATCTGTATCGACTTAAAGGACATTTTCCTCCTCTCTGTCCAGGCTGAACAACACATCAAATGCAAGAGCCAAGACCTATGCAACAAGCCTAAGACACCTTGGTCACCAAACAATGGCAGCAAGCCAATGGACAAAGGCAAGGGCATTGAGATCGAGTCAGGATTCAAGAGCACGGCTCCTGAACAAACCCGTGACCAGAGAGAGCCAAGTAAGTCCTTAAACCCTATCATGTGACATCACTTGTTTCAAGTGTAGGGGTCGCGGGCACATCTCAAGAGAGTGCCCAAACAACTGAGTCATGTTGATCACGGAGGTTTGGAGAGTACGAGTCTCAGGATGAAGAAGAGTTGGAATCAGAAGGAGACTATGGTGACATAGAATACCCAGATGTGGGAGAAGTATTGGTGACACGGTGCATCCTAAGTGCAATGGTTGACCCATCCGATACCATTCAAAGGGAGAACATCTTCCACAGCCGATGCACGATCAAAGAAAAGGTATGTAACCTCATCATAGATGCTGGTTCTTGTACTAATATGGCTAATGCATATATGGTTGATAAGTTAGGTCTCGAGAAGACTAAACACCCCCGGCCATACCGGCTAAAATGGCTAGACGATAAGGTCGACTCAAGATTCATGAGCAAGTGACGATGCCATTCAGTGTGGGCCATTACCAAGACCAAGTCATTTGTGACGTGGTGCCAATGCAAGCTGGCCACCTCCTTCTAGGAAGCCCATGGCAATTTGATCGGGAGACAAGACATGATGGCCGGACCAACTTATACACATTTGTACACGACAAAAAAAGGTCAGCCTAGTCCCTCTCACTCCTGCCCAGGTACATAAACTATAGTTGCAAATGAGTAAGGAGAAAAGTTTAACTAAATCAAACTTTCTCATCCAACCAAGTCATGTCCGAAGAGCTTTGGTGTCTAAACACTTGATGCTTCTAATGGTCTTTAAGGAGATTTTGAGTATAGGAAAAGAAGAGATAGAAATACCTCCTAAAGTAGCATTCCTACTCCACCGATTCCATGATGTGTTTCCTGAGGAAATACCACCAGGCATACCTCCCTTACGTGGCATTGAGCATCAAATTGATCTCATATTCGGAGCAGCCTTGTCCAATCGGCCAGTATATTGGATGAGCCTTGAGGAGTCAAAGGAGCTTGAGCGACAAGTCAATGAGTTCTTGGAGAAAGGGTATGTACGAGAGAGTCTCAGCCCATGTGTCCGGCTAGTGCTATTGGTTCCAAAGAAGGATGGGACTTGGCGCATGTGCATAGACTGCCGGGCTATCAACAACATCACACTCAAGTACCAGCACACCATATCCCAGTTGGTTGACAAGTTGGATGAACTGAGTGGAGCCACGGTCTTCTCGAAGATAGACCTCAAGAGTGGATACCACCAGGTCATAATGAAGGAAGTCGATGAATGGAAAACTGCCTTCAAGACAAAGCAAGGGTTGTACGAATAGACAGTCATGCCATTTCGCTTGACCAATCCCCCGAGCACTTTCATGAATCTTATGAATCAATTTCTTAGGACGCATTTCAGTAAGTTTGTTATTGTGTATTTTGATGACATTTTAGTTTACAGTAAGTTCTCAAAGACCATATTACACATCTTGAGATTGTGATAAGGACCCTTCGACTAGAAGAGCTCTATGTCAATCTCAAGAAGTGCACCTTTTGTACTGACAAATTTTTTTTCCTAGGATTTGTTGTGAGTTCACATGACTTACATGTTGATGAGGAGAAGATTCGAGCCATACAATAGTGGCCAACACCAAGCAACATCAGCTAAGTAAGGAGCTTTCACGGTCTGGCCAACTTCTACCGGCGATTCATGCCCAACTTCAGCAGCATTGTGATACAAGCCTCGATTCAAGGATGTACGCGCGTGGGCTGTTTGGAGAAGATTAGGTGAAAAACTTGACCTTAGGCTTCTGGTTGGGGGCTTTCTGTTTGGTATGGGATGGAAGGGTGAAGTGAACCACACGAGTGGTGATGAACCTCGTGATAAATCAAAAACTTAGAAGCTAGAAGGGCTGGTCTCAACTAGGTTCTAAACGCACAAGTGTCTTGAGAGAAAAACTTGTACAAAGAAAATTCGATCTTTATTAATATCAGAAAAAGGTTGTCGAACTACAATGCTGGAAAGAGACTTATTGTTATGCTCGACAGCTTGACATTCTAGGGTCGACTCAAAGAAAAATAGAAAACTTACAAAAGTGCACAAATAGAAAAATTACAAAAGTGACTAACCGAAAAAGGACTTCTACCTAAATTGTCTTTGACTCAAAAATGTAAACATTCTAAATCCTACCCTGCAAAACAGAAAAAGGCAAGTATATAATTTGAAAAATTACCATTCTTACCTATCGGCCAAGAAATGGAAGGTGGCCGACCTTGTGGCATGCACGCGCCTAGCTCCTAGTCTTCGACTTGGAGTAGGGTTATGAATCTTTGGGTCCTGACCTCTCTTGCCACTAAAGCCCAAGTCTCTGAAGTCCCTCGCATTGTTGAGAAGCCTTTGGACTCTTCTTTGTACTCTTGGCCCAATATTCTTTGTCGATCATCCTCTTGGAGCTTGTCGACCTACAAGCTGAACTTGTGAAAGAGTGCCCTTGATCTGCTCCTTGTCATTGCTCCTAGTAGCACCACTGGTGTAGAAACTTCATCTAGATGCATGTCTTGAAGCTGATAGCTTATCTGGTCCGAATCTCTTTGTTTAGATGATGAAATGGTGGTGCAATCGGCTGGATCGGTTGTACCAGCTGGACTGTGCGAGGTGCTGGCCGTATTGTCATCGAAGCCGGCCAAGTTGATCCTGGAGCCGGCGGCATCACCAATTGGGCCGGCGGTGTCATCCACGTCGCCGCCAGTTGGGCCGGAGGCATAGGCCTCTCCTCCGGAAGGATTGATCGGTCCAGCCCGGAAGGATTGATCGTAGGCTCGGCGGTACCGCTTAGGCCGGCAGACGCGCTAAATGGCCCGGCTATCTTGGGCAAACACTCTGGTCAGCCAGATTGATCTCCTGGTCGGCCATACGATCTGATGCCCTCATCATCCCCTCCCCCTTCAGTAGGTTTTGTCCTCAAAACTGGTTCATATGCAAGGAAAGGAGCTAAGTCAGTTAAGTTGCATGCGTTAGACACATTGAACTCACCCGGAAGCTCGATCCGGTAGGCATTGTTTTTGATCCTCTCCAGTACTCTGAATGGTCCATCTCCTCTTGGGGCCAGCTTGGAACTTCTTAGGTTGGGGAACCTCTCCTGCCGTAGGTGTAACCACACCCTTTTCCTTTTGCTGGTGTGGGTCACGTACTACCCAGTCATCTTCTCCAAATTTCGTGCTACCTTCTGGTGTATCCTCTTGATGAACTCCACTTTGGATGCTCCGTTGAGGTTGGTAATCTCTGCTGGTGGCAGTGGCGTTTGCTCTAGGGGTGTGAGAGGGTTGAAGCCGTAGACTACTTCAAAAGGGGTCTTCTTGGTTGCTGAGTGCACGGCTTGGTTGTATGCGAACTCTATGAATGGCAGGCACTCCACCCAAGTCTTGAGGTTCTTCTGTAGTGTAGTCCTGAGAAGAATCGACAATGTCCTGTTGACTACTTCAGTTTGGCCATCGGTTTGAAGATGGCAGGTGGTAGAGAAGAGCAGCTTCGTGCCTAGCTTCCTCCATAAGGTCCTCCAGAAGCGGCTGAGACCGTACTATCTTCATGGTGTCCCTGTCTGACACGATGGTCCTTGGCACTCCGTGAGGCCGTACTATCTTCCTGAAGAACAGCTCGGCAGTTTGCATGGCATCATTGACATTGGCACATGGGATGAAATGTGTCATCTTGGAAAACCTGTCCACCACTATAAAGATTGAATCTTTGTGGTTGATCTTGGGCATACCTAGAACGAAGTCCATTGAAATATCCACCCATGGATGCGTCGGTATGGGCAGTGGGAGATACAACCCATGAGGGTGCACTCGAGACTTTGCCTTTTTGCAAGTGACGCACCTTGCATAATGGGCTTCTACTGACCTCTTGATGTGTGGCCAGTAGAAGTGTTCTTTGACCACTGCTAGTGTCTTGTCGACACCAAAGTGGCCCATGAGTCCTCCTCTATGAGTTTCTCGGATGATAAGCTCCCGTAACGATCCTTGTGGTATGCACAACCTTTTCTCTCGGAACAAGAACCCCTCATGGATGTAGAACTTGTCATGACTCCCTGTGCCACACTCCTTCTAGCTCTCAACAAAGTCAGGATCATCCTTATATAGGTCCTTGATGTGCTCCAATCCTAAGACCTTTGTTTCCATTGTGGATATCAAGGCGAACCTTCTTGATAGTGCATCGGCTACCACATTATCCTTGCTCTTCTTGTACTTGATGATGTACGGGAAGGTCTCTATGAACTCCATCCATCTGACATGTCTCCTCTTGAGATTGGTTTGCCCTCTGAGGTGTTTGAGAGTCTCGTGATCAGTGTGGATCACGAACTCCTTGGACAGCAAGTAATGCTGCTCCAATGCTCGGACTAGGGCATAGAGCTCCTTGTCATAGGTGGGATAGTTCAGTGAGGCACCACCTAGATTCTCACTAAAGTATGCTACTGGCCTTCCTCCTTGGGTTAGCACTGCTCCTATGCCTATTCCAGGGGCATCACACTCCACTTCAAACGTCTTGTTGAAGTCAGGCAAGACTAGCACTGGTGCATACGTAAGACTGTCCTTCAAGGCCTGGAATGCCTTCTCCTGAGCTTCTGCCCAGCTGAATCCCACGTTCTTCTTCACTACTACCGTCAATGGTGAGGCAATCCTGCTGAAGTTGGGCACGAATCTTCTGTAGAAGCTGGCAAGACCGTGGAAGCTCCTCACTTGGCTGATGTTGCTCGGTGTTGGCCATTCTTGTATGGTTCGAATCTTCTGTTCATCAACCTGTAAGTCCTGTGAACTTACAACAAAACATAAGAAGACAAGTTTATCAGTACAAAAAATGCACTTTTTGAGATTGGCGTAAAGCTCTTCTTGTCGAAGGGTTTTAAGTACCAACTCAAGATGTGTGAGGTGATCCCTTAAGCCCTTACTGTAAACTAAAATGTCATCAAAGTAAACTACAACGAACTTACTCCCCACGAACTTGGTTCATAAGGTGCATGAAGGTGCTTGGAGCATTAGTCAAGCCGAATGGCATGACTGTCCACTCGTAGAGCCCTTGCTTTATCTTAAAAGCAGTCTTCCACTCATCACCTTCCTTCATTCTGACCTGGTGGTATCCACTCTTGAGGTCTATCTTGGAGAAGACCATGGCTCCACTCAACTCATCTAGCATGTCATCTAGCCGTGGTATCGGATGTCGGTACTTGACTATGATGTTGTTGATTGCTCGGCAGTCCACGCACATTCGCCAAGTCCCATCCTTCTTCGGCACTAGCAGCACTGGTACGGCACATGGACTGAGGCTCTCTCGAACATAGCCTCTCTCCAGGAGCTCCTTGACTTTCTTCTCAAGCTCCTTGGACTTATCTGGACTCATCCGGTAGGCTGGCCGGTTGGCAGGGCTGCTCCGGGCACTAGATCAATCTGGTGTTCTATGCCACGTAAAGGAGGTAAGCCTGCTGGTATCTCCTCTGAAAATACGTCCTGGAACTTGTTGAGGAGAGTTGCTACTTCAGGAGGTAGCTCTACCTGTTCTTTTTCTACACTCAACACTTCCTTGAAAACCATTAGTAACATTAAATCCTTCGAGGCTAAAGCTCTCCGGACATGGCTTGGTTGAATAAGAAAATTAGACTTGATAAGTTTCTTTTCCTTACTCATTTGGAGTTGTAGCTCGTGTACCTGGACAGGTGTAAGAGGAGCCAAGCTGACCTTTCTTTTGTCATGCACAAAAGTGTAGAGATTGGTTCGGCCATCATGCCTGGTCTCTTGTCAAACTGCCATGGCCTTCATCGCAGAAGATGGCCAGCTTGCATGGGCACCACGTCGCACACGACTTGGTCTTGGTACTTGCCCACACTGAATGGCACAGTGACTTGCTCATGGATCTTGAGCTCCACTTTGTCATCGAGCCATCTCAGTCTATATGGTCGAGGATGCCTTGTCTTCTCTAGACCTAGCTTATCAACCATATATGCACTAGCAGCGTTAGTGCAAGAACCCCCATCTATGATGAGGTTACATACCTTGCCCTTGATTGTGCAACGGCTGTGGAAGATGTTCTCCCTTTGGATGGTCTCTGAGGGATCCACCATTGCACTGAGGATGCGCCTAGTGACCAGCACTTCCCCCACATCAGGGTACTCAATGTCACCGTACTCTCCTTCTGGTTCATTGTCCTCTTCATCTTGGGACTCATATTCTCCTGCCTCCGTAATCAGCATGACTCGGTTGTTTGGGCACTCCCTTGAGATGTGTCCACGCCCCCTACACTTGAAACAAGTTATGTCACGTGATCTTTGAGGGTTAGAAGACTTACCAGGCTCTCTCTGGTCACGGGTGGGTTCAGGAGGCTTGCTCTTGAACCTTGACTCGATCTCCACGCTTTTGCCTTTGTCCACTGTCTTAGGCATGTTGCTTGGTGCCCAAGGTGTCTTAGGCTTGCTGCGGATGTCTTGGCCCTTACGTTTGATGTGCTGTTCAGCTTGCACAGATAGGTGGAACAAGTCTTGAAGTCGTTGTAGATTTGCCTTTCCACCTTGCTGATCCTTTCTTGGAGTCCATCCAAGAATTGCGCCATCAATGCTTCTTCATCATCATTGAGCTCCAATCTGTTCCTTAACCTCTCGAACTCTTCATAGTACTCCTCTACTGATCTGGTACCCTGCTTAAGAGTACGAAAACGACGTTGCAACTCCCTATGAAAGTAAGGTGGAACAAACCTTTGTCGCATGACATCCTTCATGTCGACCCATGAGTCTATGGGCCTCATTCTTTTCCTCCTTCTGTTAGATACCTGACGATCCCACCAGATGAGGGCATTGTCCGCGAGTTTTGCTACTGCCATTGAGACTCTCCTAGGCCCTGGTTGGTTGTAATGATCAAAGATATGATCCATTCTTCTCTCCCAATCTAGGTAAGCCTCGTGGTCTACTTTTCCTGCAAAACTTGGAGGAGTTAGCTTAACATCAGGATGAGTTACCCGGTTGTAGGCGTGTTCATTTCCATCCTCATGATGTCTAGGAGGCATCCTTGGTATCTGGTGAAGACCATATGGCTCGAAGCCATCATCTTCTGCGTTTGGTTGCCGTGGAGGTCCTCTCGGCCTATGGTGATAGTTATGAGGTTGTGTGTCCTCATCTCCATCTGGCTGGGGCTCCTCCTGTTCATGCCGTGTCCTAAGGTTCTCAGGACCCTCAGGACGGTCTTGCTCAGCTCTCACGTGCCTTATGGCCTGGAATCTCACAGGCCTCTCCACGCGCTCCAACCTCTCGCCTATTGATGCGAGTTGTGTTTGGAGGGTGGTGAACATGGTCATCATGGCTTCGGTTGCTTCTCTATTTACTTCTGCCATTGCATACTACAAAGAAGGAAGACAAATTATGCTGCTCCTAAATTATTAGGAGGGTTTTCTTTTATAAGGGATTCGAAAAAAATTGCAAAAAGGAAAAAAATCTGAGAAATGGAAAATTCGAAAATATGAATATTTGAACAAAAAGGAAACTTTCTTGACAACTATTGCTAGCTGTCCAATTCGAATCCTTTTGCTAATTTGCCTATTTTCTTTTTCTTTTCTTTTTAATTTAACTTAAATTTAATGGAAATATGGTTCTAACAAAAAGGAAAGTCAAAATTGTAATGCAAGAATGATTCTAGAACCTAGTGATGCACGTAGGAACTAGATGCACTCGGTATGAACTTAGATGTTATTTTTTGATTTTTTTGAATGAAACTTAAACTAATGCAATAACAAGAAACAAAAAAATTTAAAGGATAGAAACAACCTGGTTTAGGAGCTTTAAGCTCTGATACCGAAAAGATACAAGCCTCGATTCAAGGCTTATATGCGCGTGGGCTACTTGGAGAAGTTTAGGTGAGAAACTCGACCTTAGACTTCCTGGATAGGGGTTTTGGGTTGGTATTCGATGGAAGGGTGAAGTGAACCACACGAGGGGTGATGAACCTCGTGATAAATCACAAACTTAGAG